>CM070873.1:17784256-18384256 GCA_036365515.1 Torymus aiolomorphi | reverse complement strand
GGACGACCTTCAGATATATCTTCACACCACCAAAGATAATATACTGGAGGGCATCTCTCGGCTATCGAATGCGGCGCAGCTGGTGTCTGCGTGGGTGGAGAGCTCCGGTCTCCATCTCAATGCAGGTAAGACTAAAGCTATTGTCTTTGGCACCAATAAGAGAGTGAATTCCATCAACTTGATGAATTTGCCGGGGGTTGGAATGGGGACTGAGGTGCTTATCCCATTTAGCAGTGAAGTTGTGAGTCTCGGTATGATACTTGACAGTAAGTTAACATGGAAACCGCATGTAGATCAAGCCACAAAGAAAGTCAACAAAGCCCTGTATAGTCTGCGGTTTATAAGGGCATGTACCACCAAGACACTCCGTAAAAGATTAGTCGAGAGTTTAGTCCAGCCACATATTGATTACTGTTCGGTGGTATACTTGGACGCGACTGACACACAGCGACAAAGACTGGAAAGATTAAGCAATTCATGTGTTAGATATATATATATATATATATATATATATATATATATATATATATGGGGTTAGAAGGGATGCTCACATGACTCCATACAGGAGACGCTTGGGTTGGCTTCACTCGGACTCTCGTAGGCTTTATTTTGCAGCTCTACTATTATACAAGATCTTACGTATGCAAGAGCCCAGTTACCTAGCTGCCTTTTTTGTGAAGCATCAGCCCAAGCCCACAAGCAGAGGCATACAGCCGGAGCTCGTACCTCCCTTCGTTACTTACGAAGCTGCTACCAAGTCCTTTCAGGTACAAGGTGCTCGCTTCTGGAACTCCCTCCCCCCCTCCCTACGCAATTTACCATCATACTATTCTTTTAGGAGGGCGGTGCGTCAGCACTTATTCGATCGGGATGCTTAGCCTCTCATATTGGGTACCAGCTGCCAGTTTCGAGGATCTGATACTTTAGTTAGTTAGCGGACACGCCGGAATTAACCGGATCACTTATTTTAATTTATCCGTATTTATAACAAAACGACTGTGATAAGACTTAGTACTGCAATTGCAAATGTTATATTTAAGCTTCTACTGTATTTATTATTTATTATGTGTAATCTAGTCATGACGATATCCATTGCAATTCCAAATTTGATTTTTCTTTTTATTATTTATATTTATTTATAGTATTATTTTATTTTATTTTTATCTCTAGTCGTGATTACAGCTGTGACATACTAAGTAAGTAGGTACTAAGGTCCTCGTCGACAGCGCTAAACTTCTGATATTATATTTTTTTATTTTTTATTTTATATTATTATGTTACTACAAAAATGTATTTTAAATCTTTGTATTTATTCTTAGTATTGCATATGCATATAATTGTATTTACTGTTGCCATGAAGGCGAATAAAATAACTATCTATCTATCTATCTCTCGATCCGCTCTCTCCGTGCTCGTGCGCACTGCCGCGAATGCTCGCCCGGGGCAGCAGGTGTGTGTGTAAGTGTGCGCGTCGGTACGTGAGGTTCAGTACTCGACGCGGCGATAGTGCGCGCCACGGCCCGTCGTCTGCTAACCGACTGGCAGCTCGCGCTCTCGACCCCGCTAGAAGTTCACTTTAACTACTAGTAGCCGCTTGTGACCCTGTCACACGTTTTTATAAACATAAAAACATAATTTATTTATTTATTATTATATTTTTTTTTTAATTTTGTATGAAAATGTATTAAACTGTATAAAAATGTATAAAACCGCATAAAAATGTAATAAATTTGAAAAACTCTTACATTAACCTTTTTACAAACTTGACATGGAATAATTTCAGAATTGTAGAAAATGTCTGAAAATGTATTAAACTGTATAAAAAGGTATAAAAAGGTATAGAAATGTATAAAACCGTATCAAATATGTTCAAAAACCAATAGAATGGTTCATTTTTATAAGTTTTTATACATTTTCCTACGGTTTAATACATTTATTATTTCCATACGGGGGTCCGATTCTCTAAAGTTATGGCGCTATAAGAACATAAAGGTGTTAAAACAGAAAGATAACGAAAATTTTTCTAATGCTTATGCGCAGAACATAATGTTTTTGAGAATGTTAATAGAATTAGTAGCGCTACATGAAAATGAACTTACTTTAAGTCAATGAAGTTGCTTTATGTGCTTATGTTATGGATAATTTTTTTGCGACGCTGTAAAAGAGCGTCGTAAGTATAAACACGGACGTGAACTAAAGAACGAGCGCGACGCAAAAACGAAGCGAAAGAGATAAAGAGCAGGCGACGCAAGCAACTCGATGGCTTCGGAAAGCGCGCCGTAGCGCCATGCTCGATTGCGACATCGAGTGATCGCACTCGAATTTCGGTGGGCCCGCGCATGGAGGGGAGGAGCAGCGTGAGCGAGCTCAGTTTCCCTTTGGTATGCGCGCGTGACAGAGCAGGAGGGCCCGCTCGCTTTTTCCTCTGTGCGCGTGTGTGAGTTGATGAGCAACCCAACATCGAGCCAGGAACCAGGACGACCGGGGAGACAATAGTGCGACCACAGAGAGACGAGAAGCACGAGGCCTATTATAACTGCTGTGCAGCCTGGGTGACCAGCAGCTTCAAGAGGTCCAGAGAAAGGTATAGAGTAGTATTCTGTTTGCACGAACTGGCGAGGGAGCGAGCGTGGTGCGGCGTCACTCGGACGTCGTCGCCATCGGGTTGATGCAGAGTGTGTGAGTCAATGACGAGCGGATTATCGTCCCGCAAATAACTAATCTGACTACGACTAATTTATCGTGAAGAGGGGCATATTAATAAAAAATGTCCGAAACGTTGATTTAAAAAAGGTGTTTTTCATTTTTTATTCCAACTCCTGTTGTAATTAAAAAGAAACAAACATCTATTGGTAGACTTGGCCATTAAATTCAAGAATTAAATTACTGAATTGTAAGTCAAAAATACTGAATTAGTGATATCACAGATAAGAAGGATTTTAAAAATGACTAGAAATCTGGTGGACTAGAGAAATTACTCGTATAATAGTATATGACTATTACTCGTCAATATATCACAGAAAAATACTTAAGACTAAAATTAAAAACTATTTGACATTCACATTCACCACTTGCGCTAATAAATTACATTCATACTAATAAAAACTATGTATATGGGACGACACTGCAATTTATAAATTAACATACAGATATCGCCTATTTTATGAGTAGTTTAATCGAGATCAAGAAAATGCGCTTTCAGAGCTGTTTTGAACTTTCTGAGGGAAGAAAAATTTCTAATCTCACTAGGCAGAAAGTTCCATAGGTGCACACCTCTTACCTGGAATGATTTTATCCCGGCGTCAGTGCGCATCAGAGGCACTACTGTTAATTCTTTAATTTCGCCTCTAGTTGCCAATCTGAGTACGTATCTGGAGAAGAGACTGTCAAGATAGTCCGGAGTATGCATACGCATGATTTTATACATTAGTATTGCCATAAAGTATTGTCTCCTCGAATCAATGCGTAGCCAGCCCAGAGCGGCTCTATGAGGCGAAATATGATCACCTCGACCTATACCTAACACATACCTCACACATGCATTCTGCAGTCTTTGTAATCGGTTTCTCAACTCTTGAGATGCATCAAGAAACTCTATCGAGCAGTAGTCCAAATGAGGGAATAACTGTGCGGCCGCGAGCCATTTACACAGGATCTCAGTAGTGTACTGGCGAAAATATCGTAAGGCATACAATACTCGATTAAATTTCTTTGTTATATAACTCACGTGAGCATTCCACGTAAGCTTAGCGTCCAGTACTACACCAAGGCTAGTGACGCTGTCGGAGAATGGGATAAGGGTATCGTCTCTAAGGTCGATCATCCTCGGCTCAGCATTCAAATAAAAATCATTAACAAAATGATTACCACCGAAAACGATCGCCTTCGTGTTGACCTTATTTAGTTTAAGAGAGGCACCATCAGCCCACGCCGACACGGCAGCAGCCGCCTGCTGTAGTGTTTGAATGCCCTCATCTAGACTATTTTTAGGTACTTGCACGTAAACTTGTAAATCATCTGCATACAGTATATGCTTGATACAGCTCGAGTCAAGGACGTCACGAATGTCGTTTATGTATAGGCAAAACAACAGAGGTCCCAGGACTGATCCCTGTGGTACTCCAAGATTCGTGTTTAAACATGATGATGAACCTTGAGATTGTGCATATACACACTGTTGCCTACCAGAAATATATGAGTTTATCCACTGAAGAGCAGTTCTGGAGAAGCCCATCAATCTCACCCTTTCGAGAAGTCGAAAAGGAGATATTTTGTCGAATGCCTTGCTGAAGTCGAACAGTAGCAGTAACGCGACGTATTTCTTGTCGATGCCGCGACGTATATCCTCTGACAACTTGAGTAATGCTGTCTCCGTGGAGTAGTGTTTTTTAAAGGCTGTCTGCAAAGGATCAAGGATTTTCTTTTGCATGAGGAACTTTTGCATCTGGTCTAGAGCTATCTTTTTCAGAAACTTTGAGAGAAAGCACAGGATCGAAATCGGCCTAAAATCTGATGGATTCTTAGGTGCTGTGCACTTTTTCAGAGGTGTTATACGCGCCTTCTTCCAGAGGTCCGGAAAAGCACCCCGTGCAAAGGAGCAATTAAACAGTCGTACGAGATGTTCCCCAATTAACGGAAGAGCTTTGGCCACAACACTCTGCGGAATGCCATCCTCACCACGAGCCTGAGACGAGAATGAGAAACTGCAAGCACTACATCTGCGAAAACAATATCTTTAAACTTAAAACCTTCTAAACTTGCAGTGTTCAAGAGATTTCTGCAGTCCTCCTCCTCGTCCTGCGGTAAGACTGACATCCCAGCAAAATGTTGATTTAACTCATCTGGTGTCAGACCATTTAAATTCTCATTCGGTTTGGATATTAACTCCAGGTCTTTGAGTTCTTTCCAAACATTCCCATTTGCAAGAGCCTCTGACAAGCGTTTGTGGTAATATGATGTCCTAGCTTGGGTTACGTGTTCGTCAACAGTTTGTCGTAAAGTTAGGAACTGTTCTAGGAAAAATCTGTCTCCCGTCCTCTTGTAACGTTTGTAAGTTGTATCACGTTTCCGTTGTAATTGGGCTAATTCCGCTCCAACCCACGGCAGTTTATTCTTTTTTGGTCTTATAATTTTAATTGGAGTAAGTTGTTCTATTGCTTTCGTTAGGTTGTTACAGAGGCAACTAAGAGCCGTCTCTGTATCTATGCTGTTATTTTTTGTAAAAGGAGACCAATCACAGGCAGATAACACATCAGCCAATTTAAAGGGACTAATACCCTTATAATCTCTATATACAATATGTCTTGTGTTGTGTAGTGGCTGTTTTATCCACGGGAGAGAGACATCAATTATGTTATGGCTGCTGTGAAAATTCGCCGGAAAGTTACGTGCGTCTAGTACAGTATCGTTTGCATCGACAAGAATTAGGTCAATCCATCTGTGAGCCATGCGTGTGTGATTCGTAGCACCATGCTGTATCACCTGTAACGATAACTCCGCCGATAAGTTGCGGACAAACTGTGCTTTGTAGCCGTCTTTCAAAAAATCGGCATTCAGGTCCCCCATTATAATCTTTCGCGAAAAACAAGTACAATAATCTTTTAATTTATCAATGAGGTCGGATTTTTTAGTAAAAGATATACCCGGGGGTCTGTAGATGACAGATACTAACAACGGTTCGGCGTCATTCTTCTTGACGGAACAGAAAATGTATTTTGGTTTCCCTGGTTTTCCGCACACTTGCGTACTAGACGATGTTAACAACTCACGTGTATATGCTTTCCGTACATAAAGGGCAACACCTTCCCCTTCCAGGATTCTGTCCTACCTAAATACTTTAAATCCTTGAACCTGAATGACGTCGTCCGAGATACAGGGATCCAGCCTGGTTTTTACCACACCGAATAAGTCATAGATCGGATTTTCACGTAGAAATATGCGAACTTGATTAATGTGCTTCATGAAAGAAGTTGCACTAATGAAGAATGCTCTCATTACTCCCCGATCTCTCTTACAACTTCCAGTGGAGAGGGTATTTAGTCATGTGGGAGAAGCAGCGTTTTGTACCGGCATTACTGATATATTCGTAACTTTCTGGTTTTTGGGTTTTTTATTTTTCGTATTTATTTTATTCTTAACTTTTTTTTTGTTTAGAATTTTTATCAGATTTTTCAGTATTGCCGCTAGCATTTGTCGTTTTAGTACTTTCGTTGTTTTTCTTATTATCCTCATTCTCTTGTACACATTCAACATTTTTATTGATCGTAATTTTGTTTTTGTCTACTATGTCCGCTCTTAAGACTATGCTATCCAAATCTGCTTTTGTAGAAAAAATGTATGCTCTCTCCCCGTCTCCCTAGGTGAGAAATTTTCCACCTCTATGCCACACGTACTTAAGACCAATTTTCTTTGCATAAATTCCTAATTTTTTAAAATCATTATATTTTTCCTTTTGTAAATAATAGTTTAAAAATATAATTAGTTCAGTATTAAGTCACTTGATATAAATCAGACGTATTGTCCTGTTCCTTTCATAATGGTTAATTTATTATAGTTTTGTCCCTTTTTATACAAGACTGGGTCTTTTGAATCTTTTTTAATTTTTTGTCTACAGTTTTTAATGACTCTAACTCTTATCAGGTATGAATATTACAATTACTACGTGTTTTTTCTTGACTTTTTTGGCAAAAATATATATGAACGTTGTTTTCAATCTTGTTTAGTTAGTTGATTATTCTGACGAACTGTATGTTGTTATGTATAAAAAGATACATAACAACGCCTTAATACAAACTGATATAAGTTTAGATAAAATCTATGGTTTACAAAAAATACATAAAAAAGATGTTCCATTAAGACCTATAGTTTCTTGTATTGGTTCACCCACTTACATGTTCTCTAAAATTATTGAACGCATTCTCAATGATTCTATTCAGAAACCTAAATCGTGTATAAAAAATAGCATTGACTTAATAGATAAGATTACTAATATCACAATCCCTTCTGATCATGTTTTACTTAGTATTGATGCTACATCACTATTTACTAATATAAGTTTAGAACTTATTGAAAAAGCTATCATAAAAAGATATAGATATATAAATGAAAAATACAATATTCCGTTAGATATACTATTAGATGCAGTTAGATTTCTCATGAACAACATTTATTTCAAATTCAACGGCAAATTTTATAGACAGTTATATGGCACACCTATGGGATCACCAGTGTCGCCGCTTTTTGCAGACATTGCTATGGACGATTTAGAAACTGAGAGCCTAAAAAAGTTAAGTTTTATTCCCCCTGTGTACGTTAGATATGTTGATGATATTTTCACCATTATTCCAAAAAATAAGATTGATGAAATACTAAATTGTTCTAATGCTTATGATAATAGACTTAAATTTACGCATGAAAATGAAAAAAAATGGAAAAATAAGTTTTTTAGAGGTCAATATTATACGGAAAGATCACAATGAATTAATTTTTGATTGGTATCACAAACCAACATTTTCTGGTCGCTTCCTAAATTTTAACTCTGCCCACCCTTTAGTTCATAAAAAAGGAATGGTATACACTCTTGTAGATAAAGCCTTTTTACTCTCTAACCTTAAATTCCATAACCAAAACTTTAAACTTGTTGAGAAATTCCTAAGTCTTAATAATTATCCAGAGAAATTTATAAAATATAACATGGACAAACGTGTACAAATTTTGTCTAACAAACGGAAAGATAATAATAATATTAATAATATCAATAATCATAAACAGAAAAAATTTTTTACTACATTGAGTATACCTTACATTAAAAACTTTTTTGAACACATGTTTTCTATTTAAAAAAAAATGGGAATAAGATTAGTACCTAAAATTAATAGTTGTCTCAATTTTTTAATAAAAAGAGGCAAAGATACAACTAAAAAAGATGAACAATGTAACATAGTGCACAAGATAGACTGTAAGAATTGTGATGCTAGCTATATAGGAGAGTCAAAAAGAATGGTAGGTGTATGCATATCGGAACACAGACGCAATACGAAGAAGAGTGACAATAATTTTGTCATTAATAATCATAGTCAAGAAGAAAAACATATCTTCGATTTTAAAAATTGTGTAATACTAGATAGGGTAACTAACTGGCATAAGCGCACATTATCCGAAATGTTACACATACAGAAAATTTCTGCCGCTCACAAAATGACTCTTGATGTGAGTAACAGTGCTCTAGCTAAACTCGACTCAATTTCTAAGTAATTAAATATTATACCATCTTTGGAGTCTGCCATAAAAACTTTAAAAAGTAACTTAGAAAAAATAGAAAATCATTTAACTGGTCAGAATGATAAATTAGTCGAGTTTGAGACCAAGCAGGATGCATTATTGGAAAGCGGTAAGAACAATATAGTTAAAATTGAAATGTTAGAAGAGAATACAAGAAAATTACTAGATGAGAACCATAGCAGTATTCAAACAATATTAAAGCATAAAGTTAATTCTCTCCAATCTCGTATTCAAAATGATTTTTATGAGATGGATAAAAACATTAAAGATGTTACTAATGACTTTGCTGCCATCATAGAGCAGACCGTCAATAATATTGATATTCAATAATATCTCTACATGTCAAATCATTGTTTAAATGCTACTAAAATTATACATTAATTTATTAAGTGTACAGTAAGCAACCTTGGATTCGTTAATGAAATCATTAGTGTCATTGAGATTTTTCTTAAAAGTAGTATTGCACTCGAGAAGCAGATTACATTTCGATTTGAAGTCTAATCGCGATCGGCGGGTAATTAAGAGGGATGTTGCGCATCTGTCTATTGAAGAAATTCGCGAGGAAACTGCAAAGTGTTATAGCCAAAGCTCTACCTTCAGTGGCAGCTTTGCTTGTTAAAATATTTAACTGTTCGCTGCTTAATGGTACGTTTCCTGAGGCCTGGAAAAAGGCTCAGCTGATCTCACTCAGGTCCTTGAAAAGCATGTGCATAAACAGCTTCTGGATTTCGTTGCCCGCAAAGGTATTTTTGATCCGCTGTAGGCTGGCTTTCGTAAGCACCACAGTACCTCTACCGCGATACTGAAATTGACTGAAGATTAGATCGGTTTTTGACATACGAGTTATAACGATTGCGCTGTTGTTTGATTTCAGTAAAGCTTTCGACACGATTTCGCCGACAAAATTGCTACGCAAAATGAGTAGTATGGGGTTCTCATGCTCAGTGTTCTATTGGATACACTCTTATCTCTGGGGTAGGATACAACAAGTTATGGCTAAGTCGGGAACCTCTCAGTGGGTTACGATCAATTTGGGTGTTCCACAGGGCTCTGTGCTGGGTCCCCTGCTGTTCTGCTTATACATAAACGACGTCCAAAAACTCTTTGATAGCAATGGCATAGAGCACATACTCTATGCAGACGATTTACAAATATATATACAAGTACCACGGGATCAAGTTGTGGAGGGAATCGACAAGCTACCTGCAACTGCTAAAGACGTGTCTCTATGGGCGGCGAGATCTGGTCTCTGTTTCAACTCCAGTAAAACACAAGCTATTTTGTTTGCTCCCAAATCTACAGTTGGAAAGGTTGATAAACTGTGACTGACAGAAGTTGAGCTGGGACTGGATATCACTGTGCCTTTCTCGGAGACTGCTGTAAGTCTCGGGGTGGTGCTCGATCGCACTCTTTCTTGGATACCGCACATTAATCAAGTTATCAATAAAGTGTATCGAGTCTTATACACTTTGCGCGTTATACTGTCGTGCACTTCCGAGCTGCTTCGCCGGCGTCTTGTTGAAGCACTGATCTTCCCACATCTTGATTACTGTTGTACCATATTACTTGACGCCACAAATGAACAGAAAACTAGACTTCAAAGATTGCAGAATTCTTGTATCAGATATATATTTGGACTAAAGCGGGATGTTCATGTAACTTCTTACAAGATACAAGAAAAGTGTACTTCACTGGCACTCTTCTTTACAAAGTTTTCAATTTTCATAGTCTGTCTTACCTCGTTAAAATGTTCACCAAGCGACAGTCCAAGAGCCTGGCAAGGGAAGTTACCGGAGACCTTGAGATTCCACGGGTGTACACTAAGTTGGAAGTAGGTCCTTCCTGATCCAAGGTGTCCATCTGTGGAATTCCCTTTCAGCAGAAATTAAGTATCTTCCGACATTGTCTCGTTTTAAAAGCGCTCTCAAAAACCATTTACTTATTTTAGATTAATTTGACTGACATCTCTAGTCATTCTGCGGACTTGACATTGTCTACTTATCCTGACGAAGTACTATATACTTATTTGAGAAAATCTGTGATATTTGTTATTTTAATATGTAGTAATTAGTAACTAAATGCTGTGATAATTAGAGTCTCTAAAACTGAGAGCTATTTTATTTATTTATTTATTTCTTTTTATATATCGTTGATCGTATTCTATTTTTGTACTGCGCATATGTATCTTGTATTTATATATACTATGTAATGATCTTGTATTCTATGTTTTTGGACTTATCAAAATAAATTTATTGTTATTATTATATTATTATTAAACGCTCATGTTCGGTGCAGGGTGATGCATTAGATTTGCGCGATCGACATTTCCGCGCTGCTGCGGGACCTTGAGCCGGACATTGAGATGATTCCGTGGTACCCGCGTGACCGCGTGGATTCGGAGAAGCCGCAAGTCAAGCGCCGAGGGCGCCCGAGTAAAGCCAGTAAGAAGATGGCCAAGAAACAGGCCGCCGATCAGGCCGCGGCAAGTAGCAGCCATAATGCTGAAGGCGAAGCGGAGCCGACGTGCTATAGAGAGCTGAGCGCGGACGAAGTACAGGTAAACGTACCTGCTGAAGTTAACGTGACGACATCGGCGGCAACCAAGCGAACGAGGTGAGGGCGGGCGTTACCGCGACTCCGTCGATGGGGGCCGCGCCGGTTAATGTGAATCGCGCGCTTTTCCTGGTAGAACACACGCCGAGGCTTGAACTCGCACCGGAGGTGAGCGAGCAATTTCGTAGAGAGCAGTGGGAATACGTGTCGACGAGGTACGTGCGGGGAGTAAGAGGCAGAAACATGCGATTAGTAGCAGCGCAGTGGTCTCGTGGACCACGAGAAGACCACGCGCCGCCGCCGCATCCGCCGTAATAATAATCGTGAAGACGAAGGAATGCGCGCAGGAAGGTTGGTGAAGAATTGGGGGTTGAAATTGAACGTTAGCGAGCCAAAAAGCACTGCGGAGGAGTTCTTTCGACAGTTGAAAAGCTGTAAGTTAGGCAACCGCGTGAGCGACAACGGGATGCCGAGTGCGCTGCCATGCGTATTTACGAGCGAGGCGGCAACGTGGTTTGATCTTGGTAAAAATCGTATGCGCACATGGAGAGCGTTCGAAAAGGCTTTTCAGCGTAGGTACATAGGCGAGTATGATCACCACGATCTTCTCACTGATCTGCACCGCCGAACGCAGGCGAAAGGCGAGTTAATAGAGAGTTATTTATTGAAATTCCGCTTGATCGTATCGCTCTTTAAGAAGCTGCCGTGTGAGGATGACTTAGTAGATCTCGCTTATCGAAACTTATTGCCGGATTATCGCCGTGCGATGGCCGATAAAGTAGTAGACACGCTGGAAGATATTGAGAAATACTGCCGACGACTCGAGCGACAGTGAGCAGTAGACAGCCGGTACGTGCCGCCGCCGCCTGCTGAAAAGATGCATGTACAAAGTGAGGCGTTTACAGGGGCACCGTTTAAAGCGCGTGTCGTGGCCGCCTCGGAGAGCGATGAACTACCACCGAGCAACGAAGTAAAGGAGGCTGTGAAAGAGAGTAAGAAGCGAAAAAATAAGAAGAAAAGCGCGGCCGAGAGTGATGCGAGCGAAGTAGCTGCAGAGGTATGGGCGTTGCAGCAAGTACTTCATGAACCGCTGAGAACGCCTGCAAGCGACGCGAAGTCGACATACGCAAATGTTGTGCGGGACGCGGGAAAATAAGCGCAAACGAGTCAGGGGCAGGTGTATGACAGCGTGCGCGGGCAAAAGTACATGACGTACACAAACGCGCAGCCGCCGCACGCGCCGGAGAATCCGAGACCTCAGAAAAGCCACAGGCAGGCGGGTTGGAGCACAGACGCGCAAAATCAAGGAGGCTGGACGTCGAACGCGCAGAATGGATCGCGACGAAGCCGAATGGGCTATCGCGAAGGGAGAAATGCTGCACCGTACGCAGATCAGGGGTGGCCGACCCAGTTTGTAGGCCCATGCTATACGTGCCAAGTTGTGGGTCATCGCGCATCACAATGCCCTGAAATAGTGTGTTTTTGGTGCCGAATGCGTGGGCATGTAGTGCGAAATTGCCCGGCTAGAGCGAATGCCGCGTGTAGAAAATGCGGAGCACCGGGTGTTACCGATTGCACTTGCGCGCGCTGCGCACCTCGCCCGTCGAATCAGGGAAAAGCGCTGAGCGGGGAGCAGAGATAAATCCCGCTTCCCGCGTCGATGAAATCGTAAACGCGGAAGAGGTAACTAATGCCGTTAGGTGCGAGATAAGCGAGGAAAAAGAGAGTATTAAAATCAATGAGACACGCCGCGAGCCGACGCGCGAACGTAGAGTAAAAGTGAGTGAACAGATGCGGGTGAGTAAAGGAGAGAAAGCAGTTAGCACGAAGTCATATACAGTATCCGAGCGACGCGACACCAGCGTAGTGGTAGTACTCGCAGACGATGCACCTGCAGTGTCAGATTTATTTTTAAATCAGAATTTCAGACCGCGCGAGTGTGAACTACCAAGCGCGAGCGTGGGCGATGGAGACGTTAGAATATAAGGTACATTTATATAAGAGAGTTAGGAAGAGTATGTGCAGCGCCATCACACGAGTGAAGTACAGTAAACGTATAGCGAGAGCGAGCGGGAGCAGCACTCGATTGTCGTCCTCCGTCATAAGCGGTTGTAACAAACGTGAGCTCGTCGAAGATTAACTTAATAAAGTTCTTTGTTGTTTCTGTTATTTGAGTGGTTTATTTGAACAAACCCTTTGATCTCAGCATGGTAGCATAGTGCCTGGTTAATCGTCAGTGGTGGTATTGTCTCTTGCGAGAGCAATAACACACTTACATTCTACGAAAGGGAAAGTGTTTTTAAGTTGAGCGCGTCGTAAGCGCGAGAACAAAGGAAAACGCATGGACAAGAGAGAAAAGTTAAGCGAAACTGAAAGTGACGAAGAGTTTTTTGATATTGAAAATAAAGAAGATAAAAAGGAAGAAAACACACAGGAAGTAAAAGTACCGATTTTTGATGAACAAGAATACAGTAATTGGAAGAAACGCATATTAATGTATTTAAAGATGAAAAAGTGTGAGATTGTAACTACACGTGCAAAAACGGAAGGCGACAAAGTTGATTGGACGAAAAAGACGTGCAAGCTATAAATTATATTTATAGTGCAATTTCAAACAAACAAATGGAATTGATAAGTGACAAACAAACGGCGTTTGATATTATGAGAAAATTTGATAGCACATATTTGAAAGAATCGACAGCTCTTCAGATACTGTGTAGAAATAAATTAGAAAATTTGAAATTAAAAGATTTTAGTAATTCAACAGATTTCTTTAACGAATTTGAAAAATCGGTGAAAGAATTGAAAGAAGCTGGTGCAAATGTGACAGAGAAGAAGAAAATGAATTATATATTAAGGACATTACCAGACTCGATGAGTCATACAGGAGACTTAATTGATGTGCTTAAAGAAGAAGAACAAAACGTAGAATATATGAAAAATAAGATTAAAATGGCTGAAATAAAAGAAAAGAGTGAAAGTGGAAATTCAAAGTCGAACGCTTTTATGTTCGAAAAAAGGAAAGAAGAAAAGAAAAAGACATGTTATGTATGTGGCGGTTTCGGACACATACAGTACGACTGCCCAACGAAAAAGAATTCTTGAAATCGAGGGACGCCGCAGCGAGGAGGCGGCAGAGGCAACGCGCAGCAGCGAGAAGGTGTTGGTAAACACGAAACACGCCAGCAGCGAGGATCGAGTTTTAACGGGCGTGGAAGGAGCGGCTACAGACAACGCGGCCGAGGCGCGCGAGGCAGTGATGACAACAGCCAAGGTCATCAAAGCGCTGAGAATAAGGAAGCGTTTAACACTTCAGTAGAAATAAGGTCTGCGAATATAGGAAACGCTAATGTAAATGAAAATAAAATAGAGTGAATTTTAGATAGCGGTTGCACAGACCACGTAATTAATAATGAAAATTATTTTAGTGATTCGATTATATTGAAAGAGCCTATTAATGTTAAAGTAGGTGACGATAGAATTTTGCAAGCAACAAAAGTAGGTCATGTAAATAGTAAATTCAAAACGTTTAATGAAGAGATAGAAATTGAATTAAAAAATGTATTTTACGTGAAAGATATGGATAGAAATTTAATAAGTTTTGCTAAAGTGACTGATAATTATAAAGTAGTATCTATCGGAGATAGTTCTAAAATCTATAATAAAAATAATAAATTGATTGACATAGCTTGGAAAATTGGTAGAATTTACAAAATGACTAGTTTTATTGAAAGAATTAAAGAATTTAATTTGACAGTTAAAAATGAAAAAATGACTTTAAAAGAAAAGTGGCATAGAACATTGGGGCACGTCAATTTTAATTACTTAAATACTATGTGTAAAAATCATGTTTTAGAGGGTTTACCTAGTAAGATATACAGACTATTTTAAATGTGCTACGTGCATTGAAAACAAAATGCACAATATTCCTTTTGATAATAATAGGAAAAGGGCAAAAGAAATTTTAGAGATAGTACACACAGATTTAAATGGGCCACATTTAGAAGGTTATAAAGGGGAAAAATATTTTCTTACTTTTATTGACGAATTTAGTAAAGTAGCTAAAGTTTATCCGATTAAGACAAAGAATGAGGTATATGATAAATTTATTGAATATATTAATTTAGTTGAAAATAAAACTGGTAAGAAAATTAAGAAACTGAGATGTGATAATGGCACTGAATATTTGAATAAAGATATGTAGAGATTATTTAGAGAAAAGGGAATTGAGTTAGAGCCATGCTCACCTTATGTGCATGAGCTTAACGGTACAGAGAAAGGTACAATAGGACAATTATGGACAGTGCTAGGTGCTTGTTAGCTGAGTCAAAGGTAGAGAAACGGTACTGGCCAGAAGTAGTCTGCGCCGCAGCATATTTGAAGAATAGAACGATTGCAAACACGTTAGTGAGGAATAAATCTCTTTATGAGATATTTTTTAATCAAAAGCCAAACACGAAGTATTTAAAATTATACGGAAGTAAAGTATTTGTTAGAGTACCAGAAAATAAAAGAAATTCAAAATGGGATAGAAAAGCTGATTTGGGAATTTTGATAGGTTATGATGTAGTAGGTTACAGAGTCTTGATAGGCAACAAAGTTATTGTTACAAGGCATGTGGATGTTGTTGAGGAAGACGTAGAATGCATAGGTTTAAATGATAGAGTTTTAGAAAAGGAGAATTTAAATGAAAGCTTTGAACAGGATGAAAATTTAAACAATAAAGAAAAAGAAAATTTAGGAAGTTTAAATGGAAATGATAAAAACGAAGTAGAAGAAGTACCTGAATTAAGAAGGTCTCAAAGAAATATTAAAAAGCCTGGTAGATTTGATGATAACTTTGTATATAGTGGATGTATATATGTAAATTAAGGATGACATTGCCAACCTCGCGTTCTTCGCCTTCCCAAGTGAAAACGCAGAATTGCGCCTCAAGACGGACGCCTCAGAAACCAAGATGGGAGCAGTCCTCGAGCAACGCTCTGGCGACCTCTGGCAACCATTGGGATTCTTTTCGCAAGTCTTTACGTCTGCGCAAAAGAAGTATTCCACCTACGACAGGGAGCTCACGGCCATCTACGAAGCGATTCGCCATTTCCACTATTATTTAGAAGGAGTGTAATTCAAGATCTACACAGATCACAAACCGCTGATCTACGCTCTACAGCAGAACTCGGACAAAATTCCAGCTATCCGCTCACCCAGGTTATCCTACATCGCCCAGTTCAACGCGGAGATTTGCTATCTCCCAGGTGAAGAGAATGATGTTGCGGACGTCTTGTCCAGAATCAACTTTCACTTCCCCTACACTTTTCGACTGGAGCAACCCTGACTTATTAGTTGACCCACAAGTCAGAAAAATCCTGGCTAGTATAAATGCCTTTAGACTTCCGACGTTTTTCGATCCGACGCAACTCGGTCAGCAACAAGCGAACGATGAGCAACTTAAGGAAATCTTAAATACCCCAGATCACCCTTTTAAGCTCAGCAGGCTTACAAGGGGCCCCGATCGCACGCCTTTCTACTGCGATTTCTATGAAGATTCTATACGGCCGTATGTGCCAGTAAAATTACGCAGAATAGTTTTCGATAGCTTTCACTCACTCTCATATCCTGGAGCAAAAGTCTCAATTCGATTCATTCACCAACAATACGTTTGTCCGAACATGAGCCGTGATATCGCTGTTTGGTGCAAACATGTGTTGCTTGTCAACAATCCAAGATTACAAGGCACAACAAATTTCTGCCCAAGCACTTTGTTACTCCGAATGCGAGATTTGACCATCTGCACTTGGATCTCGTTGGCCCCTTTGCCAACAGCCAAGGCTTCATTCACGTCCTCACCATTATCGATCGTTACTCGAGATGGCCTGAGGCAATTCCAATCGCAGATACTACAGCACCTACAGTGGCTCGCGCGTTTTACAATAACTGGATTTGGCACTACGGCGCACCAACGAGGATCACTACCGATCAAGGTGCCCAGTTCGAATCCAGATTGTTCACCGAACTTCTATCGATCCTAGGCATTAACAGAGTCAGAACCACTTCATACCATCCTGCCTCCAACGGCATGGTGAAACACCTCCACAGGGATATCAAAACAGCCCTCACATGCCACAGCAACAATCAGGATTGGATCTCTCTGTTACCTACAGTCATACTAGGACGGGGGTAATTACAGACAAGGGGGAAATTACAGACAAGGAATAATCCCGATAGATGATTGTAACGACAAGTAAATTTTAAGATAGTAAGTTCCGCCGATGGGGAAAAATCTCAACAAGCAAAACTACCGACAAATAAATCTTTAGAAATGATTTTCACCGAGAGGGAAAAATGCCGAAAGTATAATTCTAGAAACGGAATATCCCGAAAAAATTGTTGTCGAATGCACAAAATGCCGAAAGTGAAATTTTAGACATGAAAATTATAGAAATGAAATATGCCGACGAGAAGAAAACCGTTATGGGGAAAATGCCGAAACTTAGTGTTCATATTAGGTAAAATCCCGAAATTCAATTTTTATAAAGATAAAAATACCGAGAACTTCTTATATTATTTAATATGCGTAGAGCCATGAGTTTCACATCACTCCAATGCTTCATGATCGAAAAACCATTGCAAAATGGTATAAAATGACCATTTTAGTGCACCTAGGTATCAACAAGTAAAGATAATTTTATACACACACACACGCACGCACGCACGTACATACACAACATGAATATACAAGATCAATCGAATGATTTTTTTTTTTCAAGAGAATATATATTTTCTAATATGTTGGATAAAACATAATTCCGAAGCCATTATTTTTGTAAAATATGTACAGCACCGAGGAGGCTTTGTAAAAATATCGCTCCATCTTCCCTGTTTCTCGCAACCCGTTTCCCCGCGGACCCAAATATAAACCTCTTTGTTCTCGCACGTTACCAATCAAATGACCTTGGCTTTGCTGTCTTAACAGTAAAGGTAGTCGCATACGTTAAGACTAAATATGATGGCCCTCTTTCACTCCATGGCTTATGCTTGCTAGTGCAAGTGGTGTTAGCTCCGCTGTGTCCTCTGAGCGGAGAATACACGCTGACCGAAGCTGAAGAGAGGATTGTGACATTGTTTTTATATTTTACAACATTAAATTTATAAAAATGCTACATGTGCGTAGTAACCACCATGTAAGAAAGCCAATCGGATTGCATGTAGCAATATAAGGCCATCGATAACTAAAGGTAATGGATATATGTCATCGCTGAGTCACGTTGTGACGTTTTCTTACATCGAGTCATCCTTTATTTATTTATTGTTTAATTATTATTTTTATTATTGTTATTATTAAATTGTAAAAATTAAAGTTGCTATAGCAGGTGAGCAATAATTATTATTTTATAACAATCTTATGTAGTTATTTACGATAGGGTATACTGCTTAGTAGTCCGATATTATTAAACAGTTTAATATGATGGCATACAAATGATCAAATTATTAAAACATTTTAAAGCATACATGGAAAGAAAAATGAGTTGGTAATATTCCTACTTTGGAATCTATCAACAATCAAATGAGTAAGAACAACAATATACTATCCAAAAGGGTAATAGTTTTTAAAAATTGAGAACGTACTATTGCCAATTATTCAGTTGTGAATAATTTCAATGTTTCAGAGATGATAAGTCTTTTTTTTGGATACGTTATATCCTAGCATTTTAGAAGCGTTTCTCTACAAAGCTTAGTATGTTGCCGTTCTAATAGCGGGCGCAGCTAATGTTTCCTATGTATGGGGAAGATTCCCGCCCAAGCGTTGGAGACTGTCCAGCGCTCTCACAGTCTTGATGCGTGCGGTCTCCAACGCTTGGGGGGAGGGAATCTCTCCCATGCGTAGGAAACATCAGCTACGCCAGCTTTTAGAACGACAGCGCTTAGGAGCAGACACATCCAAAAACAAGAACATTCGGCTGCTTTGTCTCTTAGTAACAGCTAACAATACATGGAAATTTTTGTCTATCTGATAGAGAAGATTTTATTCCAATACATTTCGACTAGAAAGTATTCTTCCATGAGAATAAATTATTCCGATTACTAGAGTTTTTACCCCTTCAATTTCAGACATAACCAATACAGTAAATCGTGGGAAGATTTCCACCTCATTTTTTTCCGTGTATGCTTATCTGAAATGCATCCATCCCGCCGAACATTGCGTATTTGGATTGTAGGGAAGTATCTGAAGAACCAAGAATTAATTTTTTATAAGTTAAAAATTTGTTACTTGCAGAATCGCTACAGATTTTCGAATACAAAACTATTTGTGCAATTCTGTTATGTTGTAATCGACATTAGACTACGTTACTGTATTGCGATTCTTGTGTAATTATGAATGCCAGTATTCTTTTTTGTGATTTTACAAGACTCCATCGACCAAGGTTGAGGAATCGACGGGCCAATGAATTGGCAGCGGTTCCACTTATTTGTAGGGGTCGACTTTTTACTGTTCCAATAAGTATTTTCGTGTATGTATTTCTTTTAAATAAAAGAATGGATATAGAATTTTGAATATTGCATTTTTCACTTATTTAAAAAGTAAAACAGATGTTCACTTCCAAAATAAGACAAAATAAACTGCTCCTATATAACCTATGTTAGGCTGTATGTAAGTCTTGTGGAGTAGATAAAATTACCTCAATTATCTTTTAAAATGTTTTTTCAATGTTTTTTAGCCAAAGAACGTAATGAATAAATACACAAACTCCACATTTCCATAAAATTTTAAAATCCAAACCAATTTTACTATAATTATAGTTATTGTACTCAAAATTGCTTTTATAAGTATTAAAATTTTGAATATCCAATATCTGAAAAAGTAATTCTACGATCAATGCGAAATTTTAGGCAGGTTTTGTCAACACTACAATAAAAACTACCTATAAATTTCAAGATGATACATCGATCCATTTTCGAGAAATTCCAATTAAAAAAAAATTTGAAAGAAATTTTAACCTACAATATTTCGGAAATTTATAGATCAATCCTTTACTCAACGAATTCAGCTGAAATATAGTTAAAATCTATTTTTTAAGAAAATTTCAAGTCGATTAAGCCAATTTTACTCTAGTTTATCGAGCGTCATACAAAACTCATTTTTTCCCGTTTTTAATACTCGAAAACCAGTGTCTACAATTGAATTTATACAGATTACAAATATTAATGATGTGAATTATCGTCATTTTTTTTTTCGTGTCAATTGAACGCTTAGTTTCAAAGATATAAACTGTTAAAAAAACAAGTTTTTGTTAAATTCCAGACATTTTTTTATTTTTGTATTCTCTTGCGATTGGCATGAGTCCGATTTATATATTTAAATGCAATCATTAAAAATATTCACAAATAAATTTTTTTTAAAATAAAAAATTAAAGATTAAATAAGAACGAATGAGAGAATCATAAATTATTTTCTTCTCGAACTTAGGAAGAAATTACGAAAAAAATAGCCGTGTTAAAATTGGTCGAGAAGATCATAAGATATCAATTAGGTCGATGATCCGTCTCTTTTCGTCCGAAACCACGGACCAGTCAATAATTCATCCAATCTCCTTCAATGCCGCTTCGGTAATTCTCCATCTGTCACTAATTATAAAGATACCAAGAAACGCAAAAATCAAGACGCTTGGAGAACCTGTAAGGGTGGTGCAGCTAAATCTCAATGTCTCGATTGGAAGAGTCTTGGTATAGTTCTTGTACACTAAGATAACTGTAACCAATGCTAACGTGACATCAACTGTTAGTAGTCTGATTCGTTCCGACCGTAGTGATTTTTTGTAATTGCTTTTGCGTAATGCATTTATTTATTAAATCTTGGTCATTTTTGCGTGATTTTTTCCAAGCCGTAAAATCACCTAGGATGACACCAAAGTGATTTTGAAAGTTATTTCGTTATAAACATTTAGAATAGCAACTTCATTTTTTGTCGCAGGTAAGTGGGATTTGGTTCGTTGAAACAGTTATATTAACATCCTTCCTCTATTAAATTAAAGTGCTTTCTTTAATGAAGTCATATCTTTTTCCTATATATGACATATATGTGTATGCATGTATATAGTAGACATTAGTTGCTCTGAGTATAAAGGGTTAAAAAACAAGTTGAGGAAAGGATTAAAAAGGGGTAAAAAGGGTTTTAAAGGGTTAAAAGAAGGGTTAAAAAGGATTATATATTAAACCAACAATAGCTCTGAGTTTAACAAGGTTAAGACTGTCATTCTATAAAAAAAATCGAAAACAAGAGTTTATACACCGCCAAAATTATAATCCGTTTTGTACTATAATAATAAAAATCTAAAAATAAGTTATCGACAAAATTTGACGTACGGAGGGTGGCGAGCGGAGCGAGCAGGGAGCGAAGCCCCACTAGTGTGTGTGTGTGTGTATACACACACACACACACCATACACGTAGAGTATTATAGAGTTATATTAATGTAACTGTCGTATACAAAAATGTCGCGCATAGAGAAACATAATTAGCTTAAAAAATACGTATGTATATGAAATGAGGATTTAATTAACCGAGTAATGTGTGTCGCATTGATCGGATTAGTATAGGTGCAACATAGTACTGTTACATAATATACTTTCGATGCTGCTTTATGTATTAGAATACTGGATTAAATTTAATATACGAAATTTTTAATTTATAATATTTGATATTTTATTATTTATTTGTTTCCTTGTATTGTTCTTTGAGAATTCCATAAATTATAATGAGGACATGCTGTGGGTGTTTACAAAATAAATTGAGCCAAACACTTTGGTAAATTAAACTATAATATATTCACAATAACTATAAAATTATAAATTACTATTACAAATTTGCCGATATAAAAGTTGTTTCAAGAATAAGTATAAAATGTGTGAGATGTTACAAGTAAATAGTTGAGTGTATGAATGTTACATAATTCTGAGTGTATGAGTGTTACAAAATTCTGTGAGTATTGGTGAGTTTGCTGTTTGAGTGTATGAGTTTTCTGTGTGACGTTGCGAATCACTGATGAGTGTACTAACCATACAATAAGCAACACAATCAATTATTATTGAATTAATTGTGGTTGAGTTTTCAATGAGATGACACGATTAGGTATTACTGACCTAATCGTGCCTGAGTATTTCCCGCTGTACAGCTTGGTTATGCTTTCCGTGTAGCAGCGCACCTTCGTATAAAATGGCCGCATGTATTTGAGTTGTTACCTTATCATACGTAGAGGTTATATTAATCTTTACGCCGACGAGTTGGTCCCGTGATGGTGATTCCGCAACGAAGCTGAGCAGTGGAGAAGAACCGTATGTTGAGCATGACAACGAAAGATGAAATAAGCCGGTGAGATGAGTGTGAGGATGCGAAGCAGCCGATGAGAGAAGCCAGTTGAGCAAAGCCGATTGAGAACTGCCAGTGTAATTTTCCTGCTTGAAAAAACCATGCCCAAAATCCCGTTGATATTATTGATCACGGTGATCATGAGTTTACTGCCGGGGTTGGTGAAAGTGCAGGTGTGAGCGAGAATCCGTGCAAAGTTGCTGAGTGAGTATATGCCATGTGAGGAGAAGCCGCGTGAGAAGCTGCCTTGTGAGACGCACTGCACTATGAATATGCCGTGTGAGATATTGCCTCGTGGCGCGCTCGAAGCATCGAGCGCCGGTGAGAAGATGCCGCTTGAGTATCACCGCCGTGTGAGAAGTTTCCGTGTGAGAGACACTGCTGCGTGAAAACATGCCGCGATAGACGACGCCATATGAGATGTTGCCTAGCAGCAGTCCATGTTGAGAGAGTGAGAAACACTACCCTTGAATTTTTCACTTGAGAATCGCCGAATGTGCACAGTGAGTTTCTCTACGAGACGAACCGCTACACAGAGTGAGTTGACCGAGAGAGAGAGAATCACATGAGAATCGCCGGCACAGTAGATTTCCCTCGTGGTCGACCATTACTGAGAGAGACTTTTAGTGAGAGGTTTGAGTGTATCTACTGAGAGCCAAAGTACCGTGAGTTTTTCCACGAGGCGAACGATTACATGGATACTAACTGAGTGTGAGAATTAAGGGAGCACTTCCGTCTTCTTCCTCGCCTCGTTGTTCCCGAGGAGTGAGTCAAATCACCGTCTCTCTCATTTACATGTGTAAGCATGAGAGAGACAGCATGATTTTTGCCATACTCGGCTAATCAGTATAGTGATTCAGCTGTTCCGCAGAGAACAGCTGATGAGTGCTGCCGTCGCGCGGCCGCCTGCTGAGTTATCCCTCACTCGTGCAACCGCGGGAAATTCAAAACTTGATATTTCCCAAACAATTGTTAAATTATACAACAACATTAATTTTTGTAATATAATAAATAATAATTTTACATCGATTTCAGGTATTATTTAACTAAATAATAAATTTAATACGTACCACTGGAAACTTTTTCAGCATCGTAGAAAAATATGAAAAATAAAATATATATATATATAATTTGCTAGGCCACAATACTTATGTTCTAAAATAAATGAATTAATATATTAAAATAATCATTTTTTTATTCGTATATTAAAAAACTAAATACATCACATTTTAATGTATATACATTGGATTATATTATTGGATATTTTATTACATATTTGCCTTGGATATTTTTATATACATTGGATTATTTATTACAATCTGCTTTAACTTAAAAAATATAATAAAACAAATGTGTGTGTGTGCGTCCATTAGTGTCTGTGTGTGCACGCATGCGTGTGTATGTGTGTGTGTGATTTGCTCTATTTTTTCCACGCCACCCAGGAGGTAAATAGAAAGGCGCGTTTTCTTTTAACGTGGTATCCCTTTGCTTAAATCAAAATTGAAACTATAAAAAATTCTAATAATGACTCATTTTTAACAACTTTACACATAAAAATATTAAGAAAAATACACCATTTTGATTTAAGCATAGACCTAATCCACTCCTAAAATCATACAGCGGATTACGAATGTTCAGTTGTTAAAATAAGAAGGTGTAAGAAATAAACTCACCATTTTAGTATAAAATATTTGGGGTAGTACTCAACTACAATCTACATAACGTTGTTTTCTGCTGCTGCTTGCCTAAAGATAAATCAGAATAAATTGCAATCCAAGTTAGCATAAAAAACAACATTATATTAAATACATTATGTGATAATTATCATTCCATATAATGCAACAGCCTCATGTCCATTCAAATAATTATTAAATAAAATCAATAAATAAAACGTATAAAACATGCATACTCTACTGAAGCATACATCGCAATCTACACATAATTACTTTTCGAAATTGTTTCTGTAATAAAACTAGTGTACATTCATCGTACATTTCTTACTTTAGAATTAGTCGCAACTGCCTGTCACATATCAGCAACTGAACGAACTAGCTGTCACATATCAGCAACTAATGAACTAGCTGTCACATGTGAGCAACTGAACGAACAAGTTGTCACGTATCAGCAACTGAACGAACTAGCTATCACAAGTTAGCAACTGAACGAACTAGCTGTCACATATCAGCAACTAAACGAACTAGATATAACGTATCAACATTAATGTATTTCATTAATAAATGACGTTATTTATTACAAAAATAATGAAAATAGAGAAAATAGTAATAAAGAAGTTAAGAAAAGAGAAAATTCCACAAACAATTTTTAAATCGTTCACCAATCTGTTCTTACTTGTAAGAAAAGGTTGACTAGTTGATGAAAGATTCACCACCGGCAACAGAACGATATTTGTATCACCTGACACCGCTGTATTGTATATTTCATTAACACATTTTGAAAATTTTGGTGGAAAAAGCCCAACACCAAAGCAAAACTCTCGATAGCAAACATGTTTTATCTAATCTATTAAGCATGTCCTTCTATGTAATATACGTAATATTTACTCTTTTATTATTTTTTTATCATTACTACTATTAAATAAAAGTTGCATTATATGTACACTGATATTTCGCTATAAGTAATGTCTTCGCTTCGTCAATGATAAATATCATGAAATAAGCAAATATTTCCAGTGCTGCGCATCGATAACGTGACGACCACTAAACGTCAGATTTGACGTAGCAAACAGTAGATGAAGAAATTAATAGATTTCATGTAACTAACAGAGATTTACTACGCCAATAACTAAGCGAGAAGCGTTCATCCATCACCAATGCTGCGCATCGATAACGTGACGACCACTAAACGTCATAATTTGGCCTAGAAAATAGTTGATGAAGAAATAAGTGAATTTCATGTAACTAACCAAGGCTTACTATGCCAATAACTAAACGAATAGCGTTCATCCATCACCAATGCCGCGCATCGATAACGTAACAACCACTAATCGTCAGAAATTACGATAGTAAAAAGTTGACGAAGAAATATGTAAATTTGATGTAACTAACCAAGACTCACTACGCCAATAGCTAAGCAAATAGCGTTCATCCATCACCAATGCTGCGCATCGATAATGTGACAACCACTAAACGTCAGAATTTGGCGTAGAAAACAGATTATGAAGAAATAAGTGAATTTCATGTAACTAACCAAGACTCACTACGCCAATAATTAAACGAGTAGCGTTCATCCATCACCAATGCTGCGCATCGATAACGTGACGACCGCTAAACGTCAGAATTTGGCGTAGCAAATAGTTGATGAAGAAATAAGTGAATTTCATGTAACTAACCAAGACTCACTACGCCAATAACTAAACGAATAGCGTTCATCCATCACCAATGCTGCGCATCGATAACGTGACAACCACTAAACGTTAGAATTTGACGTAGCAAAGAGTTTATGATGAAGAAATAAATGTATTTCATGTTATTAATCAAGTCTTACGACGTTAATAACTAAGCCATGAAGAAAAAATGATTTTGAAATAACTGAGACGTGTCACGCCAATAATTAAAAAATTATTAAAACAAATAAAATAATGTACTTAAATTATTTCTCTAAGAGGTGTGCGCAACGGGCGTATGTAGGCATTTGCCTATATTACCTGCTGTATCAACCAATTTAATTGTACAATAATACTCTGCAGTTGGTTTCAAGCTTCCAATAAATAACAATCGTTAACTGAATTTTAATACTAGGTTTGTAAAATACTTTTACTACTAGGTTTGTAGAATAAATATTTAATATTACAGTTACGTGTGAATACACTGCCGAAGATAAGAAAATACGAAAAAATAAGACGTGAGATTAAAACACGTCTCTTAACAGAAGAAAGTCGAATGATGGCGATCAGGACTAAATTGTCAGTAGTATGATCCGCAAATACATAAACTGAGTTTAAAGCTGAATTTTTATACTTCCAATCAAATTACATTTCTAGGATGCCTCAACCACAAGAATAAATTGTTACGTCCCTAACGTATCCTTAAATTCCATTTGCTATTCATATTCTCATCAGTAATTTCTTGATCCACAAAATTATGTGATTTAACAATGCATATTTATCACCAGTAATTTTCTGACATACAAATGTCGTATATTTCGTATATGTTTAATGACGTTATTAAATCTCAATATTCATTTCTTTGACCCACAAAACGATGCGAGTGCGAATTTTAACAGTACAGCAATTTCGGCTACGCAACAGCCAGCGTAACGTAGCGAGCCACTGACCTTGTGAAACCAACCGCTCATCGCAACTTTGTTTAGAATCAGCACTTTTAAATGTGAAATCGAAAGGGTGATATTTAAATGTTTACTAAATTTGTTTAAAAAAAGGATTTTTACTCAGCGTCAAAATCATCTTTAACCCAAATTAACCGCTTAATAAATACGGCGACTCTCAACACACAAATCAGTAATCGTGCAAAAGTCGCGAGCTCCGTACCACTCCAGCCGACAAGAGGAGAAGCGAATATTTTATACGGGTCAAATACCCTACATTCAATTACGAAGAGAATTTCTTATATCAATAATTTCAATAATCTATCGGTATTATATATTGTTTAACAAAGTTAATAAGTTGTAAATCGCATAGTCTTATTTATAAACCTTATATCTTTCAATAAATAGTGCATCTAACTAATCAGCTGTTTATTATTTACGAGAGCCTACGCCCAGAATAAAGGTAATATAAATCAAATATCAATTGAAAATATATATATATATATATATATATATATATATATATATATATATATATATATATATATATATATATATATATATATATATATATATATATATATATATATATATATATATATATATCATTCAAATATAATTTGAAGATAACCATACAAATTTCAATACACATATAAGAGTAGATTCCTCGACACTCAAGACTTAACAAAATAATGCATCAAAATCTAAATCAACATCAAAATAAAAACTCAATAACAAAGCGATATAGTATTTTAAACTACTCATATTGAATCCAAAATTAGTAACTCATATCGAAGTTAAATATCTGCCATCCATCTTGGAGTAAAACGACGATAATTACGATTACGTAATCTCCGTTGAAATGACCTACAGTACTAAAAAAAGTGACAGAAAAGAAAAATTTATTAATAATAATTGTCATAAAAAATACTATACAACATCCAATAATATAACATAATTATACTTAATCATGTTATTAATATTATATACATTTCAATAAATGTTCTCAAATCCAAGTAATTTTCAAAAATATTCAACATTCAATTTTAATATGGTTGAGAGTTATTAAAAATCTTCACACGATTAAGTGTTACGATCTATACTATCGCATTCACGTTATCTACATGAAAAAATTTACGCAATCGCAAATACGTTAATGGTGGAGAAAAAAAAATTGGCGATTTTATATGATGATATGTTACATTTACGCGAAGCTACACTAAAATACTGCTCGTATTTGCTGCACCTAGATAAAATAATAATTGCCCCAGTGGAAATTATAAAATGTATCAAAATGTACCAAAATGTATCAAAATGTATTAAAAGGTATCAAAAGGTATCAAAAGGTATTAAAGTGTATCAAATTGTATGTAGAGGTTGCATTTCGTAACTATTGGAGAACACTTTGATATCTTTTGACACCTTTTAATACATTTTGATACATTTATATACAAAATCATTTTTTGATAAAAGAAAAAATTTATTGATGAAAGAAACATTTAGACACGCTCTGGTACACTTATATATATTTTAAAACATTTTCATACCTTTTGATACATTTTAATACATTTTGATACATTTTGACACATTTTGACATATTTATGTACATTTTGATACCTTTTAATACCTTTTGATACCTTTTGATACCTTTTCATACATTTATGAAAAAAATATTTTTTTACATTAAATTATTTTTATATTCTCATACATTTTTGTACATTTAGAAACACTTTGACATATTTATGTACATTATGATACGTTTTAAATATATAGAAAATAATAAAAATAATATTTTAAATATATAGGAAATATATAGAAAGGTATCAAAATGTATCAAACGGTATTAATGAATATTTGTTTGTATAAATGTATAGAAATGTATCAAAATGTATCAAAATGTACCAAAATGTATACAAATATATCAAAAGGTATCAAAATGTATGAAAAGGTTTTAAGATGTACCAAAAGGTGTTAATGTGTTTAATAGAATGATAAATAAATTAATATTACATTTTTTAATTTTTTTGAAAAGGTATCAAAATGTATCAAAAGGTATCAAAAGGTATTAAAGTGTGCTACAAAAATTACGAAATGCAACCTCTATATACACTTAGGTACACTCTGATACCTTTTGATACATTTTGATACGTTTTCATACATTTAAAATTTCCACTGGGGTGTATGCGCGGACGATTAAGAATTGGGTACCGCGACGAAGTCAACCGATCGCTGTTTTGGCGACCTCGCGAATTGATTCGCCAATCTAGGGCAACTAAACTCAACAAAACAATAGAAAATTGATTTTGAAGCAATCTCAAAGATCTAGATCAATATCCAATAGCTTGACACGCTTCAATATTAGACCCATATGCGATGTATGCTCGCCTTACTCGGTGTAGGTACTTATATAAAAGCCGCGTTATTGTAAATACGCGAATGGTAGTAAAAATCACTTCTCGACGATTGGATATGATAACACGCTGAGTCTACACAAAAACTACGCTAAAATACTTCTCGTACTTGCTATACCTACGTAAAATTAAATTACCTGAATGATTAACAATTAGGAACTGCTAATAATTCAAGGGATCGGTGAATTTTCAACCTGGCGAATTGACGAGCCAATCTCGAAACCTGGACTCAGCAATATATTTGCAAAAATGACTTTACAGTCGCAATTGTAAATACGTTAATAATATTGAAGAAAAATTGTAGTCATATGATATAATGACATGCCAAATTTACATAAACATAGGCTAAAATACTCCGCATACTTGCTGTACCTAAATAAAATATTCGCGAAAACAAAAATACCAGAAAAGTCCTACAAACATTAGTGATGACGCGTAATAAAAACTATACAGAAAGCTACACTAAAATACTTCTCGTATTTCCAGTACCTTAAAAAATAATCGCACAAACTGCACTGAATAGGGGCTGCTAATCGACTCGCCATTCTCGCAGGCCTGGGTAATCAAAAAAATTGCAAAAACCATTTTGCAGTAATATTAAAAGTCTAAGAGGTAACACAACAGTTTGTGGATTTAAGTTAGGCTTCTCGCAATCGTAGTACCTAGATAAAAAATTCGCGAAAACAAAAATACGGGATAAGTACTAGAAAAATAAATAATGACGCGTAAAAACTATACACAAAGCTACACTAAAATACTTCTCGTATTTCCTGTACCTTAATAAAAAAATTGCAAAAACTATTTTGCAGTGGTCTTAAAAAACTAAAAGGTAGTTCAACGGTTTGTGGAGGTAAATTTACGCTTCCCGCAATCGTAGTACCTAGATAAAAAATTCGCGAAAACAATACTACAAGAAACTACTAATATAAATAATGACGCATGAAAATTTTACGCAAAGCTACACTAAAATACTTCTCGTATTTTCTGTACCTTAAAAAATAATCCCGAGAACGATTCGGAACGGGGGACGCTAATCGACTTGCCAATCTCATAGGCCTGGGTAATAAAAAAATTACAAAAACTATTTTGCAGTTGTCTTAAAAAACTAAAAGGTAGTACAACAGTTATGGCTCTTAATTTACGCTTCTCGTAATCGTAGTACCTAGATAAAAAATTCGCGAAAACAAAAATACGAGTAAAGTACTAGAAAAATAAATAATGACGCATCAAAACTTTTCGCAAAGCTACACTAAAATACTTCTCGTATTTCCTGTACCTTAAAAACTAATCCCGAGAACGATTCAGAACGGGGGCCGCTAATCGACTTGCCAATCTAATAGGTATGGGTAATAAAAAAAATTGCAAAAACTATTTTGCAATAGTCTTAAAAAATTAAAAGGTAGTTCGACGGTTTGTGGCGCCTAATTTACGCTTCCCGCAATCGTAGTACCTAGATCAAAAATTCGCGAAAACAAAAATACGGGATAAGTACGAGAAAAATAAATAATGACACGTAAAAACTACACAAAGCTACACTAAAATACTTCTCGTACTTCCTGTACCTTAAAAAATAATCCTGAGAACGATTCCGAACGGGGGCCGCTAATCGACTTGCCATCGCAAAGGCCTGGGTAATAAAAAAATTGCAAAAACTAATTTGCAGTGGTCTTAAAAAACTAAAAGGTAGTTCAACGGTTTGTGGAGGTAAATTTACGCTTCCCACAGTCGTAGTACCAAGATAAAAAATTCGCGAAAAGAACAATACGAGAAAACTACTAATATAAATAATGACGCATGGAAATTTTACGCAAAGCGACACTAAAATATTTCTCGTATTTTCTGTACCTTAAAAAATAATCCCGAGAACAATTCGGAACGGGGGACGCTAATCGACTTGCCAATCTCATAGGCCTGCAGGCCTATTATCCATGGATAATAAAAAAATTACAAAAACTATTTTGCAGTTGTCTTAAAAAACTAAAAGGTAGTACAACAGTTATGGCTCTTAATTTACGCTTCCCGTAATCGTAGTACCTAGATAAAAAATTCGCGAAAACAAAAATACGAGTAAAGTACTAGAAAAATAAATAATGACGCATCAAAACTTTTCGCAAAGCTACACTAAAATACTTCTCGTATTTCCTGTACCTTAAAAAATAAGCCCGAGAACGATTCAGAACGGGGGCCGCTAATCGACTTGCCAATCTAATAGGTATGGGTAATAAAAAAAATTGCTAAAACTATTTTGCAGTAGTCTTAAAAAACTAAAAGGTAGTTCAACGGCCTGTGGCGCTTAATTTACGCTTCCCGCAATCGTAGTCCCTAGATAAATAATTCGCGAAAACAAAGAATCGTGTACCTAGATAAAAAATTCGCGAAAACCAAAATACGGGATAAGTACTAGAAAAATAAATAATGACGCGTAAAAACTATACACAAAGCTACACTAAAATACTTCTCGTATTTCCTGTTCCTTAAAAAATAAGCCCGAGAACGATTCAGAACGGGGGCCGCTAATCGACTTCTCATCGCATAGGCCTGGGTATTAAAAAAATTAGAAAAACTATTTTGCAGTTGTCTTAAAAAACTAAAAGGTAGTACAACAGTTATGGCTCTTAATTTACGCTTCTCGCAATCGTAGTACCTAGATAAAAAATTCGCGAAAACAAAAATACGAGTAAAGTACTAGAAAAATAAATAATGACGCATCAAAACTTTTCGCAAAGCTACACTAAAATACTTCTCGTATTTCCTGTACCTTAAAAAATAAGCCCGAGAATGATTCAGAACGGGGGCCGCTAATCGACTTGCCCTCGCATAGGCCTGGGCAATAAAAAAAATTGCAAAAACTATTTTGCAGTAGTCTTAAAAAACTAAAAGGTAGTTCAACGGTTTGTAGCGCTTAATTTACGCTTCCCGCAATCGTAGTACTTAGATAAAAAATGCGCGAAAACAAAAACACGGGATAAGTACTAGAAAAATAAATAATGACGCATCAAAACTTTTCGCAAAGCTACACTAAAATACTTCTCGTATTTCCTGTACCTTAAAAAATAAGCCCGAGAATGATTCAGAACGGGGGCCGCTAATCGACTTGCCCTCGCATAGGCCTGGGCAATAAAAAAAATTGCAAAAACTATTTTGCTGTTGACTTCAAAACTAAAAGGTAGTACAACAGTTTATGGCTCTTAATTTAAGCTTCTCGCAGTCGTAGTACCTAGATAAACATTCCCGCAAGCGTAGTACCTAAATAAAAAATTCGCGAAAACAAAAACACGGGATAAGTACTAGAAAAATAAATAATGACGCGTAAAAACTATACACAACACTAAAATACTTCTCGTATTTCCTGTACCTTAAAAAATAATCCCGAGAACGATTCAGAATGGGGGCTGCTAATCGTAGACTTGCCAATCTAATACGTATGGGTAATAAAAGAAAATTGCTAAAACTATTTTGTAGTAGTCTTAAAAAACTAAAGGTAGTTCAACCGTTTGTGGTATTTAATTTACGCTTTCCGCTATCGTAGTACCTAGATAAAAAATTGGCGAAAACAAAAATATGGGAGAAGAACTAGAAAAATAAATAATCACGCGTAAAAACTATACAGGAAGCTACACTAAAATACTTCTCGTATTTCCGATAACTTCTAGAATAATCGCGCAAACTACACTAAATAGGGGCTGCTAATCGACTCGCCAATCTCTCAGGCCTGGCTTCAACGGAATAATTGCAAATAGTATTTTGCAGTAGTCTTAAAAAACTAAGAGGTAGTTCAACAGTTTGTGGCATTTAATTTACGCTTCCCGCTATCGTAGTACCTAGATAAAAAATTGGCGAAAACAAAAATACGAGAAACGTACTAAAATAAATAATGACGCAGGAAAACTTTATGCAAAGCTACACTAAAATACTTCTCGTATTTTCAGTACCTTCAAAAATAATCCCGAGAACGATTCAGAACGGAGGTCGCGAATTGACTCGCCAATCTCGCAGGCCTGGCTTCAACGAAATAATTGCAAAAACAGTTTTGCAGTAGTCTTAAAAAACTAACAGGTAGTTCAACACTTTGTGGCGCTTAATTTACGCTTCCCGCAATCGTAGTACCTAGATAAATAATTCGCAAAAACAAAGAATCGTGTACCTAGATAAAAAATTCGCGAAAACAAAAACACTGGATCAGTACTAGAAAAATAAATAATGACGCGTAAAAACTATACAGAAAGCTACATTATAAATTAAGATTTTACCTTTTCTTCAACTTGTCGCGCATTTTCTTACTCATTTTACTTCTTTTGCGTCGTGGCTCGGGTGTTTCTGTAAGCACGTTAACATGAATTTTTAATAGTACATTTCGACACTGGTGCGGAAGGTGATAATTTACTTCATGTGACGTAAATAATCAACTTCCGCACTCGTTTCGAACGGTATTTTATACCACGAGCGCCGAAAAATCATACCAAAGTTGTGATTCTGAGGTTAGAGTGGTATAAATTAGGTTTAAAGCACTATATTTTATTAATAAATACTATTTTTTGCGAAATTAGTTACTAACCAGTGTCTTCATTTGGTCTATGAGTTACGGCTTCCATCGATGGTTGTGGTCCTTGAATCATTTTAATCCGTCAAATCATAAATGGTATGTTTTGTTGATGTTAATATCAATGAAATATCTTGTTAACTATGTATCTAATCTGCTGAATGTCCTGTCATCTGTGTGCCCATGCTATCTTCCAGTACACCTTGTTCACCAGTGTGGTTTCTCATTTGCAGCGATGTCACCAATGCTTTTTTGAGCTTGTTGCGCTTTCTTTTACTAATTCGAGCTTTTTTCTTGGGAGGCTCTAGTATTGGAGATGCACATGGAGTTATTTCTGGAGATAGCGCTTCAAATGGTTCGTTGTGTACTGGAGATACTTCTACACGTGAAGAAATGACTGAAGGTAGTGGCTCAAAAAATTCTGATACAGGAGATACTGGCGGTGTGGTTTCTGGAATAAATGATTATTAACTTTTATTTATGAAATCTTTACACATATTTATGTTATATATTATAATTATAATTAAATAATATTAAGTTAATGAAATGTTAAATTAGCTGAAATGCGTACCTCTTTCATTGTTTTCTGATTCTTCGTCTGAATTTAGTGGTAGAGGGTTAACTGAATATAAAAAATTTTTTCGCGTTATAAGCTTTATATTATATTTTTGAGAAATCAGACTTTTCCACCCACTTTTTCCTTTTCTTCCTATAGTGACTCTTATTTCTTCTTCTTCTTCTTCTACTGCTTCTTCTTCTTCTTCTTCTTCTCCTCCTGCTTCTTCTTCCTCGCCTCCTACTGACATAAGCGATTCTTCATATCCTTTGTCTATCATGTGAGGATTTGGTTCCCTATTTTCTTGATTGTCGATTTGAGCTATTTTTTTAGCTGCGCGTGCTATGCGCACTTCTTGCCTTGCTCGGGTACATTCTTCTTCCAGAACGCAGACATCATAATCGACATCCATGGCTACAACATTTTCTTTATATAAATTCATATTTTCATAGAAATATCCATTATATTCTTCATATATACCTGTTGGAATAACTTCAGGGGATTCTTTCAGTTCGTATTCCTCGCCAATCCGAGCGTTTTTAGCGAGATATAAAGAAGCTTTAAGGTTGCCTTTGAATTTAGCAATAGCAACTATAAATTGCGGAACTGAAAAGTTGGCATCTGGATTTTCGAGTTTGCGCCATGCTAAAAAGATTTATTTAGAATATTTATTGGTTATTTTAATTTTTTTTAAATAAGCGTCAATAAATTTTCTGCAAACTTTCAATCCGGCTCAGTCGTTTACCTCTTTTTAGAAAATAATTACCTTGAAACAATTTTGCTTGTCGGTAAACCGTAGTATACCGAGGAAGCCTCTGTACTTTCAAAAGATTCTCTTGTTGAGCTAAAGTGAGACGTAATCCGATAAGGATACGAACCATTTTTTCTACAAACAACGTATAAATTATTTTAATAATTAAACAACTTTAAATCTCTTAAAACTAGGTATTCAAAATGAGTATTACGTAAAAAATCACAAGGAACGGGTGATAAGCCTAGCCCGTTTACCAAAGATGAGTGAAAAGACTCAATACAATTGTTGGATCGGCGTGATAACCGATAAATACTAAAACCTTCTGGTTTTATAGTATTAAGCCAGTATCTCTCAAAATAGGCTAAAAAGTATTTTAACTTGTCTGCATTGGTCTCACTTAATCCTTCTTTTTGGCGCTCATATTTATCTCGAATCTTGTCGGCTGGTAAAAATGCAAGAGCCAATAATGACTTGATGATCATGGCGAATTCTTTGTCTTCCTGGTTGTTGGAGAGTCTGTCATGCTTCAATCGAGCGTAAATGGCATATTAATGAAGCAAGTTATTATTTAAACAGGTATAAAATTATTAAATGCATAACTAAACAAAACTATCACAGTCGCTGGATAAATTACGTTTCGATAGATGTTAATGTTTGTATTAAAATTATATTATTAAAGTAACGGTAAGAATTACGACGTAGATAACATAATTTATTAGATGTTTAGCCGATTAAAATCATATATTGAAAATTATGTTAAGCATTAATAGTATATTACGCACCTAGGGAGGAAAAAACTTGGACAGCCTATATCTCGTGGAGCGTATACTATTTTTCGCCATACCCGGGCAGGGTATGGTGAAAATTTTTTTTTTCGCATACCACGCATAAAGTATTGTGTTTACTCCCCGTTGTCAGGGGGTAAAACGCCACATATAGTCCCTCCTAAAAACTGCTACGCACATGCACGTTTCCCTACTTTTTTTCCGGCTAGCACCGCCTGCGTGTTACAATCACTATGTGAAGTTTTCGATCCTGAAGTCGGGAATTAAGCACAAATAACTTTCCGCCGGGCATGCGAAAAAATTGTATATTGCCCTCGGGAGTAATGAGGGCTATGAACGTCCACGAGTTGCTGCCCTCTCTTCGCTCGTGCAGCAAGTTTCTCACGGGCGTACATAGCCTACTTTACTCCCTAGGTGTATAATCTACTATTATCGAAACAAAAATCTACATAAATTGGACCATAATTTTACTGGAGGTTAATAATGAACGACCAAATATAGACGCAAACGTTGCGTGATGCATGCGACAATTACTGATATTCCAACATATGACTTTTAATTGGCGTTTCTAGATTACCGCGCCGTGTGTTAAAAGGTAGGGTATATTATTTATAGAGACATACGGCAACTTCCAGATCTACTTAGGGAGGGGGGGGGGGGGGCAAAGTTTAGACGTTCTCGATTTTAACTCAAGTATTCTAGATTGTGCAAAATTTCGAAATTATAAATTATGAAAATCTTTATAAATTATGAAACAATAGAATTGTTACATTCGAAAATAAGATATTCATAATTTGCAATTTCGAAGTTCTACACAATCTGAAGTAGCTTGTGTCGAAACCGAGAACGTTTTCAGTTGACATCAATTTTTAGTAAATCGTCTAAATTTCAGACCCTCCCCTCCCGCTCGCCCCGCCGTTTCGATACCCACCCTCTTAATGTTGTAATTAAAATTGTTTTCAATAACGCTACCAACAAAATTTATGTGAATAGTTCATATTAAGCCAAAAAGAAGACAATATCTTTATATTTTTATACTGAATAATATAGAGAATATGAACTATATACATTTAATTGGTACGTTGATAGTAAACTGCTTTACGTATACTTGAGTTTATGTTTTGGAAAATCGTACATTAAAACAACATATTTTAATACCAATCCAGGATCAGACATTATTTTCCAAAGAAGTTTGAAGCGTCCATAATTTCCGCATAGGAACGCACGCATGCGAACGCACGTATATGAACTCTTATATCCACTGCTGAGAGGAACAAGGCACTATTTTGGCACAAACAGCGAAGTCACAAACTCAGCGTGAGCTCCGAAGAACGCATTATCCCAACGTAAACAGCGAAGAAGCCACTATCTCGACACGAACTCCGAAGAATGTGTTATCTCGGCACGAACAGCGAAGAAGACGCTATCTCGGCGCGAAATCCGGAGAACGCATTATTTCGACGCGAACAGGATTTTGTTTCTCTAATTTTGTAGTGAAAGCTCTGCGCGTCCATGTATATTCTGCGACTCTCGAGGGGCTCCAAAAATCTAAAAATCATACTTGAAAAAATTATTCCAACAGATAACATTCACCGCTTGCCGCAGAACATACGTAAACGCGACAGTTTCCTGCTTATAAAATTAGAGAAAAAAATCCTGCTAGTGATAACGCGGTTTTGCTGTTAGCGCCGAAATAACGCCTTCTTCGGAGCTCATGCCGAAATAGTGTCTTATTCACTGTTTGTGCGGAGGTAATGCCTTCTTCAGAACTCGTGTCGAGATAGTGGCTTCTTCGCTGTTTGCGCCAAAATAGCGCCTTGTTCTTCTTAGCAGTCGATATACACTTCTGTAAAAACGGTGCATTTCCATACAGAAATCTCAAAATAAACTTTTATTATGTTTTTGCGAAAATTCATTTTCTTGTAGCAGTAAGCAGCATTTTTACAATACAAAATATTCTAAAAAAATTTCTGATTTTTTTCGGATACTGATACACTTATTTTTAAGGAAAAAGTAAATATGTGAAGTAGTAATGCCCAAATAATCTTAATTACAGAACTTATAAATAAAAATAGTTTTGTACACTACAAACTTGTTCCGAAAATGTATGCATTGCACAAGATCTTCGTGTAGAGCGCGAAATTCTAAGAAAAAAGTTCCTTTACCATTTTTCGGAATGATAAGTACTTTTTTTTAATAACTGATGGATCAAAATTGTTTGTTTTTAAAAGAAAGATACCTATGTTTATAAGATAATATCTATAGATATACAATCACTATTGAAAACAAACAATTTTGACCCATCAGTTATTAAAAAAGTACTTATCATATCGAAAAATGGTAAAGGGACTTTTTTCTTAGAATTTCGCGCTCTGTACGAAAATCTTGTGCAATGCATACATTTTCAGAACAGTTTGTATAATAAATTAACAGATTTATTCACCTAGATCATTTATATTTTACAGTAAATTTCGCCCATTACAAAATCCGTGTCTTTAATACTACATTTCGAAACAATTTTTTGTTCCAGCGAAGGGAGAGAAACGTCACATTATCATTGAAAATACAAGAAATTTGTAGGCATTCCCATGGATCTGCAGCCGCACGAACCTACACGTACATACACGCGCGCATGAGCACATGCACACCCACACGTTTTCCCATATACCTATTCAATGTAAAATTCCCAGTACGTAACTTCTACTGCTTTGTTTTCTTAATTTCATGAATTTTACTACTTTTAGAATTAATAAGGTATTAATGGCACCTGTTCCATCCAAGTCGTACGTTTGGAAATAAATAGAAAAATTTACTATATAGTAATTTTTATTTATTTTTCAGATATTAGCCTTAGGGACTACTAACAAGGAATGTATTTCAGATCCGGATTACGGGTTTTGTTCAAACTTTTGGATACGTTTTTAGATGCCAAAATATGAAGTATGCCGCATTATTAAACCATAATGCTTTAATAAACTGAAGTTAAGGATATTTTCAACTAAAACATGTCAGCATTCCTTTTCAAACAGGTCACCATTTTTTAATCATCAAAAAAGCAACGGACAGCCCACATTCTACAGTTTTATTTTCTTTTTTTACAATTGTATTTTATAAACGAAAAAATTAATATAAAATTCGAACCTTTTTTCAGCATTTCCTTAAAATACAGTTGAAAATGACCATAACTACAGTTTACTAAAGCGTTAGGGTTTAATACTGCGGCTTACTTCATATTTTAACATCTAAAAACGTATCTCGAAATTTGAACAAAATCCCTGATTCAGATCTGAGAGACACTCCTTGTAAGTATAAGACAACCTTAACAATACATGTTAATCGGTTTTAAAAAACGTCGTTCGTTTCGAACTTGAAAAGCGTCACGCACTAGGTATTTTACTTTTGGAGCAGTATCGCAATCCCTATAGATATTATTATAAAAATATGTACCCTGTCAAAGTGAACATTGCACCCTGCAATTTGGACATCTTCAAAAATTTTATTCAATGCTGCTCTTTCCGCTGCTTCAAAGTCTGTCATGATAACTCTTAATTTAGAAAGGTCATGAATACTTTTGATTTTTTCGAAAATTGCCTCGTATGCTGCTGTTGTCGCTCTTGACATAAGGCCAAACAACATTGGGAGAGCCTGTTAAAACAAATAGTATTTTTGTTGACTGTGAAATAAAATAATAAGACAGAGAATCTCTTACACAGTCACTGATTACAGCTAAAACATTAAGTAATTGACTGCAATTTTTTATTTTTGGTCGCGTCTGGTAGGTGCCATCGACAAATATGTGTGATCTTATCTTTACATCTTTACATCTTTGAAGTACTGTTGCAACAGACGTTCATCAAATAACAGGATATGAGTTTCTTCGTCCTTATCTTTAACCGATACAGCAGCCAAAGAGTTATTCTCATAATCAAGGAGAGTCTTGTATTTTCCATCATCCAGCTGCTTTCCAAATTCTGCCAAACTCTTTGGGCAACTCGGGAATGCTTTTTTGCGGTAAGGCACTATTAATTCCCTTATTGTTTGCAAGCTGACCACTTCAGCTGCTACTGGAAACCTAATAAACATATTTTAAAATCAGGAACTATTGATTTGCGCTACTGGCTTTGATTTTATATATAATTGCAACAAACGGTGCTCGCCGTGATATGCACGTGGACTACTACGCACATTTCGGTACTACTACGAAAAAGTGATTTTAATTTCGTGTCGACGTTTCTGCCCGTGCGAAGCGAGAGCGAAAAGGCCACAAGATCTTAAAATCACTTTCTCGCTCATGTATTGAACAGTATTTTTTGACACGAGATATATAAAACTCGAATTACCGAATGCTTTTTTATTCAAGCGTGTAAGAAATTGAACTTTATGCATAGAGTGTAAACAAATATAACTCTATAAATCTACTATTATAAAAAACAATCTTACTTTTCTGCAGCATATTTGTAAAGATTCTCTGGTCGCCAATACACTTTCATAGATTCCTGTTTGCAAAATTCTCTGAACTCAATTTCTAAATCCATATCATAATTTGGATGACAGATAGACGAATGAGCTTTACTCAGTCTTAGCTTTAAGCAGTCGCACTTTTCTTTATCACATTGGTTCACACAGACTAAAAGGCGAAAAGCAGTTCCATAGCAGTGTTTTGTAGCACAACGGTAATAACTAGAAATTATGAATATTGTTTAAGGTTTCAGTCTTTTTATGGGTATTACGTTATAGAAATTAATCTTACGTTTGTACACCTTTATCAATTTTATTAGTTTGAAAGGTCCGTCCATCCAATTGCCTTTCTCTTACACTTTCGCAGTTATATTTTCTGGAGCCAGCCGTTGCACTTAAAAAGAATCGATAGATAACTATGAAAAAAAATCTATGCAATTGTATCAATGCGCAATACTTTTACAAAACCAAATCTAAACTATTTTGTGTAAGTACAGAGTTATCGAGTAAAATTATAAAAAAAAAGAATGAACTGACGTTTAATCGACGTTACTTATTTCAAATTGCCTCATTCATACTAAATATATCTTGTATCTAGTCTAATTATTTCATTCATAACATCAGCTAAATTACTTTCACAGGTACTTCATTGCTTCGATTCATATTGTAAAGATTTACTAAAATTTTTGCGAATGAATAGCCAGTTAGCTTCCTCAAATTAATTTACAATACCGTTACACAAAATCTTTTCGTTAAAATAACGAAGATATTTGAAAAAATGTATATTCTCCAATATCACTGGTCAAGAGAGTAGCATTATTTTGTATGACGTATTGGGCCTAAAGATGTAAAAAAGTTACATCTATTGCAAATGTCAATGTCGTTAATTGATTGTTACTTCTGCTGTCGTCGCGACAACGAAAATACACTTTTCCAAGAATAATTGTTTAGTCTCTTGAAATTTTAACACAATGTTGTTTTCAATAAGTATAAGTGATTAAGATTTTGAATAGAAACTAAATATTCTTAGTACATTTATTATACGAAATATCAAAAACATTTTTTAACCTGCAATATCCATGGTCGCAAGAGTCAGATTTTTTTGGGTAACGAACTTGATCGGGCAAAAAAGCTAAATTTGTACAAAATTGGAAGGTAATTGATTGTTTTTTTTATTCTTGTTATGAAAGGCAATGAAAGCGCCGTACCTTTATAAAATAATTTTTTCTCTAAACCGAGAAATCTCCAAATCAAGAAAAACTTAAAACAGTAGCACACGCGCGCGCAGGTGCCGCCTACGATGTCATCGCCACGGAGGACACCTTCGAGACGTATCGTGGCGCGAGAAGGTTAGTGGTGGCCCTCTTCTCCACCAGGGAGAGAGGACATCTTGCCCGTGAGCCTACGTGGCGTTAACGCTTTGCAAGCGGCCAGAGCGGCCTCGGAAGCGAGCCGCGAGAAAGTTATAGAGCGAGAGTGAACGATGCCGTCCCGTGGCAGCTTGTGCGACGATATCCGCCCGTGCAGGAGAGGGGGGGGGGGGGGGGGGGGGGGAGAGAGAGAGAGAGAGAGAGAGAGAGAGAGAGAGAGAGAGAGAGAGAGAGAGAGAGAGAGAGAGAGAGAGAGAGAGAGAGAGAGAGAGAGAGAGAGAGAGAGAGAGAGAAGAGAGAGAGAGAGAGAGAGAGAGAGAGAGAGAGAGAGAGAGAGAGAGAGAGAGAGAGAGAGAGAGAGAGAGAGAGAGAGAGAGAGAGAGAGAGAGAGAGAGAGAGAGAGAGAGAGAGAGACTAAGCTGGAGATTTTGTGACTTTATGATTTTGTGAGACGTCTTTAATTAAATAAATTTGGCGGTCAACATAATTAATTTGTGAATAAGGTTGGTGAACACGATAACGAGATTTCGTACAAGCGAACACGCGAAATGCTGTGTTATAAATAAAACAGAATTATAATTTTAACGCAAGTTTGATGTATGCTGTACATAAGTGTGAAAATATCGATGTAATTATTATTAAATCCTTCATCACATTTAGACTTATCGCAACTGAAGAAAAATTTAATTTTCCCAATATTACATTATATTAGTAAAAAAAAATATTTGGGACAAGATATTTTATAATTCATAAAAAGCGCAAGACATTCGTCTTATTCCACTTTCCCGTCTTCCCCGAAATCACTTCAAAATTTTTTGAAGAAGCAGTTTTTCCGTAGTCATCGGATGAGTTCGTTGCCCCGAAAAATATGACTGTTACGACCATATATTTGAGATTAAGGGTAAAGTACCACTTTTATGCACGCTTATGTTTACAAGCATGCGCAAAAATAGTACTTTACGCACGGAGTGTCAAAATAGTACATTGCGCAACTAATGTGCATAATAGTTGCCGCGGCGCTCGGGCGACAGACTCAACTCATGCGGGAATGACACACATGTTACGCACATGTTGCGTGTACTATTTTTGTAAACTAACACGGAGTGTACACCCTCTGGGAAACGGATTTTCGCAGACAGTTGAGAGTCGATTTCCCGTAAATAAAAATGAAGCCCAGTCCTCACATTTCCGCCAAATTAGTATATTATGCACCTAGGGAGTAAAAGTAAAGAATGTCCCAGATCGCATGGAAATTGTCACCCTCGCCTTCGGCTCGGGTGACAATTTCCATGCGATCTGAGGCATTCTTTATTTGCTCCCGAGGTGCATATACGATTTTTTTGCCTGGCGAGGCCGAAAATACAACCTTCGCGATCGGGTGTCGGGAGCAAAAGTGGTACTTTTGGCCCGCCAGGCAAAAAAAGCCCTTTTTCTTGAGATATGAGTAATCTCATCTCAAATATCCTCTATTTCATTGAAAAATAATGTCTTTACTATTGGCTGTCACATTGCACGTATTTAAGATACGAATACGAGGGAAAAGAATTTTAAGCATAGACAGTAAAAGCTAAAATTTAAGCTCTGGTTCGTTAAAAAATATTGATTTTTCAAATGATTAAAAATTTGTCTTCATTTTAAGCGATTAAATGGATGTTATTTTTAACCATTTTCATACGCTATCTTTGATTGCTTATAATTTCCTGAAAAATCAATATTTTGTTAACAAATCAGAGCTTCAATTTTAACGTTTACTGTCTTCTTATACAATTTTCAATATAACAGTCAATACAAAAAACATAATTTTTTAATGAAATAGAGGATATTTGAGATGAGATTGTCTATATCTCAAGAAAAAGAACCCATTTGACGGAAATGTAAGCACTGGGCTTCATTTTTAAATATCAGAAATCGATTCAAATGCCCGCGAAAATCCGTTTCCCAGAGGGAATTGCATTTCTTGGCCTAAAACGAGAATACAAGAAGGATATGTAGGTGTTCACCCATCCTTGATGGATTCTTGCTGAACGTGCTGCTCAGTTTCAAAATCCTGGAATCCCATTGGCCGATTCCAATTTAAGATCAATGGTTACAGTCGAATTGTCCAATGAGATTGAAAGAATTTGAAACTGAGCAGGCATGTTCAGCAAGAATCCATCAAGGATGGGTGTACATTAACTCCTAGTTAGAAAAATTACTTTTCTACTTTCGCTGCCGCTGCCTTTCCTGGCGCCGCCTCTGCTGCTGCTCCTGTCGCTGACACTGTCCCTGGTCCTTCTTATTGTGGGTATAGTTGATCATCCTCATAATAACTATTTTGGTCAGGATTGAGGTAATAAATGTTGCCAGTATCTGTAAAAAATAATATTATAAGAATATTATTACGATAAAATTATTAAACAATAAGGTTTAACTTCTACCATTCTGAGGGTAAAATTCCTGTTCTTTTGTGATGTGAATGCTACTATAGCGCTCCGCACACGGATGTGATTTAATATCACAAAATTTCATTGGTGTTTTGCACCATCCACATGTGAAATTCTAAAACATATGAAACAAAAATATTTATTTCATTGAACCATATTTTATGTAGGTGTACATTAACTGTTAGTTCCAAAAATTACTTTTCGACTTCTCTGGCTGCTGCTACTTCTCCTGGTCCCGCTGTTGCTGCTTCTCCTGGTCCCGCTGCTGCTGCTTCTTCTGGTACTATAAGATAAAAACTCAAATTATTACCTTTGCTATGTAGTCCTTCAATTGCGTGTGCACAAATACTTTCTCGCATTTATCAAGAAGTGTAGCACACTAAAGAAAAGGCAAGCGCGAGAATAGGAAAGAGATCGATGGCAGGCCAATAACATTCTTGCAATTGACTTTTCGAAATTTCGATTTTTTATGACACACCCTCGTGAAAAATCTTGTCGCTCGGGCAGTAAACCCACCCGCGGGCAATATCTGCTACTTTCCCCCCTTGTTACATAATGTACGATTTAAGGATGTTCAATGGTTACAGCAAAGTTAAGAGAAGTCTTTGAAATTTTAATATGTCATTACTTAGACAAAATAAAAGCACCTTGAATTTTTTCAATATTTTATACTGAGCATTTTTTCGAGAAAAAATTTCTTGAAAATCGAGTTTTTAACATAGGCTCTTATGCAAGAGTAAGGTTATGTGACCTTTGAACATAAAAATCTCTTATAAAAAGTTAAGAGATAAAGTTAAAAAAACTTCATTCAAATAGAAAAATAATCGAAGAATGAAAACGCAGAGGGATCTTGGTCGCTTACAAGGCATTTGGAAAAGAAATAGGTGAAAATGTTAACAAAACACCGAGTTCATAGGCTACGCGAGGGAGTGCGCGGTGGGCGAGGAACTTTATCTAAAAGGATTTACTAGTTTTAAAATGACAGAAATTTGATTTTCTTTTTTTTATTGTATTTTTTTTTTGTGAACAGAATATAGCCTGTAGGTTTCTGATAGGGAAGTATTTACTTACATTTCTAAAATGTTAAAAAATATTAAATCATAATAGTATAATGATAAAAATAAATAATTAAATTTGTATACAGAATTTACTATGAAAGTAAAGTGATCTAACTATGCTTTGGCGCTTGAAATTCAATAAAAATGTCTTGTAACTGTTTTACACTTCTGCTCTCACCACCGAATGACCATTCGATAGTCGAAAATCCGACAGCAATTTACTATCTATTAACTCTCCCTGTTTTACCTACATATACATTCATAGCTTGTCTGCTATCATAACAATGTAAATACAGTTGCACAGAGGCAGCTAACATAAGCAGAAGATACATAGCCATCAACTATCTGATTTAAAAAATTTTATATACGGAGTTTTTTCTTAATATTTAATGATTCCAATAATGAGTGAATGTAATAATAAAAATTTAATGCATTATATGTGTGTATGAGTTCGTACATCTAAAAAGGTTCCCTAAGAGTAATAACATAAGCAAAGAGTGATAGTTTTGTTGAAATTTGAAAAGTGATTTAATTCAAGACAGATGCAAGCGCAGATTGATATTAAGGTGGCTTGGGTACTTTGTTAAACAGAGATAAATATTTCTGAAATTTAACACAGATATTCTTTGAACATTAAACTTTTCATTTATGTCAAGAAAATGCAAGGTCAACGACCAAATTTTAGAGGAAACTAGGTTTCTAAAACGTTTCTTTTAACATGTAACCTTATGGGAAAAGACATAAATTTAGTATTTATTCCATTATTAAGAGATAGTTTTTATCAAATGAGGTATCAAATTGAACATTTTTTAATGCAGATTCCAATGCTCTCATCATAATTATGTGTAAACGACCAAATTAAAGAGATATTAGCGATAAACTTTGTAAATGTGCTTCTACGCATGCGCACGGCGCGCAGATACACGAATAAGTAATAGGAATGGCGATTTTTTCCGTTTTGTAACAAAACTCGGATTTTTTAAAACTTTCTAAAGTAGTTCGGAAGTGATTACTGAAATTAAAATTTCAGAAATTGCAAAAAATAAAGAAGGCCCCCACTGGGGCCCTGACTTGATACGGCACCACGCACCCAAGCCACCTTAAATACAGATATTCTATCCAAAAATATGCTGTTTCAAAATTAAATTAAATATTTTAAAGAGCAGTGATAATTCTGTTGATGCGAGGAAGAAAAATAGTTATATTTTATAAGAGATGAAAGTGAGATATTGAGTTTAGCTCACTATAGAATAATATTCAATTGAAAAGAGTTCTGTACTGCAATGACTGTCAAGATGAATCAGTACATAAAAGCAACAAACCTTCTAAACACACAAAATATGTATGATAAAGACTTGAAATCAAAATAAACATACGTGTTACATGCTTAATTAGATAAGCGTCTGCTTGTGCGTTTGCCTCACAGTAGGGTGTTGCTGTCGTTTGTAATCCCTGCATATTTGATTAAATAAAATATTATGGCTGCGTGCATGGTAATCAATAGTCAGATTGACAATTGGAGGGGCACGGAGCGAGGAAACGAAGAGGTTTCTTAGCGGACGGTAGGTCAAAAGGGATAAAAATGTATATGTATGATTTATTATGAGAAACAAGGGAGCAGAAACATTCTCAAGTCGAGCAACCGCGCAAGCAGGCGAGCAAAGAAACAAAAACGATCGCGGAGGCGTCAGCGACGCATTTCAGAGCGAGTCAAAAAAACAACCGACTATCAAAAAAAGAGGCTTGAAAATCTATTGCCAAAGAAAGTCAGTCTCCCTCTAACTTTCAAGCTGTGTGCGTCGGAGTAATTGTATTGTAGTATTGTCTTATTTGTAACGCAATCAATTAATTTGAATAAGTCAAAAGTTCCCGAGTTTTTCATTGATTTTTGTGCGCATTTACTTCTTGCGAGAAGTAACAATACGTATGGACAGTACAATAAATGATCAGAGAAAAAAATGATTTTATAGTGTTATGCGTACTATTACACTTTTGGCGAGGATAATGCTGGCTTTAATGTTCCAATCTGACTTTTACAGTTCATATGACAAGCTGTATATTCTAGACTAATTTAATAAGTGTTACAAATAATTATATAACTTAATACATAACAAATTTCCAACAACAGAGGATGAATCAAAAATACAAGAAGTGAATAGATAATTGTTAGCAATAACTATTACTCGAATGGATACTGCTGTCCCTCGTAGCTTGATACCGCGAAACCGTACTTAGCCGTGAAAACTCGCAAAGGACGTGAGCATTCATTCAGGCCGTGTCCACATTACTCCGCATACAGATACGTTTGCGTATACGCGCGAGAAAAATACCCATTGATGGTCAGAGACGCTGTTTTGCTCCTGCGTATGCGTAAGCGCGTGCGCGCGCGGAGTAATGTGGATACGTCCTAAGGCTGCGTCCAGAATCACGCGCAACGTGCGCGCTCTCCCATGTATAAGGTATACCTATATATAGGAAAGCGCTATATATAGGTATACCTTATACACAGGAGAGCGCGCGCGCTCGCGCACGTTGGGCGTGATTGTGGACACAGCCTATACATCGATGACTGCGCGGCGCGCGCACGTGCACTCTTAGAGCATATACTACTGGAGGCAGCCTCCCGCTTGCCAGAGTGTAGACGCGAGTTAGAGAGAGAGAGAGAGAGAGAGAGAGAGAGAGAGAGAGAGAGAGAGAGAGAGAGAGAGAGAGAGAGAGAGACTCGGACTACATGCTATCTCTCTCTAGCAGCACAGCTTCTTGGTCTGCTCTGAACAAATATGCTCTAAGCGTGTACGGGTGTACTGCGAACAAGCGAGGGGTACGGGCGTAACGGCGAGTGAGAAACGGAACGCACGGACTATAATAAGCCGACAACATGCCTGTTTGTCTTAAAAATCACTAAGTATAAGACCACCTTAATAGTACATTATTACATCAGCAGGACTTTTCATCACGTAAGAAATACAATTAAATAGAGTTTAAAAAATGCATTAATCTCTATAACGCATTTCATACAATATTTTTCATGAAAATATTTATCCTATTACAAAATAGTTGTACTTAAAATTTACTGGAATTAAATATGACCAATTTTACAGTATATAATATGTGTTGAACTGAAAAAAATTTGAATGGCTTTTCATAACGTTATTGTTATCATTTTCTATTCAAGTTGTTAAAATGGACAACTACAATTTAATTTTATTATATTTGTAGATTTATTAAAAATGTGTAGATTTAAGTGTCCAGTAATAGTTCAATTTATATATGAAAAACAATTATGGCTTTTCAGTCACATTATTGTTATTTCTTATTTAAGTTATAAGAAATATGCCGCTAAATTTTTAATTCTTTATTACATAAACATTGTATGTTTTTCTCTTGTTTAAAATTGAATGGCGAAGTATTCTTAAACAAAAGTAGACTATAAAATAAAACATTACTATACATAAGATAATGTGATGAAGTGAGAGACGTTTTTACGGCTTTTCAAAACTACTGTCACCATTTCTTATTTAACTTATTAAAAAAGTGCCACTAAAAGTTTTTCAATTTTGTTATGTGTTGGTATGTTAAAAAAGTTTTTATATTACAACTTCTGATAATAAATAGAATATGGTCAATTATGGCTTTTCAGTGATGCTAATGTTATTTCTCAATTAAGTTCATAGAAATGTGCTGCGAAAATTTTTTAATACTTCATTCTAATTTTAAGATGTATTAAAACAGTTTTTAAATGTTTATTAGAACTGTGCTGTGATTGAATCATTGACTTATAATTTCTGAAATAATTAACTAAAGGGCATTATGACCAATATTATTACAAACAATAATAGGACATATTACATATTGCAATAAAATGTGATTATGTGAGAAATATTTCTATGGCTTTTCAAAACTACTGTTACCATTTCAAATAGTTAAAAATGAGCTACTAAAAATTTTTTATTTTTTCTACGTACAAATATATTGAAAAAGTTTTTAAATGTATAATATAAGTGTGCGGTGATAGTTCAATTTGACAAATAATAAAAAATCATTACAATTCATAAAATGTGACCAATTGTGGCTTTTCAATGATACTATTGTTACTTCCTATTTAAGTTGTTAGAAATGTAGCGCTAAAATGTTTTAATACTTTATTCTAATGTGAAGATATATTAAAACAGTTACTAAATGTGTAGCAGAATTAAGAAACGGTAGTGGAATTCGTTTATAAATAATTTACTAAATGATATTATGATAAATAATGAAGCACACCTTGTAAATAATCCTACTATATTAAATATAAAAACTATTACCTTTATAAACCTCTATAAAAATGTAATAAAATGATAAACAAAAGTACTGTATATTTAATAGTGAATCTTTTTGAAGTAATAATAATGTGTGTGTGTGTGTACACAAATTGTTGTTGATAAAGCTATATCTAAAAAGGCTAAATGTACTCGAAAAAACTATAAATGAAATGACTATAAACGTGATTTAAATAAAATTTGAATAAAAAATTTTGAAAAGCGAAAATCGAATCTGAGTCCAAAACATTGAACGAGCAATGCTCAACCGCCTCGATCACCGAATCAATGTGTGAGTATATAAACTCAAAACCAGGCGCGGTGACACCGGTAGGCTCCTGCGTTAGGAGGGGAGAGGACAGCGCGGCGGCAGAGAATGACGGGGCCGCGTGACGGCGCGGTGCCGACGAAGTCGATTTCGCGGAAAAGGGGAGAGGGGAAGGAAGCGCAAATGCGTTTGCTTAGCTTTTCAAATTAGTAATTACCTTTCGAGAGAATTTTTTCCCTCCGGTGCTGATGTTGCTGTTCCTCCTGCTGCTGTCCCAGGCGTTGTGAGTCCTTGTGCTGCTGCTTCCCCAGGTGTCGTAGTTCCTCGTGATGCTGCTGCTCCCCCAGCTGCCATCGATTTCATCTCGGCTGGATCCCCGGCAGTCGCGGCCTCCATCGCGAATGCTTCCCCTGCAGTCTTCCCCCCGCTGCCGCTCCTCTGGCTGTCCTCGGTTCCGGTACCTCTCTCTCTCTCTCGTTCTCTCTCGTTCTCTCTCTCTCTCTCTCCCCCTCTTTCTCTCTCACTTACTCATGCACACACACGCGCGCACTTACTCTTTATCAATCTCGCTCTTTCTCTCAAGCACACACACACACACACTTATTCGTTATCACCCTTACTCACTTTTTCTCACTCACACTTTTTCTTTCACTTTTTCTCTCACTTTTTCTCTTTCTTTCACGCATGCACATACATTCAAAAACTAAAACAAGCACACTCTTTGCACTGACAAATTGCTAAGCACTTTTCTTAACTTTGCGACTTGCGTGCACACGGATGCTCTGTTCTCGAGGGAGTGATATGCGAGGACGCGTTTGCAAGTCGCGTCGCGCCCTACGCCGGGAGGGCGCTATAGTTCCAACATCGCAGTACTATAACACAGATTGCCTCAAATGGCAGCGCGAATCATGAGCGCTTGTACCGATGGGGAGGGGAGAGGAGGGAGGAGAAAGGAGAAAAACGCATTTCACAGAAGAGTTTATTTGCCGACGAGCGGACCGCGTCGATTGTTAATCGGCAGTAGTTACACACATGAAATTTTTTACAGCTATTTTCAAAAATGATAACTCTAGGATAAAATATTTGGAATATTTATTATACTAGCAAGTTCAGGCGCGCTTCGCGCGCTCTTCCCTTCCCTTGCTTCTACCTATACCATTAATATTGAAATATTATGAATTTAAAATTTATTTTACTTTTGAACATCCGCAAGTTTATCCAGTATTTTTTTCTTGAAACTTGGATTGTATTTATTTTATTTTATTCCTATACATTTGGTGGTTAGAAATTTAACTGTAATCAGAACCTTCATTCATTCATAGTTGTTCATTATTAACTACAGATTAAATAATACTTTTTTGTTATACAAAACCAAATAAGTCATTAATACTATGACTTATATTTTATGATATATTTTTAGTTTAAATATTTCATAATTCCAAACTTTGGGTTTTATTTGGACCAATCAGCTAAGACCTTAAGAGAAAAGCTAACGTCACCGTCGACCAATCCCGGACTCCTTTTAAACGGACTTGACCAATCGTAAAGGTTTTATTTCGGCTTCACATTTTTGTCATCATTCTTTTAAGAGAGGAGGATACGTAAAATCACTTTTTATTCTATACATATCATTATATTAATTTAGGAAAAGTACTTTAGCTCAAGTAAGCGTTTGAATAATAATTTAATCTCAAAATTAATTATCTCCAAACACAAAACCCAAACCCCGCACGGGGATATTATAAACGAATTCGTGTTCATATCGATATATTGCTTCAGTGGTCAAGGTTGTTCAAGCACTTGTCCTTTTGTGTTCAAACTTTTGGACTCAGGATCGATTCTCGGCTGGGGATTTTTTTTTATTTTAGGTAATCCCTGCAGTGATTTTATTGGTTTCTTTTTTTATTGAATAAGAATTAAAACTTGTATCGATAACAATTCATTATTATACTTTCATAAATAGTATTTTTAATATATTTTCAATACAGTATTTTTTGAATTTTTTTGTTTAATAAGTGCCGTAAAATATTGTAGTAAATTGAATGACTTAATAATAATAATAATAATTGCTTTATTGAACCTTTCGGTTATAACTCTTCGTCGCTTATCCGCGACTTACAATTGTATAAAATATATATATATATATATATATATATATATATATATATATATAACATTCTTTTCTCAGCCCGACAGTGTGTATCACGACTTATATATATATATATACATTACTTTCATTTACTTCATTTATTTCTCTTCTCCTTTCCTTTTCCTCTCCTTCTCCTCTTTTTTTCTCTCTCCTACCCTTACTCCTCCTTTTCCTTCTCCCATTCTCCTCTGCCCTTTTCTGTTCTTTCGTCCATCTCCCCTTCTCTCCAACCATTTTCCTTTATTACTATTTTCGCATCTTTAAAATCAGCTTTTCTGGCCATTTCCTTCATCCCTTCGTACATCTTAACTCTCGTTCTCCTCTCCGCCATTGATCTCCATACTTCCAGTGTTGCTACCTCCTCCTCCTCCCAGCTCTTCCTCTCTTCCCATATCCTCTCTCTCGTCCCTTTTCCTTCGCACCAAATCTTGAACATCTGCCTGTCCTTCGTTTTTGTCACTTGGATGTCCAACTCTTCTCCCAGCTCTGCTCGTAACCACTCCTCCACTTCTAGATCCTCCTCCCAATTCCTTCCTTTCCTTACCATTATTACCTTATTCCTGTGCCTCTCAATTATATCACCTCCCATTTCCGTTTTTCTCTCTCTGCTCTTATGTACCTTCTGTTGTCCCCTCTCTACACTTCTGCTTCTCCTTCTGGACCCTCCGCTCACCTTTGACACCTCGCTCCTCATTCTTTTCCTTCCCCTTGTCCCTTTACCCTCCTCCTCACTTGATTCAGCCTTCATCACGTCCTCCTCCCATTCACTCCACTCTCCGAATATCACGTCCTCCTCCTTTTTTCTTTCATCTCCTCCCATTTTCTCCTCCAATTTCCTCAGCCTCTCCTCCATTGCCTTCTTATCTCTCTTCCACTTCGCTTGTTGCATTTTCCACTCCCTCTCCTTCCTTTCACCTTCTTTCTTGAATCTCTCTATCTCTTGAATCCTCCTCTACCCTCCTCAGCTTGTTTCTTACTTCGTACAGCCTCCGCTGTGTTTCTATCAGCCTTCCTTCCATTTTTTCCACTTTCTTTCTATTCGCAAATTTCTCCCCTCGTGTTCTACTATGCCTTGCTGTCTTTTACTTTTTCTTTCTTTTTTTTTTTTTTTTTGGTTATGCGCACGTGCTTTCTGACCAGCTTCCTGCTCTGCTCTCTCTCCCCTCTTAGGGTCTTTCCATCCCCCTGTTCCATTCCCCTCTTACCTTAGGGTCTTCCCGACGTTCCTGTTCCCTCCCTCTTGCAGGTCCCCCTGCAATGTTCCCTGCGTGCTATCCTTCCCAGTTCCACTTTTAGGGTCCCCCCACCATTCCGTCCTGTCCGCCTTGCCACCTTGTCTCCTCTCTTTTTCTTTTCCATTTTATCTCATTTAACCTGCATATACTTATCCCATCTCCTTTGAGCTGTCTTTTCCAATCCATGCTACTCCTTCCTGTGATGGCGCAGTCCATCAATACGTGCCTCATCGTCTCCGGCTCTTCTTTGCAAGCTCTGCATAATTTCTCTTCCTCTCTTCTCCAATACTCATTTGCCTTTGCCTCATTGCCCATTCTGAATCTTCCTATAATCTCTAGCCCATTCCTCGCATTTCTTACCTCCTCTTTTCCGTAGATTTTTTCTTCTTTCCCTAGCACTTCTTTCACTTCTTCTGCGTAGGTCGATCTCATCACCTCCCTGTCCGTTTGCTCTCTAAACCTATCATCTCTTTTCTCTCTTACCTCCGCTCTTTTTCCCCATCCTGCTCTTATGCAGTCATTCCACTCCTTCACGGATATGCCCGCGCTCTCTAGGAATTCCCTTTTTCTATTCCACGATTCTTTCCTGTCCTGTTTCCTCCATTTTTCTTCCTCGTCCAGGCATGTCTGTTCCCACGCCATCCTTTCCAATGACCCTGCCACTACTCCGCTTAGTTTTTCCTCGAACCTCATTGCTCTTTCAGCCGCGTCCACATCCACTTTCCTTATCCCTGTGTCCTTTCTTATCGTATGCCATGGTGTGGTTCTGTTAAGCTTTAGTGTCCATCTTACGTATTTCATCTTAACGCTCTCTATCTCCTTCCATTCTCTCCACCCCCAGTTTTCTGCCCCATATGGTACCACCCCCTTTACCATTATCTCGAACAACCTCATTCTCCATTCTCAGGAGTTTTTAAATTTCCTTTCTGCCAGACTCCAGATCCTTCCTACCGTCCCATTTGCTTTCCCCTTTATCTTCTTTATATGTTCAGTGTCCGCATTGTTTCCTTTTATCGTGTATCCAAGGTATTCAAATTTTTTCACCTTCTCCAATTCTTCCTCCTTCCATCTAAATGTCACTTCCTTTTTTCTACCTCCCTTTTTCCTAAACAACATGATTTTCGTTTTCTTTGCGTTCAGCTCCAATCCTTTCCTTTCACTCCACCCTCTAAACTTTTTCAGCATATCTTTCATCACCTCTTCCTCCTCTGCAATTAGGGCTACATCATCCGCGTATATTATAGTCTTGATCCTTTTCTTTTTTCCTAACCATGCTCCACTTCCCTGTACTTTCCCCATCTCTTCTTCCAGGTCTGACATCGCTACATTGAACAGTGTAGGACTCAACGGGCACCCCTGCCTCACCCCTTCTTTGACTCCAAATTCATCAATTACCTCGCCTCCAATTACCACCTTCGCCCTTGTTCCCTCGAACAGGCTTCTTATTCTCCTTACCAACCTCGTATTTATTCCTTTCTTCGCTAGTATCTCCCATATCCTGTCCCTTTTCAGTCTGTCGAAAGCGGCCTTCATGTCTGCGAAGCACACTAGAATCTTACCTTTCTCTCTTTCTATCCCCTTTCTAATTACCTCTTTTAGTACATATATGGCCTCTGCCGTTCCCTTTCCTTCTCTGAACCCCATCTGTGTGATATCCAGCACCTTTTTCTCCTCCAGTTCCATCTCTAGTCTTTTTCTTAATATTTCCGCATAGATCTTATACCCTGTGTCCATTAACGTGATTCCTCTGTAATTTCCCACCTCTTTCTTGTCCCCTTTCTTATGTATGGGTTTAATCATTCCCATTTTCCACTCCCCTGGGACCTCCTCTTCTCTCCAAATCCCGTTAAGCACATCCGTCAGTTCCTCGATTATTACCTCTTCTCCATAGATCCACGCCTCATTTGTTATTTGGTCTTGTCCCGCTGCCTTTTTCTTTTTCAGCTTTTTTATTGCCTCCCTCATTTCCTCTATTGAAATGTCTTCTAACCGTTCACCCTCCTCCTCCTCCCCTTCACCTCTGCCTGTCGTTATTGCCCCTTCTCCCATTATATATTGACCTCTAAAGTGGTCTCTCCATTGATCCTTCGTTATTGTATCATCCGACGTTCCGTTCCTCCTCCTTATACAAACTGCGTCCCAGAAGAGTCTCATTCCTCTATCCATTTCCATCTCCCTCAGCCACTCTTTCCCTTTGTTGCGCTTTTTGCATTCTATAAAGTTCCTATATTCCCTTCTCCTCTTTCTCCATTCTTCTTCCCCTATTCTCAGATTTTTCAACTCTTTCAATGAATTTTTTAAGTTCTCCTTCCTTTTATGACATTCTTCGTCCCACCACTTCTCTTCATAATGCTCCTCCCTTTTTCCTCTTATCCCTATTCTTGGCATTGCCTCGTTCACCCTTTCCTTCAGCTCCTTCCAATTCCTCGCCTTCACTCCTCTCTCTAGCTTATTTTGGTATTCTTCTATGCCTTCCGCGTCCCATCTTATTACACTCTTCTTGCTCCCTTCTTCCTTCTCTTCCGTCTCCTTCCTTGCACCTCTCTTCCCTTCAATTCTCACTTCTATTGGTAAGTGGTCCGATTTAATCCTGCTTCCTACTACTATCTTTTGTATCTTGAGCCTCCCTTCCTCATTTCTGATCACATAATCTATCGTTGTGCATCCTCTCTGTCCGACCTGTGTCCACTCCCCTTCTTCATCTCCTTTTGTAGCCCCGTTTCCTATACCTATTCCTTGGTCCTCCGCCCAATCTATCAGCTCCCTTCCTTTTTCATTTATCACCTTATCCTTGCTCTTCCTCCCTTTCTTTTCTCCTTCGCTATCCCACAGTCCTCCTTCTTCCGCCGTCCTTGCATTAAAGTCTGCGCTTATTATTGTGACTCCTTCCTTATTGTTCTCCATCCAATCTTCCATGACTTTATAATTGTCTTTCCTGCTGTGCCTCATGTACGTTACACCCCATACCCACGTCTTCCCGTCCTTCCTCCACCTTGCCGCTATGGCCTCTTCTGTGTCCTTCTCCTCCCATTCCATTTCCTCTACCAGGCTCTTTCTTATAGCCAGGAGTAATCCACCTTTCGCTCTTCCTCCTTTTTTTCTCTAATCGCAAATTTCTGCTTTACCACGAAGTCCTTCAAGTACGCTTCTGCTTTTCTTCCCCTTCCTCTCTCCTCCCATGTCTCCGCCAGTCCTATTAAATCAAACTTCCTCACATAGTCCCAATCCCCTTCCTTCATTTTCGCTGTACCTGCAACATTTCAAAAAATTGCTTTAATGTCCTTACCTGTCCTCCCTCTTTTTTCTTTCCTCTTCACCGCCTGCCTTGCGACTCCGCCCCCATTATCCCCTTCTGTCCTAGTCCTGGTTTTGCAGTTTAACCTCCTTGTCCAGAAACCACTTCCCCTTCCTCTCGCTCCACGTCCACGTTCCTTCGCTCGTCTTAACCTTCCTCAGCCCCACTACCTTTGCCGTTATTCCTTCTTCCTTTAGTTCTGCGGCTTTGTCCCATGCCTTTTCTCTTAACTTTCTCTCCGTCCACGTTAGATCATTCTCTATATATATCTCCTTGTCTCCCAGTTTCTTCTTATTCACCATCACCTCTCTCTTATCCCTCTCGCTTCCACATTGAGCTCCAAGCAAGAAGTTCCCCGTCTTGGTCCTTACTCTCCATACTTTCTCTATTCTAGCTTTCACTTCTATTTCCTGCTTCAACCAGGTCCCTATATCTTCGCTATTGTATTTCTTATTTCCCTCTAATCCTACGATGATTATATTTTTCCTCCTCTTATCCCTTTCCGTTTCCTCTGCCATCCATTCCATCTCCTTCCAGTTCCTTAATTCCTGTTTGTCCCCCCTAGCCTCTCCTGTTTGCGTCTGTGGTATGGCCTCCTCCCCCTCCTTCTTCTCTTTACTCATCACTTCCTCTCTCCACTTCTTCAGCTCCATCACCTCCTTCCTCGATTCTTCCTCTCTATCTATGTGGTTCTGGCCCCCTCCTAGCCCCTTCCATTCTTCCATTTCTGATTTCATCTGCCGTATCTCTGCCTTCAGGTTTCCTATTTCTTCATTCACGCCTCTTCTCCATTTTTCGTTGCTCTCATCCACATGCTTTTTCATATCTTCAAATCCTTTTATTAGCTCGCTCTGATCTTGTTTCCCCTGTTTTGCTTTCTCTCTTTCCAACTCCTTTGTTCTGGTCCTGTAATCTGACATCACCATCTTGAGCAGCTTTTTCACTTCGCTCATGCTACATTTTTCGACCGTCTCTTCCACCTTTCTACTCCATTCCTCTTCCTCTTCATCTCTCCCCTCGTTATCTTTTACCTCTATAACCGTGTCATCTGCATACTCCGTGTCCTCTTCCCACTCCAATTCCTCTTGTTTTTTATCCTCTTCTTCCTCGTCCGTGCCAATCCCTCCGTTACTCATGCTCCTTTTCGTCCTCTCCCCTTCTCCATCTACCGGGGATCCCTTTTTCCTCTTTTCCGTTCTTTCCTTGAGCCCTGTTCCCCCCCTCGACTCCTGGTTGGAACTTCCCCTGCACGTCTCCATGCTTCGCGCCCTCATTCTCCCCATCTGAAGTGCTCTTGCCCTACTCGGAGTGTGCTCGGCGTTTTTGCGCATCTCTATATCCCCTATCTTTTCCTGTTCCTCTTTCCTCTGCCTTGTCTTGTTCATTTCGCAATGTAGAATTCACTTGGTTCTTTGACTCCTGCCTGTTCCTGTCTCACAGTGTGGCTGTGCCTTAAACTTCTTCTACTCTATGCCTCCGTATCGTACCAGTGTGGCCGTACCCTTATCTTTCCCGCCTATCTACTCCTAACCTCCTCCTGCCCGCAACTTTCACTACCTTCTTCCTTCTCTCCCACCTTACAATATCACTTCTCACTTTACCTTCTTTCAGCGCTTAATCTTCCTTTAACACCTTCCGTAATCCTACTCCTGTATGCCTTCCACTAACCCCTATTTTTTATACTATAACTCGCAACGGTCTAAATCGCGTCTACGCACTGTCGGCCATTTTTCCTCTCTCCTATTGAATGACTTATTCATCCATTAAATTATACTATATAATGTAAAAATATGGGAGGTCGATGTTTCGACGATTCACTAAAAAATTGAAGTCGACTTACGATTCTCAGTAGCTCGATTGTACCACTTTATAGATTGTACAAAATATTGAAATTCTAAATTAGAAATATTATATTACCGAATGCAACATATCAGCTGCTAGGTCTGTTCTGACCAATCACGTGCTGCTAGAGAGAAAGAGCATGTAGCCCAAGTACCTATCTCTCTTTCTAACCCGTGTCTACACTCTGGCAAGCGGAAGGCTACCTCCATGCAGTAGTATATATGCTCTAAGCGTGCACAGGTGTACTATATAGAGAAAGCGAACAAGCGAGGGTTAGGAGCACGAGCGTAACGACGACTGAGAAACAGAACGCACGGACTATAATAAGCCGACAACATATCTGATTGCCTTAAAAATCACTAAGTATAAGACCATATAATAATAAATATTTCGAATATTTTATCCAAGATTTGCTTAAAACTAGATGTGAAAAATAGCCGATCAACAAGAGACGCGCTTACTCCTCAGTAAAACCAACTCTTTTGCGAAAGATAAATTTTCTACTTTTATAAAGTAAAAATCATGAGGTTTACGCTTTTGCAAAAAGCACGAAAAATAGTGAGAAAGGGTAAAAACGTAAATCTGCATATCTACGGTATTTCATGTGTTTTAAGCTCCACTTGAAACTCACGTAACTTTTGAAGAAATTAACATTTTTGAATAGGGAAAAAAGATACAGAAATCTCGGGTTCTCTACTTGAATTTTCTTTTTATCATACAGTGGCGTAAAGTTTTGTGTTTATTTGTGACTTCTGTGAATAAAACACCACGTTCCTTTACAATTTTCTCCCCATTAGCGCAGCCTGCGTGTTTGCCTTATACGCGGGTTCCCATGGCTCACTTTATTCCCTTGGTACTTAATATACTATTTTTCCAAAATTTATATCAAGTCCTTTTTGAGTAACTTTTAAAGTATAGCTGTATAAATGATTTTTTAAAAATCTAATTATTGATGGCAAATAATGATACCAATCAATTGAGCGTGTACATATTTCTTTCAACGCTCAGAAAGGCTTAAGGTGGTTCTCCTTGGACTCCCTAGTCAAAGCAGTGCTAAATGTAGAAATTACCTAAAATTTAAAAAAACCATAGTGTAATGTGATTTATTTATTTAAAATGATAGAGATAGTCAATGTATGATAAATAAAGTGTATTTATAACATGACTAAAATAACTTTTTTCACAAAATGGCGATATTCTAGAAACTAGATAGTGTCACTACAAATAATTGTTGATAAATCACTGGGATCTTTTTTGTTTCTCAACCAATTTTAGTTTTCAAGGTCTCATTTTGCTCCTTAAGAAATTTCATGGGAACTTGCCGAAGGTAAAATTAAAAATTATTCAAAACTCAGAAAGTTATAACCAATTAAAAGAATATTTTGTTTTAACGACGTACATGAATTTATGAACAATTATCTATAACTTTCTGAGTTTTGAATAATTTTTAATTTTTCCTTCGGCAAGTCCCCATGAAATTTCTTAAGGAGCAAATTGAGATCTTGAAAACTAAAATCGGTTGAGAAACACAAAAGATTCCAGTGATTTATCAACAATTGTTTGTAGTGACGATATCTAGTTTCTAGAAAATCGTTATTTTGTGAAAAAATTTATTTTAGTCATGTTAAATACGCTTTATTTATAATACATGGACTATCTCTATCATTTTAAATAAATAAATCACATTACAACTATGGTTTTTTTAAATTTTAGATAAGTTCTACATTTAGCACTGCTTTGACTAGGGAGTCCGAGGAGAACTACCTTAAGGAGGTTCATAAGAAATACGAAGATGCAGAGATCTTAGTGAAATTTTAATATATTATTCTTTGAATTATACGGAGCACGCACAATTCTTTTCCATATTTATTATCGCACATATTTTGAAAATATTTTATTTGAAAATTTGCTGAGTTTTTATGGGACTCTAAAAACTAGTGAACGTATTAGTAAAACGTTAAGAAACTGTACGCGAAATCAACTCGTGCAACCGCATGAATTTCCGAGTATTTAACGAAAATGTAAACAAAACATCAAGAGGGCAAGAGGGGAGCCAGTGAGAGGTGCGAGGGGACGCCCCTCTCCACGCCTCGCACCAAGACTGTTATGAACCTCCTTAAAAAAATATTCATTTTTTTCGAGATGCAAAAGGTAAAATTTTTTATGGAATAGCTCATTACTAAAAATGCCTTTTCCGCTAGACCAAAAAAGGCTATGGGATTCCTTTGGCCATTTTAAATCAAAAACATTTTTACGAGTTTTGCGCTAAAATGCATTGCAAAGGCACGACAAATTCTAAAATTGGAAAAAACACGAGTTTTCGAAATTTCAAAGGTCTACAGATGTACCATTGTTTAAATTGTTCGTTGAATCATGTACTTTAAGCTTATAATTGCGTATAATGGTTTTCAAAGTAATTTTTTATCGTTCAGTAGTGTGCGAGCAAGTCGGCAGGGACGGTGGCGGCACATTTCATCAACCGTGCCCCTTTCAGATTTTGTATCCAAGAAATTCAGACTCAGCAGGTCAAAATATGTAAGAAAAACTTGCATAGAATTAAGAATCTAAATCGACCACAAATCATACAGGTCTAGTTATTAGACTATAAAGGGGATTAGACAGGTGTATGTGCAAAATAATCACTCGAGCACTTCAATCAAGTAGAAAAAATATAGTTTATTGCTGAGTACTCCGTGAAAGCATTCGCAAATTGAAGATCTCAGGGCAACAAACGATCAGCTCACATTTCGAGTTGGCCCCTAGATAAACAGTATGAACAGCAAATTCAGAGGCCATCTGGAAATGTGAGCTGATCGTTTGTTGCCCTGAGCTCTTCGATTCTGGTGCGTCACGCTCGCGATCGCTACGCACGCACACAAACACCAACGTTGTTCTCTAGTCAATTCGACTGGAGTGAAATTTGAGATTAAAAATGTGAGATGTATAATAATATAATAAAAGAGATATTATATATCGGGATATTTATAAAAAAAAAAGTTTCTTGCCGGGCTCGAGCTCGAGTCCAAAAGATTATAAAAATAGCTGCGCTTCCCCCCTTCGGGATTGAGTTACGATTTAGAATTTGGGTTTTCCAGTTTTCAGCTTTCAACTTCGTTCCTTTGCAAGTAAGTTAAAAATTTCGGCTGAACGGTGGCCGCCCGGCCGCTCGGCAATTGTCGGATTGGTCGAGGAAGTACCTAAACAGTTCCAAAAAGCTCGTAGTGCGCCGCGGCTGGACCGCTAGGGCATACACGCACGTTTAGTACACATGCACCGAGCGCAACCGTCTTCTGAGCCGCTTCCCGCGTTCGGGCGGGGGTCAAGGTATACTTTTTCACGTCCCCTCGGTAACTTGATGGTTTCTTATGTTTTTTGGTATTCTGAATCCATTTTTCGAGGTTACCAGATCGAGAAGTGGTTAAGTTAATTATTTATTAACATTTTTATAAACAATATAAAAAGGTTGTACTTTTGATTTAAAAAAAATATGGAGCTATTATTCGTCATCTTCTGAGCAAAAATGGCTCTTATCAACTTTTCTTTCCGATCCATAGTTTTCGACAAAAAAATTCACAAAGTTTTAAAAAATCCCAATTTTCCGAAATTTGTAAATTTTTTTCTTGAAAATTATGGGTCGGAGTGAAAAGTTGATAAGGACCATTTTTGCTCAGAAGATGATAGAGAATATCTCGGTATTTTTTTAAAATCGAAAATATAACATTTTTTATATTGTTTATAAACCTGACCATTTTCGGCCTGATAACTTTAAAAAATGGATTTAGCATACCAACAAATATAAGAAACTATCAAGTTACCGAGGGGACATGAAAAAATATACCTTGACCCCCCTAACGCCCGTACTACTAGCCGTGAGAGGCAGTAGCACGTCGTACCCACAAAGGTGCCTGACTTTTTCGTGGGCGCTGGCAATCTCTTTATTTAGATATGGTCAGACTTACCGCCTACTATCTGCATCGCTCTTCTCTCCCAGGCCTGGCTATCTTGCTCTCGCGCAAGATCACGGGCTTTCTTGAACCGCAATGTATAGCAGTGCTGAAGCTTGTATGACGAAAGGTCGGGCCTTGCCACTTTCGAATATGCGCTTTCCGTCACATTTTATTAAATTGAAATTGTTTCAAATAGATAATGTAATAAAATATAAAAATAACCATTCACTTCTCTCCTCAGTTCAGGTTCGTGCATATTCTGTACACACTTGCTGTAAAAATTATTAACTCTATATAATGTATAAAGTTTATTTTTATCAACGTAATTCGTCAAAAATTATTTGTAAAAATAAGGCGGATGAATTAAAAAGATATATAGAAAAAATCATTTGAAATTTAGATAATTTCGTACTGATGCAGTTCTAGAGGCATTATTATAAGGCATTATTATATTATATATCATTATTGTAAGCATAATTATATTAATATATTCATAATATTTATTTGTCAAACAATACAACAAAACCGCAGCCAATTCATTGGTACTTAGCTTCCTCAATCATTATTTAGCCATGCCTTCGAAAAATGTTAAATGCTAAAATTTATAATTATTATGCTTACCCATACTTACATAGTTCATAATAAAATATGAGAAATGATTAAATTAATAGTCATAATTGAATATATTAAAAATTAATAAAATAATCAATTATAATTGTATATTTATCATATAAGTCCTTTAAGTAAAAGAATCGTGTATTTAAGGTAAAATTTTTTACGGTTTTTTTTTCAAAATCGTGATGTTGAAAAATATCCTACTGCCACATAAGTGCATATGGAAGAAGTGCCAAAAGTATTGTTAAACGTATTTCTCGGCCTCAAATGGCCAGCGTATCTAGCTATTTCATATATCGATGAAGCGCGCGACCAAACAGCGTTACATATAGGGGAGGGCGGGGCACGTGTGACACCCTAACTTTGATTAAAAATAACAACTAAGCCGTGTATTATTTCAAAATGTACAAAAACGGAATAATTAGATCAGAAAAAAATAAAATAAACTATTAACTTTTTTCATTAAAAATATTACTTATGTCGACTGCAATTTAATATCAACTGATAAGAATTTTTCCATCGGTCTTACAGTCTTACAAATTAAATTAAAATAATTAATATTTATGGCAGTCAGATTGCCCTTGTTTATAATCACCCCCGCAGAATCTGAAATAAAAACTTAATTAAAATCTGGAAAAAACTTTGTTAGCAAAGGACGATCTGACTGCCCACCACCACCACCTTGTCCCGGACGAACCCCCGGACAAGGTGGTGGTGGTGGGCAGTCAGATCGTCCTTTGCTAACAAAGTTTTTTCCAGATTTTAATTAAGTTTTTATTTCAGATTCTGCGGGGGTGATTATAAACAAGGGCAATCTGACTGCCATAAATATTAATTATTTTAATTTAATTTGTAAGACTGTAAGACCGATGGAAAAATTCTTATCAGTTGATATTAACTTTTTTTTCATTTTCTTTTAATTATTGATAAAATACAGAAAAGAAATTCCGAAAAAAATGCTCTACGTGCCCCACCGGCGGGTGGATTGTGGCACCTGACGGGGCACGCATGGCACGTCAAATTTAATATTTTACTATAGGTATTTTTCAATTCTTTTTTCCAGTAATTAATACTTTAATAATTATGCCATAATAAAATTTTCAAAAATCAAATAATTAATCAGTCTATTGAAAATTTAAAATTTTATTTTTATTAAGGAACATAACATAATTTTTATTTTAAAATAAATTATTACATTTTAATAAATGATTTTATATTATAAATTCCTTCTTATAAAATATGATCACAACATAATACTTTTGTTTGATTAACAAATTATCATTATTATTACAATAAGTTTAAATTTAAAGATTTCGCATCATTTTCATCTATGTAGCATATTTGAACTACCTGACCATTGAAAAAGGCAGTTTGAGTATCTACAATTGATTCCTTCCTTACCATTGTTTTTTCTACTCTATAACTTAATACGCAGTTGAAATAATCGTTATTTACTTATTAATCTAATAATTGAAACTAAAAACTAGTTAAAACTAAATTATTGCACTGCGTAGTTGTTAACCCATCTTGCTCCGTTTTTGGTTTGTAGGTTAGATCACTTCGCTCGGCGGCCGCCGCGGCGCACTGATACGCCCGAGTGTGCCACGCGTGCCTCGCCAGGGTGCCACGTCATGCCCCATTTTAATACCATTTTCATTTTTTAATTATATTATTTATAAAGATTTTCTGAAAATAACAAAAACAGGGCTTGAAAGATAAAAGTTGAAACTATCAAATAGGTTTGGTCTCATTTAGAAAAAAAATCATTTTCTCGTTGCTCCAAGCGACTTAAAAATGAAGTCAACCTTGTTTCTAAGCACCGATTTTCAATCTTATTAAATTAAATGTTAAACATTATCTATAATCTCAAAAGTATAGAGGAAAATTCTAAAAGCATATCTAATTAAGTTTACGTAAAAATTACATTTTTAGCATTCATTAATATTAAAAATATGAGGGTGCCAAACTTACCTACCTGACACGCCATGCCCCGCCTTCCCCTACTGTGTAAGGGCTCGGCATACACTATCCGGTACGTGTGTCACCTACGGAATTTATACACGACTCGTTGCCGATAATTTTGAAAACATTTCCTTGATGGGGCTAAAAACCTTTCGAACAGCTGACTATGCAAACATGGAAAAACGATCTAAGATTATAAAAAAGTACAGTAAAATTTATCATTTTATTTAGTAAGAACGATCCAGTCCCATAATAAAAATGACTGCACTATCTTATAAATTTGAATATACTCTTTAAAGTTGAATTAGTGAAAATTGGTCAACCCATTAAATTAGTAGAAAAACTATTAATTTATTAGTGCATATACACTATTTCATGAGTAGATTTTTTAAAAAACAACTAATTTAATTAGTAGTTTTTTCCACTAATTTAATGGGTGGGCAATTGTCACTAATTCAACTTTAGAGAGTACATTGCAGTAAAATTTCCTACACAGTACAACAATTTTTTCACTATTACTAGTTTGTGACCAAATGTGCTTTTTAGTAAAATTTCCCATACGTTTAGTATAATATTCACTGTACTCCTTCTCTCCGTGTAAACAAAAGAAGGTGCGAGAGTTAACATTTTTAAAAACTGACAATGACATTTCACGTATTTTTAATAAAGAATTAGTTTTAATTCGTGTATCACTTAACGTCTTAAAAATGTATATATTTTAAACACAAAGCTTCGTCTAGCAGGAAGTAAAATCTACATTTTCCAAAAAAAAAGTCTTTGAATTTTAACAAAAACGTATTTTTTTAACGGGTTATACCTTTGAAACTAAGCGCTCAATTGATACGAAAAAAAGACGATAATTCACAATATTAATATCTATAATCTTTATAAATTCAATTGTAGACACTGGTTTTCGAGTATTAAAAACGGAAAAAATGAGTTTTGTATGACGCTCGATAACTAGAGTAAAATTGGCTTAATCGACTTGAAATTTTCCTAAAAGATAGATTTTAACTATATTTCAGCTGAATTCGTTGGGCTAAAGGATTGATCTATAAATTTTCGAAATATTGTAGGTTAAAATTTCTTTCAAATTTTTTTTTTAATTGGAATTTCTCGAAAATGGATCGATGTATCATCTTGAAATTTATAGATAGTTTTTATTGTAGTGTTAACAAAATCTGCCTAAAATTTCCATTGATCGTAGAATTACCTTTTCAGATATTGGATATTCAAAATTTTAATACTTATAAAATCAATTTTGAGTACAATAACTATAATTATAATAAAATTGGTTTGAAATGTGAAGTTTGTGTATTTATTCATTACGCTCTTTGGCTAAAAAACATTGAATAATCATTTTAAAAGATAATTGAGGTTATCTTATCTTCTCCACAAGAGTTACATACAGTCTAACATAGGTTATATAGGAGCAGTTGACGTAGGCTCAGGGTCGGCAGAGAGCATGAGAAGATAAAAGGGTTAGCTTAGGTAATAAAAAAAACAGATTCCAAACGAGGTTAAATTAAAATATAAATAAACTTATAACCCACATAGCATGAAAGCTTCCTGGAAGTTTTATGAAAGCTTCCAAGAAAGATTCGGAATCTTACAGGAAGCTTACATGGAAGATTCCTGAAAGCTCAAAATGTCCGCCCTTTTTTCTCACAAAAAGCTTTCAGGAAAGATTCTATTAATCTTCCCAGAAAGCTTTCCGGGATCTTTCATCAAACTTTTAAAAGAGTAACTGGTAGCTTTGTGAAAGATTTGTCAATCTTTATGGAAGCTTTCTTGAAAGAATACGGTAAGTTTAGAGACAATCTTTCAGCAAGACTTTAGTAAGGTAGCTGTAAAGATCCTTGTAAGGTTTTTGATAGATTTATTGAAATCTTTCAGAAAGCTTACATGAAAGATTCCTGTAAGCTTAAAATTCCGCCCAATTCTTTCTCGAAAGGATACGGTAAGTTTACAGGAAATCTTCCAATAAGACTTTAGTAAGGTAGCTGTAAAGATCCTTGTAAGGTTTTTGATAGATTTATTGAAATCTTTCAGAAAGCTTACATAAAAGATTCCTGTAAGCTTAAAATTCTGCCCAATTTACTGGCAAAAGCTTTAAAAAAAATCTATTAATATTTCCGGAAAACTTTCCAGGACCTTTCATCAAGTTTTTAAAAGAGTAACTGGAAGCTTTGTGAAAGATTTGTCAATCTTTCAGAAAGATTCTACGAAACATTCTAGTAAATCTTTCAAGAAACCTTTCACGAACCTTTTTTCAAGTTCTTGAAAGATTACTTTGGAACTTAAAGCCGTACATATTACATACAATACTCTAAAGTATAACTATTACAATTCTCGCATATTATTTAGAATTTATTACTATATTAATCGCAATTTTTTCATCGCAGAAAAAATTTTACATAACATTTTTTGACCTAACTGGGAATCGAACCTACAACCCTTGGGTTACTATGCACGCATGCTATCCGTTACGCTATCGCTCGCTTGAAGGAGTTGGAACATTTTCATCCAAATAAGGTGCACTATCTACGATTATTCAATTGTTATTAAATAATATCATACATACATACCTAACATACATGTTATTATTTCGATTATATTCATCTAAAATATTAATGGCTTTAAAATGGCCATGTAAAATACCGAAACGATACCTACCTTACCGGCACCTAAGTTTTATTTTTTTATCGTATTTAAACAAAAATTTCAGAGAAAAGCGCTCTTTTACGGAAATCCAACGCTTTTTCCTAAAGTTTGTGTTTAGATGTAATAAAAAAATAAAATTTTGGTGCCGATAAGCTAGGGATCTACGTTTGAGTTGAACATGGCCTCAAAGTTAAAACGGTATTATAAAATCAAGTTTCAATTAAAACATTATAAAATCAATTATAAATGTATTAAAATATTATCAAATTTACTTTATTTATATTTGCTTATATTCTATATGTTTAATATAAATGGATAAAGAAATTTTTCAATTCATTAAAAAAGCATAATTTTGTTCTAAGTTGATGAAATCTTCAAATCTATATTTTCAACTCAAAAATAACTTCAAAATAGTCTCAAAAGAGATGAAAAGAGAGGGGATTAAACATATTGCAAGAATATGTGTTTATATTAGATGCATCTTTAAGATGAAATGGCGAAAAAGTTATTTACAATTCATATAACTATTATGTATTTAGAACAAGTTGTTACTTTTTCAAATCACATTTTTAAGACCAAAATAACTCGTGAGTAGTTATAAATACATAATTTATAATGAAATTAACTGTACTTTAAGAATATCGGTATCCATTTTCTATACCTGAAGAACCAATTAAAAAGAAAATTATTTCTGAAACAAAAAATTTTGGCAAAATTGTTATTTTATCAAAATAAGACCTTATTGTCATTCATTTGACTCCAAAATTTAATCAGTTCTGAGTTAAGACATACGTAAGATGCATGCAAAAGTTCAGCTCATTACGTCTATCGGTTCAAGAGTTATGCCGGGGACAAAATTTCGTTTCATAAATTCATACATACATACATTTTTTTAAAACCTATCATTCTGACTCAGAAAGCTCAAAAACATCGAAATTCATCAAAATCTCTGTTTTGAAAATTTTCACTATTACAACGCTTTCTCTTTGAGAAATAAATATAGTGTCAATAGGGAGAAATAAAATTCGTATACTGAATATATTTTAACACTCCGTGCGCAAAGCTCGACTTCGCACACGCTCAAATAAAAAAGCATATGCTAAATCAAGCTTTGTACACGTCGTATACAAAAATACGGTTCGATACGCGAGCGAGAAGGTGATTTTAACCTTGTGTGACCTTTTCACCCTAGCTTCGCTCAGGTGCAAACGTCCACACTAGGATAAAATCACTTTGACGCACTAGCATCGAAATTTATCTGTATTATTTTGACTCTCCGTGCGCAAAGCGCGATTTCGCGCACGCTTGTTTTTTGAATGAAAAAGCATACGCTAAATCAAGCTTTGTACACATCGTGTCAAAAGATACTGTTCGATACACAAGCGAAAAGGTGCACGCGTTAGTATCAAACTGTACTATTTCTAAACAAAGAAAATATTAACTTTAATTATTAATTTTAAACATTCATTTGGAAAAACACGTCTTCCTTTTATGCAAATAGAATACTCAGAATTCATTTGGCAATTCTTATGAGAGTACTATTATGAGAGATAATTGTTGAAAAATTGGATCAAAATGACAAAAATGCAGATTCCTACTTATCAACATTAAAATTATTTTTAATTAAAAAGTTTTTAAACAGTTTTTTGGAAAACCACAATTTTAACGCCCTCCTTATATTTAAATACTGTACATAGAATTATTTTATAGCCATTCTATTATAATTTTGATAAAGTATACTCGTTGGAAGATGATGTCGGTATCCAACATCTCCTTAAAGCATTCATTTTTGGAATATTTTATTAAGGGTTCCCGAAATCTTTCTAAAGCTTTCACGAAATGTTGCTCAGTTGCATAGGTGGAATTTTTTGTTATTCCATTAAACTTACGGCAAGCTTTCGCGGAACCTTACCAGAATATGTTACGGTTCCAGTAATCTTTGACTTATTGTCACTACAATCTTTTATGAAAGGTTCTATTTATGTTGAGTAGAATCTTCCCTGGAGGTATTCATAAATCTTTTTTAAAAGTTTTTCGGAAGATTTGCAATGAATGTTATAGTTCGATCTTTCACTAAGCTTACTGTAACCCTTCTGGTTACCTTTCATGATAGATTCCAGTATTCATGAATCTTTCTCAAAAATTTTTCAGAAGATTTGCAATTTATGTTCCAGTTTATCTTTCAGTAAGCTTACTGTTACCTTTCTAGTTATCTTCCATGAAAAATTCAAGTATCTGTTATTAGAATGTTTCATGGAAGATTCTGGAAACCTTTCAAAAGCTTTCATGGCATGTTACTGAATCGCACATTTGGAATTCTTTTGTCTGGTTCCACAAAACTTACGGGAAGCTTTCATGAACATTGCAAGGCAACGCGACTGGGGAGTTTCGCCGGAACCTTCCATTAGGCTTTTCCATTATTTTTCGGTAATCATGCTAACTGCAATCTTTCATGCAAGATTTTATTGGTGTTTAGTAGAATCTTCCCTGAAAGTATTCAGTAATCTCTTTCAAAAGGCTTTTGGAAGATTTTTAATCAATTTTCCAGTTGAATCTTTCAGTAAGCTTACTGTAACCTTTCTATTTATCTTTCATGAAAGATTCCAGTATCAATTCTGAGAATGTTTCATGTAAGGTTCCGGAACCCTTTCAAAAGCTTTCATTGTATATGGTCGAGTCTTATAGTTCGAATCTTTTTTGTTGATTCCGTTAAACTTACGCGAAGCTTCCGTGTAACATTGCAAGGTAACGCTACTGGAAAGTTCCGTGGGAACCTTCCATTAAGCTTTACGCATTATTTTTCGATAATCTTTTATTCATGCTCACTGCAATCTTTCATGGCAGATTTCATTTAGGTATAATGGAATCTTACCTGAAAGTATTTATAAATCTTTTTCAAAAGGTTTTTGGAAAATTTGAAATCAATGTTCCAGTTTAATCTTTCAGAAAGCTTACTGTAACCTTTATAGTTCTCTTTCATGAAAGATTCCAGTATCAATTATTAGAATGTTTCATGAAAGATTCTGTCAGCTTTTCAAAAGCTTTCGTGTAATGTTACTCTGGTGAATAGTTAGAATCATTTGGTTGTTTTTGCGAATCTTACGGGAAGCTTTCGTGGAACATTGCAACGTAACGCTACTGGCTTTACGCATTATTTTTCGGTAATCTTTTGTTCATGCTTACTGCAATCTTTCATGAGAAGTTCCATTTTTGTTTAGTTGAATGTTCCCGGAACGCATTCATCAATCTTTCTCAAAAGTTTTTCGGAAGATTTGCAAGAAATGTTCCTGTTCAATCTTTCAGTAAGCTTACTGTAATCTTTCTAGTTATCTTTCATGGAAGACTCCAGTATCGATTCTTAGAATGTTTCATGGTGGATGTCGGTAACCTTTCAAAAACTTTCATGGCATGTTACGGAATCGCATAGCTGGAATTTTTTGGTTGGTTTCCGAAAACTTACGGGAAGCTTTCGTGGAGCATTGCAAGGTAACGCTACTGGTAAGTTTTGCCGGAACCTTCCTTTAAGCTCTTTGCATTATTTTTCGGTAATCTTTCATTCATGCTTACTGACACCTTTCATGAAGGTTCTATTTATGTTCAGTGGAATCTTTACTGCAAGGATTTGGAAATCTCCTTTGCAATCTTAGCGTAAGCTTTCAACAAAGATAACGGTGTAATCTTCCCAAAAGCTTGCCGTAATATTGTTTCCTTTCGTGAAGGATTCCTGGATTGATCCCTGCAAGGTCTTGGGAATCTCTTTTGCAATATTAGCGTAAGCTTTCAGCAAAGATAACAGTGTAATCTTTCTAAAAACTTACTGTAATATTGCTGTTTCCTTTCGTGAAAGATTCCTGAATTGATTCCTGAAATATTTCACGTAAGATTCCCGTAGGCTTTCCAGAAGCTTACGTGTAATATTCGTCGAAAGGACATTTGGCAATCTTGATTGTAATATTACTTTAACATTCCGGGAAGCTTACAAGAAAGCTTACAATGAAATCTATCTGAAAGTTTCAGTTATCTTTTATAAAGGTTGAGGAAAGCTTCCATTGGAATATTTCTTGAATCTTTCACTGGGAAGCTTTCATGCTATGTGCAGAAAGATTTCAGTATCGATTCTTAGAATTTTTCATCGTGGGTGTCAGCAAGCTTTCAAAAACATTAATGGAATGTTACGGGATCTCATAGTTGGAATTTTTTGGTTGGTTTCCGAAGATGTACCAGAAGCTTTCGTAGAACATTGCTAGGTAATGCTACTGGAATGTTTCGTGGGAACCTTCCATTAAGTTTTTCGCATTATTTTTCGGTAATGTTGCATTCATGCTTATTGCAATCTTTCATGAAAGGTTCCATTTATGTTTAGTGCAATCTTTCCTGAAAGTATTCATCAATCTTTTTCAAAAGTTTTTCGGAAGATTTGCAAGAAATGTACCAGTTCAATCTTTCAGTAAGCTTACTTTAACCTTTCTAGTTATCTTTCATGAAAAATTCCAGTATCGATTCTTAGAATGGTTCATGGTCGATATTGGCAACCTTTCAAAAACTTTCATGGAATGTTACGGAATCGCATAGTTGGAATTTTTTCGGTTGGTTCGCTTAAACTTACGGGAAGCTTTTGTGGAGCATTGGAAGTTAACGCTACTGGAATGTTTCACGGGAACCTTCCATTAAGTTTTTCGCATTATTTTTCGATAATATTGCATTCATGCTTATTGCAATCTTTCATGAAAGGTTCTATTTATGTTTAGTGGAATTTTTCCTGCAAGTATTTGGGAATCTCTTTGGTAATCTTAGCTTAAACTTTCAAGAAAGATAACAGTGTAATCTTCCCGAAAGTTTACCGTAATATTGTTGTTTCCTTTTGTGAACGATTCCTGTATTGATACCTGCAAGGATTTGCGAATCTCTTTTGCAATCTTACAGTAAGCTTTCAACAAAGGTAACAGTCTAATCTTCCCAAAAGCTTACCGTAATATTGTTGTTTCATTTCGTGAAAGATTCCTGTATCAATCCCTGCAAGGATTTGGTAATCTTTTCTGCAATCTTAGCGTAAGCTTTCAACAAAGATAACAGTATAATCTTCCCAAAAGCTTACTGTAATATTGCTGTTTCCTTTTTTGAAAGATTCCTGTATTGATCCCTGCAAGGATTTGGGAAGCTCTTTTTCAATCTTAGCGTAAGCTTTCAACAAAGCTGACAGAGTAATATTCCCAAAAGCATACTGTAATATTTCCTTTTCCTTTCGTGAAAGATTCCTGTATTGATCTCTGCAAGGATTTGGGAATCGCTTTGGTAATCTTAGCGTAAGCTTTCAAAAAAAGATAACAGTGTAATATTTCTAAAAGCTTACCGTAATATTGCTGTTTCCTTTTGTGAACGATTCCTGTATTGATCCCTGCAAGCATTTGGGAATCTCTTTTGCAATCTTACAGTAAGCTTTCAACAAAGGTAACAGTCTAATCTTCCGAAAAGCTTGCTGTAATATTGTAGTTTCCTTTCGTGAAAGATGCCTGTATTAATCCCTGCAAGGATTTGGTAATCTTTTCTGCAATCATAGCGTAAGCTTTCAACAAAGATAACATATAATCTTCCCAAAAGCTTACTGTAATATTGCTGTTTCCTTTTTTGAAAGATTCCTGTATTGATCCCTGCAAGGATTTGGGAAGCTCTTTTTCAATCTTAGCGTTAGCTTTCAACAAAGATAACAGTGTAATATTCCCAAAAGCTTACTGTAATATTGCATTTTCCTTTCGTGAAAGATTCCTGTATTGATCCCTGCAAGGATTTGGGAATCTCTCTGGTAATCTTAGCGTAAGCTTTCAAAAAAGATAACAGTGTAATCTTTCTAAAAGCTTACTGTAATATTGCTGTTTCCTTTCGTGAATGATTCCTGTATTGATTCTTGGAATATTTCACGTAAGATTCCCGTAAGCTTTCTAGAAGCTTTCGTGTAATATTCGTCGAAAGGACATTTAGCAATCTTGATTGTAATATTGCTTTAACCTTCCGGGAAGCTTACAAGAAACCTTACAATGGAATCTATCTGAAAGTTTCAATTATCTTTTAAAAAGGTTGATGAAAGCTTCCATTGGAATATTTCTTGAATCTTTCACTGGGAAGCTTTCATGCTATGTGGGAACGGTAGAGCGGGATAAAAGAAAAAAATAGAATTTCATATAAAAAAAAAATTACGGCGACACAAAAAGGACGAGGTACGCGGTCGCGTTAATTTCGTGGTTCGACTCGTTCGAGGTCCTCGTGGTGGGAGTGTCCCTTACCCTTTCCCCGTTGACTCCGAAACGTATTTCGGAGTCGTCCCTGTATGCCCTGGTGCGGACGAAGCCCGCGCTAGGTGAGGCAGCGGGGGACTCTTTATGCCAAGAGCGATGAAGTCGCTGGCGGCGGGAGTCAGGCGAGGTCCTCTCCGAGGGAGAGACCTAGCAGGAGCTTTGAGCTAGGAGGTCCGTCTCCGGCATCGCGCGGAGAACGAGTGCGCTCCGAAAAACCTCGGTGAGGGTTGGGGGCGAGCAGCGGCGCTCGTTGATTGGTTGCCGCGTAAAAAAGTGTGCAGATCGGCTGCTGTTCGGTTTGCGAGTTCGCGGGCATGGCGCCTCGACCGAATCGTGATGCGAGCTTCTCCGAAGTGATCGGAATAATTTATTCTCATGGAAGAATACTTTCTAGTCGTAATATATTGGAATAAAATCTTCTCTATCAGGTAGAGAAAAATTTCCATGTATTATTGTTAGCTGTTTTTACTAAGAGACAAAGCAGCCGAATGTTCTTGTTTTTGAATGTGTCTGCTCCAAAGCGTAGTGCGCTGTCGTTCTAAAAGCTGGTGTAACTGATGTATCCTACGCATGGGAGAGATTCTCCCCCAAGCGTTGGAGACCGCACGCATCAAGACTGCGAGAGCGCTGGACTGTCTCCAACGCTTGGGCGGGAATCTCCCCCATACATAGGAAACATTAGCTGCGCCCGCTATTAGAACGGCAATATACGAAGCTTTGTAGAGAAATGCTTCTAAAATTCTAGGATATAACGTATAAAAAAAATACTTATCTCTGAAACATTGAAATTCTTCACAACTGAATAATTGGCAATAGTACGTTCTCAATTTTTTAAAACTATTACCCTTTTGGATAGTATATTGTTGTTCTTACTCATTCGATTGTTGATAGATTCCAAAGTAGGAATATTTCCAACTCATTTTTCTTTCCATGTACGCTTTAAAATGTTTTAATAATTTGATCATTTTGTTGGTTAAATGTAGCCAATGGTAGGTTTTGGTATAGTTATAGAATTTGTAGCTAATGGCCGTACTACCAAGGTGTTTTTTTATAAGTAAAACAATTAATTACAACGTTTCGGACATTTTATTACGTCCCTCTTCAGGTTCTAAATACAACAAATATACAATTATTTTTTACAATTCCACAATAACTTAATTTCGCATTAATAAATAAAACTTACATTTAAAACGTATTGTCAAAATTCTTTTACGGAAAGTGATCCGTTCGTCACTGCTTACGATTCAGATTTTTCGTCGTATTTATACAGATGTTACGCATATATGTGTGTGTGTATAAGAAGCGCGTACAATGGTGGGGATGCAGTAGACCATTTTCGAAGCGACACAGCAGGTGTGATATCAGGAGAGTATGTCTAAGTAGAGGGGGGACCCCAACCAATGTTACAATGTTCTCGACCTCGAGCAATCCTACGACAACGTGGGCGTGCGTGGTAACTCTACCTCAGCATGCTCTCCTGTTCTCCTTCACTTGCTGCTTTCAGTATTTTACTCTTATAAGCACATAAATTGACAATTATTTATTAGAGTGGTATATTCTTTTGGTAAACTATTGATTTCGAATTGTTTATTCATATATCTTGATTGTGTGTGTATGAATACAGCTTCCGAAAATAATCTTTTTCCTCTATTAATTTCTGTATCTAACAATAATTTTTTTCAATTTAATGGAAAATTCTACCAACAAATTTTCAGTTCAGCTATGGGTAATCCCATTAGCCCCATCTTGGCAGACATTGTCATGGAAGATTTGGAAATTCAAGCGTTAAATAATCTTAATATGAAACCTTTGTTTTATTTCCGTTACGTTGACGATATTATTTTATGTATACAAAAATACACGATTGATCATACTGTAAACACGTTTAATTCCTATGACCAAAATTTACAGTTCACTGTTGAACTACCACTTAATAACTGTATTAGTTCTCTTGACATCAAAATTATTGTTAATAATCAACAACGCATTATCACAGATTGGTACCAAAAACAAACTTTTTCCGGAAGATATTTAAATTATTTATCTCAACATCCTCTTTGTAATAAAATTGCCATTATTTATAGTTTAGTTGACCGAGCATTTAAATTATCACACAACTCTTTTCACAATAAAAATATAAATTTTATCAAGGAACTTTTAAAACAGAATAATTATCCACCTGAATTATCAGAATTTCATATAAAAAACGTCTAAATAAATTAAGAAATAGTAATAACAATAGATGCAATGAGAAAAATAAAAAAATGTTTATTACACTTCCATATGTTAAAGAATTAGAAAGATCCATGAACATTTTGTTTAAACAACACAATACAAATATCATATATAGTACTAAGAATAAACTCAATAATATTATTAAATTAGGTAAAGATAATACTAAAATCTGTGATAAAGCGAATGTTGTTTATAAAATTAATTGCGAAGATTGTGAGGCTTCGTACGTTGGCCAGACAGGTAGACGTTTAAATGTACGAATTAATGAACACTCTAAAAAATACACTAGGAAAGATGATAATTCGTCATTATATCTACACACAAAAAACAATAATCATAAAATAGATTTCAATAATGTACAAATTCTAGATACAGAAATTAATAGAGGAAAAAGATTATTTTCGGAAGCTGTATTCATACACACACAATCAAGATATATGAATAAACAATTCGAAATCAATAGTTTACCAAAAGAATATACCACTCTAATAAATAATTGTCAATTTATGTGCTTATAAGAGTAAAATACTGAAAGCAGCAAGTGAAGGAGAACAGGAGAGCATGCTGAGGTAGAGTTACCACGCACGCCCACGTTGTCGTAGGATTGCTCGAGGTCGAGAACATTGTAACATTGGTTGGGGTCCCCCCTCTACTTAGACATACTCTCCTGATATCACACCTGCTGTGTCGCTTCGAAAATGGTCTACTGCATCCCCACCATTGTACGCGCTTCTTATACACACACACATATATGCGTAACATCTGTATAAATACGACGAAAAATCTGAATCGTAAGCAGTGACGAACGGATCACTTTCCGTAAAAGAATTTTGACAATACGTTTTAAATGTAAGTTTTATTTATTAATGCGAAATTAAGTTATTGTGGAATTGTAAAAAATAATTGTATATTTGTTGTATTTAGAACCTGAAGAGGGACGTAATAAAATGTCCGAAACGTTGTAATTAATTGTTTTACTTATAAAAAAACACCTTGGTAGTACGGCCATTAGCTACAAATTCTATAAATATAAAATTTGATCATTTGTATGCCATGATATTAAACTGTTTAATAATATCGGACTACTAAGCAGTATACCCTACCGTAAATAACTACATAAGATTGTTATAAAATAATAATTATTGCTTACCTGTTATAGCAACTTTAATTTTTATAATTTAATAATTACAATAATAAAAATAATAATTAAATAATAAATAAATAAAGGATGACTCGATGTAAGAAAACGTCACAGCGTGACTCGGCGAAGACGTATATCCATTACCTTTAGTTATCGACGGTCTTATATTGCTACATGCAATCCGAGTGACTTTCTTACATGGTGCTTACTATGCCCATCCCATACAGCATGAAAGAAAACTGAAATAATTACATGAAATAATTCATGAATTAATACATTGAAATGATTTAGAAAGAATTTTAAAAGGAAAAAAAATTAATTTTAAATTAATTTTTAAAATAATATATGGAATCCTTACAAAATACTTTCAAAAATCTTCCAAAAAAATAAAAAAAGTGTTACCAAAAAATAATTACACGAATTAATTCTGAAAGGACTTTGAAAAGATTTTTTGAAAGAATACATAAAATAATTTCGAAATTATTGCAAGTATTCTTTCATGCAATAATTCAGAAATAATTTCAGAAAGATACAAATTAATCATTCACAAAAATAATTCAATATCTATTCAAAAATCTTACATGAATTATTTCATGAAATCTTCTGGGAAACTCGTGTGAATTAATACAAGAAATAATTTTGAATTCTTTTGAAAAAGATTTTTAGAATAAAATTTTTTAAAACAAAATAGCAAAAAAAATAATTACACGAATTAATTCTGAAAGGACTTTGAAAAGATTTTTTGAAAGAATACATAAAATAATTTCGAAATTATTGCAAGTATTCTTTCATGCAATAATTCAGAAATAATTTCAGAAAGATACAAATTAATCATTCACAAAAATAATTCAATATCTATTCAAAAATCTTACATGAATTATTTCATGAAATCTTCTGGGAAACTCGTGTGAATTAATACAAGAAATAATTTTGAATTCTTTTGAAAAAGATTTTTAGAATAAAATTTTTTAAAACAAAATAGCAAAAAAAATAATTACACGAATTAATTCTGAAAGGACTTTGAAAAGATTTTTGAAAGAATACATAAAATAATTTCGAAATTATTGCAAGTATTCTTTCATGCAATAATTCAGAAATAATTTTAGAAAGATACAAATTAATCATTCACAAAAATAATTCTGTATCTATTCAAAAATCTTACATGAATTATTTCATGAAATCTTCTGGGAAACTCGTGTGAATTAATACAAGAAATAATTTTGAATTCTTTTGAAAAAGATTTTTAAAATAAAATTTTTTAAAACAAAATAGCAAAAAAAATAATTACACGAATTAATTCTGAAATGACTTTGAAAAGATTTTTTGAAAGAATACATAAAATAATTTCGAAATTATTGCAAGTATTTTTTCATGCAATAATTCAGAAATAATTTTAGAAAGATACAAATTAATCATTCACAAAAATAATTCAGTATCTATTCAAAAATCTTACATGAATTATTTGATAAAATCTTCTGGGAAACTCGTGTGAATTAATACAAGAAATAATTTTGAATTGTTTTGAAAAAGATTTTTAGAATAAAATTTTTTAAAACAAAATAGCAAAAAAAAATAATTACACGAATAAATTCTGAAAGGACTTTGAAAAGATTTTTAGAATAAAATTTTTTAAAACAAAATAGCAAAAAAAATAATTACACGAATTAATTCTGAAAGGACTTTGAAAAGATTTTTTGAAAGAATACATAAAATAATTTCGAAATTATTGCAAGTACTCTTTCATGCAATAATTCAGAAATAATTTCAGAAAGATACAAATTAATCATTCACAAAAATAATTCAGTATCTATTCAAAAATCTTACATGAATTATTTCATGAAATCTTCTGGGAGACTCGTCTGAATTAATACAAGAAATAATTTTGAATTCTTTTGAAAAAGATTTTTAAAATAAAATTTTTTAAAACAAAATAGCAAAAAAAAATAATTACACGAATTAATTCTGAAAGGACTTTGAAAAGATTTTTTGAAAGAATACATAAAATAATTTCGAAATTATTGCAAGTATTCTTTCATGCAATAATTCAGAAATAATTTCAGAAAGATACAAATTAATCATTCACAAAAATAATTCAATATCTATTCAAAAATCTTACATGAATTATTTCATGAAATCTTCTGGGAAACTCGTGTGAATTAATACAAGAAATAATTTTGAATTCTTTTGAAAAAGATTTTTAGAATAAAATTTTTGAAAACAAAATAGCAAAAAAAAAAAATAATTACACGAATTAATTCTGAAAGGACTTTGAAAAGATTTTTAGAATAAAATTTTTTAAAACAAAATAGCAAAAAAAATAATTACACGAATTAATTCTGAAAGGACTTTGAAAAGATTTTTTGAAAGAATACATAAAATAATTTCGAAATTATTGCAAGTATTCTTTCATGCAATAATTCAGAAATAATTTCAGAAAGATACAAATTAATCATTCACAAAAATAATTCAGTATCTATTCAAAAATCTTACATGAATTATTTCATGAAATCTTCTGGGAAACTCGTCTGAATTAATACAAGAAATAATTTTGAATTCTTTTGAAAAAGATTTTTAAAATAAAATTTTTTAAAACAAAATAGCAAAAAAAATAATTACACGAATTAATTCTGAAAGGACTTTGAAAAGATTTTTTGAAAGAATACATAAAATAATTTCGAAATTATTGCAAGTATTCTTTCATGCAATAATTCAGAAATAATTTCAGAAAGATACAAATTAATCATTCACAAAAATAATTCAATATCTATTCAAAAATCTTACATGAATTATTTCATGAAATCTTCTGGGAAACTCGTGTGAATTAATACAAGAAATAATTTTGAAATCTTTTGAAAAAGATTTTTAGAATAAAATTTTTGAAAACAAAATAGCAAAAAAAATAATTACACGAATTAATTCTGAAAGGACTTTGAAAAGATTTTTTGAAAGAATACATAAAATAATTTCGAAATTATTGCAAGTATTCTTTCATGCAATAATTCAGAAATAATTTCAGAAAGATACAAATTAATCATTCACAAAAATAATTCAGTATCTATTCAAAAATCTTACATGAATTATTTCATGAAATCTTCTGGGAAACTCGTGTGAATTAATACAAGAAATAATTTTGTATTCTTTTGAAAAAGATTTTTAGAATAAAATTTTTTAAAACAAAATAGCAAAAAAAATAATTACACGAATTAATTCTGAAAGGACTTTGAAAAGATTTTTTGAAAGAATACATAAAATAATTTCGAAATTATTGCAAGTATTCTTTCATGCAATAATTCAGAAATAATTTTAGAAAGATACAAATTAATCATTCACAAAAATAATTCAGTATCTATTCAAAAATCTTACATGAATTATTTGATGAAATCTTCTGGGAAACTCGTGTGAATTAATACAAGAAATAATTTGAATTCTTTTGAAAAAGATTTTTAAAATAAAATTTTTTAAAACAAAATACCAAAAAAAATAATTACACGAATTAATTCTGAAAGGACTTTGAAAAGATTTTTTTAAAGAATACATAAAATAATTTCGAAATTATTGCAAGTATTCTTTCATGCAATAATTCAGAAATAATTTCAGAAAGATACAAATTAATCATTCACAAAAATAATTCAATATCTATTCAAAAATCTTACATGAATTATTTCATGAAATCTTCCGGGAAACTCGTGTGAATTAATAGATTTTTTTAAAGAAAACATAACAATTCAGCAATCATGTCAAGAATTATATCACGAAATAATTCAGAAATAATTTCAGAATGATAAAAATTAATCATTCACAAAGATAATTCAATATCTATTGAAAATAATTTCATGAATTATTTCATGAAATGTTGCGGGAAACTCACGTGAATTAATACAAGAAATAATTTAGAATTCGTTTGAAAAAGATTGTTACAATAAAATTTTTTAAAACACAATAGCAAAAAAGATATTTACATGAATTCTTCCTGAAAGAACCTTGAAAAGATTTTTTGAAAGAAAACATAAAATAGTTCAGAAATTATTGCAAGTATTGAACACGAAAAGGGCAGCGTCCGTATATAAGAGGCATCGTATAATGTATTTATTTTGTTTTTAATTCGAATTTGTTTCAATCAAATAAGTCCTAATTAATACAATATTTAATAAACAAAACTTACTAAATAAGTATATACTAATTAAACAAAGTTAATATTAAAAAATAAAGAAATATTAGAAATAAATATTCTAATTTATTTTGTCAGTCATTTTGCACTATATAATGAAAAAAATGAAATGATTGGATAATGATCGGATTTAGTCGTCCATTGTTTTCTACATTCGTATGATCCTATTAAAGAACGTATTAAAATGTGTGGGGGTATATAATTTTTCGTTTTTGTGAACTAAGATAGATTGAAACATTTACTAATTGCGAAAAATATTAATTTGAAAAGTTAATGTAAGAATATAAAAACTTAAAATAAAAGGAAAAAAAAACATTTAAAGATGAATAATATAGGTACTTAAAATAAGCAATATTTTTTATTATTATTCATAATAGTATTCTTTCAGTATGACAATGTTTAGAAGTCCCCTCAAAATCGACAGAAATATTATTTATACGTCTGCCAAGAGTAAAGAGCCTTTGACTCTAAAAGTTGATTCTAAATTGAAAACACTACAAATAATAATAACGTCGGTAAGGTAGAGCTCATTCGGCATGTTCTTGTTTGTGCACATAAGGATTGTGCACATATTTATTGTGCACAGATAGCATTGGTACAGATCTATATATATAGATATATGCCAATGTTAAAGTGTGCACAATTAATATGTGCACAATCAGTATATGCATAAACAAGAACACGTCGCTCATTCTATTCATCTCTGCATTATATGCAATTATCATTTTTTTATTTTTATCGAATTTCGGGAAAAGAGCTCTTTATTGCCCTTCGTAATGACAAAAATACACTATGTGTAAATTTTCAAGTTATTGCTCGTTATAGATTTTACAGGAAACGGGTTGAAAAATTTTCTACCAGTTTTTTATGAAAAATAATGAACAGAATTTCTGAAAAATTTATAGGTGTATTATTTATGCAATTACGGAGTGCAGTGAAGAGCTTCATTCATCAAAAGTTGAATCTAAGATCAAAAAAATGTAAAAACTCATAACGTCGGTAAGGAAGAGCTCCCTTTATACACACACATTTCACATCGACTTAATACCATATTTAATAAACTAAAAGTATTAAATAACTATGAATTAATTGATCAAAGTTAATATTAAAAAATAAAGTAATATTAAGAATAAATTTTCTAATGTATCGTATCACTCATATTGCAGTATATAATGAAAAAAATGAAATGATCTAACAAGCGAGCGATAGCGTAATGGATAGCGTATTTGTGTAGTACCCAAGCGACCCGGGTTCGAATCTCCATCATGTCAAAAATTTTTCTGCGTTTTTTTCTGCGATAAAATAGTGTAAAATTATTAACAATGTAAATATATGTAAAAATAGTTAGAATATTATTTAAATAATATTCTAAATTATAAAAATGTACCTTCAAATACGGGATTATATATACCCTTCGAAATTTATTGTTAGTAATATTTACTAAATATTTTCTAATTAATTCACAATATTTATTCCTGAATCCTTCCAAAAATCTTTCATTGAAAGGATTCTGCAATAATACATGATTTTATAACCTTCGAAATTTTTTGTTAGTAATATTTCCATTATATTTTCGAATTAATTCACAAAATTAATTCCTGAATCCTTTCAGACATCCTTCATTGGAAGGATTCTGTAATAATACGGGATTTATCCTCTTCAAATTTCTTGTTAGTAATATTTCCATAATATTTTCTAATTAATTCACAATATTAATTCCTGAATCCTTTCATACATCTTTCATTGAAAGGATTCAGGAATTAATTTTGTGAATTAATTCAAAAATATTATGGAAATATTACTAAAAAGAAATTTCAAAGAGTATAAATAACGGATTATTGCAGAATCCTTCCAATGAAAGATGTCTGAAAGGATTCAGGAATTAATTTTGTGAATTAATTCGAAAATATTATGGAAATATTACTAAAAAGAAATTTCGAACAGTATAAATCACGTATTATTACAGAATCCTTTCAATGAAAGATGTCTGAAAGGATTCAGGAATTAATTCACAAATTAATTCCTGAATCCTTTGAGACATCTTTCATTGGAAGGATTCTGTAATAATACGGGATTTATCCGTCTTCCAAATTTCTTGTTAGTAATATTTTCATAATATTTTCGAATTAATTCACAAAATTAATTCCTGAATCCTTTCAGACATCTTTCATTGAAAGGATTCTGCAATAATATGTGATATTAATTCTGAAAGGATTCTGAAAGATTCTTTCAGAAATCATTCAGTGAAAGGATTCTGTAATGATGCTATGTCCGGGGTATTTTCCTTTCAGAATTATTTCAGGAAATAATTTTGAAATATCTTTTAGTAACCTTTTGGTAATAATCCATGAATCCTTTCAGAAATCTTTTATTGAATAAATTTTGCAATGATATTATAAATTATTTTTGAATTATTCCATTGAATTAATTCTGAAAGGAAAATACCCCGGACATAGCATTATTACAGAATCCTTTCACTGAATGATTTCTGAAAGAATAAAATTATTTCATGCATTCTTTCAGAATCCTTTCAGAATTAATACATGCTGTGTGGGATGTAGCATTTTTATAAATTTAATGTTGTAAATATAAAAACAATGTCACAATCCTCTCTTCAGCTTCGGTCAGCGTGTATTCTCCGCTCAGAGGACACAGTGGAGTTAACACCACTTGTACTAGCAAGCATAAGCCATGGAGGGAAAGAGGGCCATCATATTCAGTCTTAACGTATGCGACTACCATCACTGTTAAGAAAGCGAAGCCAAGGTCATTTGATTGGTAACGCGCGAGAAACAGGGAAGATGGAGCGATATTTTTACAAAGCCTCCTCGGTGCTGCACATATTTTACAAAAATAATGGCTTCGGAATTATGTTTATCCAACATATTAGAAAATATATATTCTCTTGAAAAAAAATAATCATTCGATTGATCTTGTATATTAATGTTATGCGTGTGTCTGTGCGTGTGGGTATGTGTGTGTGTATGTGTGTGTGGTGTGTGTGTGTGTGTGTGTGTGTGTGTGCTTGTGGGTATGTGTGCGTGTGGGTATGTGTGTGTGTGGTGTGTGTGTGTATGTGTGTGTGTGTGTGTGTGTGTGTGTGTGTGTGTGTGTGTGTGTGTGTATGTGTGTGCGTGTGTGTGTGTGTGTGTGTGTGTAAAGTTATCCTTACCTGTTGATGCCTAGGTGCACTAAAATGGTCATTTTATACCATTTTGCAATGGTTTTTCGATTATGAAGCATTGGAGTGATGTGAAACTCATGTCTCTAAGGTAAACTTAGATAGTATAAGAATTAGAGATATACGAACAGTACTAAATTAAAAAAAACGAATAGGTAGTGGTAAATTGTTCTTCAAATCATAAAAAAAAACTTTAAAAAGCATATTTAATAATTGTATCGTAATAAATTAATCAATTAATGACGAGTATCAATGAACCAGTTCTTGGTCACTATAGGAAAAAATTGATCCTAATGTCCAAAACTTTCGCTTCAATACTTGGCCCCTTTACTTACAATACAATACATAATCTTTCTTAATCTAAAATAGGTGATAATTTTTTAATTGGCAACTTAGATAAACTGTTGTTTGTAACATCTATTTAAACATGCAATGCAACAATAATGTTACTTAAAATATGCTAAATTATAATTACTTGAATATATACTTGGTAACCTATCTTTTTGTGTATATGTAGCCACTATTTGGGCTGGAATTATCTTGAATCTTATGTGAAAGTACCAGTAGGTGGCCGCCGAAGCACATATGTCATCACAAATTTTAATTTATCTTCATGAAATATAAACCAGACAACGCAACTCGTTGTTAGTTACTAGAATCTGATATGTCTAGATTAGATTTGAACAAGAAAATAATGTATTTGTATTAATATAACTTCAAAAACATACTATTAAGTGCATGCGGCCACTTTTTGGTACTAGATTTTTTATGGGCAAGTATTGGTACTTTTACTTTACACATATTATAGTACATTTACACTCGCTTCGCTCGTCCAAAAAGTCACACCACCTAAATAATCGACTTACGCACTAGTTTCGAACGGTATTTTATACCACGAGCGCCGAAAAATCATAGCAAAGTTGTGATTTTGAGGTTAGAGTGGTATAAAATAATATAAGAAGTTCTCGGTATTTTTATCTTTATAAAAATTGAATTTCGGGATTTTACCTAATATGAACACTAAGTTTCGGCATTTTCCCCATAACAGTTTTCTTCTCGTCGGCATATTTCATTTCTATAATTTTCATGTCTGAAATTTCACTTTCGGCATTTTGGACATTCGACAACAATTTTTTCGGGATATTCCGTTTCTAGAATTATACTTTCGGCATTTTTCCCTCTCGGTGAGAATCATTTCTAAAGATTTATTTGTCGGTAGTTTTGCTTGTTGAGATTTTTCCCCATCGACGGAACTTACTATCTTAAAATTTACTTGTCGTTACAATCATCTATCGGGATTATTCCTTGTCTGTAATTTCCCGTATCGGGATTTTCCCTGTCTGGAATTTCCCCTATCGGGATTTATACCTACCCCCCGCGCGACAGCGATAATTACACCTTCACAATAGACGTGAACGGCAGGACCAGGACTGTAAGCATCGAACGCCTAAAGCCCGCATTCATGCTGTAAGAGGATCCTGACGGTGCTAAGGACGACGTTCCTGAACCGATCACTTCTCCCGCTCCAATTACTGTACATAACACTCTAAAACCTACTGCATTCTCAAGTCTTCGCAGCCATCAACGTCAGTTAGGTTATCTTCACCTCTCACCCCTTCCACCAACGAACAAACAACTCAACCCGTCCCTTCTACTCAACCTCCTTCACTCAATCCGAAGCGAGTGAAGTTTGTACCCAACATTTTGAAACGGAACAGGAAAAACTGAGTTGACTCATATACGCAGTCAAAAATTGTTCATTTTGCAAGGGGGTGCAGTAGCCGAATTCATGTTATCTCAATTTATCGCGCTACGGGACTTACTGTAAATTTTGTTCTGTAAATACGTTTATTTAGTAAACTAAGCCTAAGTCAATCACAATGTGTATTATTCTTTTTGCTACGTTGCGTAACCCAAGACTATACTAGTCTTACGGAATCAAAACAATAAATTGTATTGTTCCTATTACAAGCAAATACTTATACAGCCATCATACTGTGATTTTAGATCTTAAGCCGCGTTCGTTTTTCAACCAATTTTTTTTTTTTAAGATTGTTACCAAATTACAACTTCACAATGTACACCCGAGGGAAGTTGATTCTTTCCGAGTGTGCCGGGCAAATGGCAACGTCGCACAGCCGTTCGGCCGTCCACGTTGGAGCGTCGAATTCTCATCTACAGTGGCGCGCTAGTCTATGGCGTAAGAAATGATTCATGAAATGGTTTTGAGGTTAAGGAATTTAAATTTAAAAAAACAAATAATTAAAATTATCCAATTTATGGTTCAAATGAGATGATTAAATATTTATAAAATAATTCTAATAACGTTAATTGTAAAATTTTTCAATAATTACAAATATAACTCGGCTGCCAAAGAAACACTTAATTTAGAATTAGCCAATGGTGCCCAACTCGCAAAATTCTATAGCTGTTTTCGAATTTTCGCATATTTTCCTTGAAAATGCTCCAACTAAGGGTTTACCATGTGTTTTATTAAGTATTTTAGTATAGTTCGAAATGCATAAAAACACAAATTCTAATAAATTTACAGAATCTATCTATCAAATTTACAAAGTTTATAGTAAAAATAGCTGCGTTTAAAGTAGATCAGATAATAAGTAAAATATTCTTAAAATAGCGAGTATAAAAACAATAAAAACAAATTTTTAGGGTTTAAGTAATTACGTTAATAAAGAATATATAATTACAAATTAATTAACGATATATTTATTTTCTTGGTAATATACAATTCATTATAAATGCAATACTTAGTCGGATTAAAGCACTTATAACTTACAGTACTTGCTAACGAGAGTATAAAATAATACTACAAGATGAGAAAATATTAAACGTTCTTTAGTAGACCAACTACTGACTTGTTTCAAATCATAGAGCACTATTATTCGAGATCCATGTTCACTCCAATACTCAAGTTTTACTTGAATTTTTAGGATAAATCCATATATCATCATTTCTCTTTGACTACCAGAATATTTCATAGCAGCTTCGTTTTCATTGACAATAATTGATGAATTAATATATTTATTTTACGTTTTATATATTATTCTCCGACTTCACATACCAGAAAATGGTATATATTTTCCTCCAAATAGGTGACCATTAATAATTTGGTCTGATTCAATTTCGTTCCTATGCATATCAATTTTTACATTTTCTTTAACAACATTTGTTACATTACGAGATTTAGAGGTAGTATCTTCTCCTAATATATCTTTAATATCATTGAGTACATTACAAGAATCATCTTCAACAGCTTGCATTTTCCATGAACCAAGCTTAGCATCAGCATTTACCTAAAGGTAAATATTTATTTCAATGCTTTATACCTACATTTTTTTTTATAATAACTATGATAACATATTATGTATATTACCTTTACATTTTCTGCACAACTTATACTCAATCCAGTCCATTCTAATTCAAATGACCAGGCTAATGGCTTAGCTGGTGGTGGAATATAGAATCTTCTAGTTTCAATAAAATCAGTTATTTGTTCATATTGTCCATTAACCTTAAATAATTTAATGATATTTTAAAGTTGATAACTAATAGTGGCTTGTTTTCATTTAATATTAAAATTAAATACCTCATTAAGTATTGATAAAACAAATTTCTCACTTGGAGAAACATTATTTTTCTTCCAAGACTTATCCTGAATTTGATTTATAAATTGATCAATACTTTCAGCTTTTTCCTTAAAATTGTTGAATACAACTAAAAATACTCGAGCAGATAATTCTCTGAAATATAAATTTTTTAGAAACAAAAAATTTCTAAAAAAAACGTTCAAGATAACACTGTTTTCTTGGTTGTAAGCAGTATAACATAAAATAGCAACAATACTATTAATGCCAGCAGGTAACTGTCTAAACCTCAACTACTCCATAGATCTGGTTGTTACAAGCGGTTTAGATGGATAGTACAATACGTGTGCCAGTGTGTCCGTGCGAACGTGGAAGTTTGTAATTTGTAATGTATACTCCCATAGCTTGTTTAGCTACATAATTATTTGACGTTTCATCCTAAACAACTTAGTTAAATGTTCTTTAGTAGACCAACTACTGACTTGTTTTAAATTATAGAGCTGTAAACATATTAAAAATTAGCACTTATATCTTGGTTGTGGCCCGAGAAGTTGGACTAGTTGCCTTGATTCTCGGCCATGGCTCTCTACCCCGACTCCTCCGTTGCGGACTGCTGTACACGCTGCTCCTCTTTCTCCTTTTCCTTCCCTTTCTTCGCCTGCAAAGCGCGCAGCAGTAACAGCGGTGGCGACTTGCTCCTCATCTTCTCCGGTGACGAAGATGACTCTGTTCGCCGCGTCTCTGTTGGCTCTCTCTGTTAGATCCATAGACATAAGAGAGATAGACTGCGGGTGTAGGTTAGCAAGAGTGGCACCTCTAACCATGTTCGTGCACATGCGTTAGAGACGGCATACCTTCTATTACATATACCTTCTATGCATCTGTCTCTCTCTCAACGGGTGCCACTCTCGCTAACTTACACCCGCAGTCTATCTCTCTTATCTCTATGGTTAGATCTCATCTAACATAACCTCTAGTGGCTCTAAATACGCTGATTTCGCACTCGCGTCGTCTGCGCAACCATTTCTTACGCCATAGACTAGCGCGCCACTGTAGATGAGAATTCGACGCTCAAACGTAGACGGCCGAAAGGCTGTGCGACGTTGCCATTTGCCCGGCACACTCGGAAAGAATCAACTTCCCACGGGTGTACTCTCTGTGCACTGACTGTACTCTTATCTTCTTTTTGTAATCTCTCTCATCCGCCAATCTCACTCTTGTAAGCACTTCAAAAAAATGTCACTCATTTTTTCTCCTTTCGGGGGGGAGTACTGTAGGCCCCCACCGATAGGTGGCGGTTCGTTATAGTGCTACGAGAGAGAGAGAGAGAGAGAGAGAGAGAGAGAGAGAGAGAGAGAGAGAGAGAGAGAGCAGCTCACGTTGCGAGCGAGCGCGTCTGTCGTCGCCTCTCAGTTCCGCACTGACCACGGTACAAGTCAGTCACGCCAGAGAGAAAAGCCAACGCAAGCAATAAAGACTACATTTAGTAGGACAGAAGCCGTCGTCCAATTACTCACGATCTTCACCTCTCCTCCTACATTCCTCCTACATGTATACCGTTTTATCTCAGGATCTATTCGATCGATTTTAACAAGACAGGTCTCATTTTTTTTTGTTTTTCTTGTGTAAATGGAGGAAGGAAATCCTGTTTTTGTTTTATTTCGAATTTTCGATTTTCGTAAAATTCATTTTTGCGTTTTTTTAATGATAACATTGAGATATTTGAATCGGACAGATATGATCCGGAAGAGCATAAAAAACCTATATTTAAAAAAATTACATGAGCTACTGCGGTTCTTTTGTTATTAGCAAAAACGTATTTTTTTTTTTAAAGCTTATAACTTCAAAAATAAACGGTGAATTTTTTGAACAAAAAATCATGATAATGCAGAATATAAATAGCTATAATCTATGAAAATTTGAATCCATTCTGTCGACTAGTTTTTTGAGAAAAAAATAAAAAATGAAAAAAATGCGTTTTGTATGAAGCACGTTTACTTTAGTAAAATTGACTTAATCGTTTTGAAATTTCTTTTAGAGGTAGATTTGGGATAGCTCTCTGCTAAGTTCTTTGGGCTAAATGATTGATCAATAAATTTCAGAGATATTTGAGGTTAAAATTCTCTTAACCTTTTTTTCAAATTGTAATTTCTCGAGAAAGGTCTGATGAATCAGCTCCAAATTTATAGACAATTTTGTTTGTGAGATTAGTAATATATAGGGGAATGTTCATCAAGATCGTTCGATTACTTTTTGAGATATTTGATATTTAAAATTTTGATATTTCTGGCAATGACTTTCTATGTCACACAATAACTAGAGTAAAATTTAATTACTTTGAAATTTGATGGAGATCTAGATTTGATGGAGGTGTAGAATTTGTATATTATTTATTACATAAATTGTTAGTGTAAAAGAATTAGTTTATAAATTTCAGAGATATTTGAGGTAAAAATTGTTAAAACTGTTTTAGCCATCTTTTCAAATCGTAATTTTTCGAAAACGGTTTTATGTATATGTTACTAGAAAATTGAAGTGACGCGCGATATGCGCGCGTGTTGTTTACTTGCTTTTGTTTTTTATTGAGGTTAATTTACAGCGAGCTCTACAGAAACGAAATTAGTCAGATATGCTGGCCAATTATTTTGAGTTTGAACTAATTTTTCGAATAACCGCGATTTGAAGTGAGTATAGTAAGAATTACTCTCTCTCAATTTTGAGATACAAATTTTAAAGTTGAAACGGTTATGGTTCATGGACATATAATTTTATGTACACTCATTTTTCCTTTAGAAATTTATGTAAATGTTTTTATTAGCTGCCACTGATATTTGGGTTTACATAATATTTTATTTGCTTTTGTTTTTTATGAAGATGGTGTAATACTCACATTTTTATCATTAATTCTGTTTTATCGGCTGAACACGTCAAAATCATTAATATTAAAAATAATTATTTGAGTCTTAAACAAATTGAATAAAATAAGTGTGAAATAACAACAAATTTAAATAATTAGAAAAAGATATGGAATTTACAAACATTAATAAATTATTAAATCATTGAGAAAGTAAATTGAAATCGTCCAATGATGTTGCAGGATTTTAAAATTGACTATGCACCCCAGTGGAAATTTTAAATTTCTGAAAAGGTAGCAAAATGTATCAAAAGGTATCAGAGTGTACCTAAGTGTATATAGAGGTTGCATTTCGTAATTTTTGTAGCACACTTTAATACCTTTTTATACCTTTTGATACATTTTGATACCTTTTCAAAAAAATTAAAAAATGTAATATTAATTTATTTATCATTCTATTAAACACATTAACACCTTTTGGTACATCTTAAAACCTTTTCATACATTTTGATACTTTTTGATATATTTGTATACATTTTGTTATATTTTGATACATTTTGATACATTTCTATCAAGGAACGCGGGAGCGTTCCGAAGGCAAGTATAGAAGAGCCTTAGGACGACCGCGTGATTATATACTTTGAAATGGATGTACGAGAAATTCAATGCGATTATATACCTATTGCGTTAGTTTTAACTATATAACATATCCCTATTAATCGAAAGCCATTTCATTGCTCTACTCAAATCGAAAGGTTTCATTTAAAAAGATTGTCTCATTCAAAAGATTTAGAGATCTGAATATTTTTATGTACTATTTCCGAATCTCCGAATCTCCATATTCTTCAGTACGCACAAACTATACATTTTTGTCCGACCGGTACATAGTATAGCATTTTTGTCCGACCGACTGGCAAAAGAGAGAGAGAGAGTGAGTGAGGGGGTAGAGTGAGAGAGAGAGGGAAAGAGAAGAGCGACGGAGAGAGAGAGAGAGAGAGAGGGAAAGAGAAGAGCGACGGAGAGAGAGAGAGAGAGGGAAAGAGAAGAGCGACGGAGAGAGAGAGAGAGAGAGAATCCGTATATGGTATATATATATATATATCTGGTCAACCAACCTAACCTTATTATTTTATGTATACATAAAACTTTCAATATTACGCATTGGTCCATATACAATCATCATTTATATACAAGTTATATTCAAGACTTTTTACATCATTGAAATTCGATAGATATTAAATGGACTTGGTATATCTCAGATATATTTTCAGATAAGTAGCAAACTATCATTATAAAATAAAAAAAATAATGTTATTAATATAAGTATTGTTACTTTGTGAAATATTTTTTTTTGTTATTACAGAGATATCAGAACAAGGATAATTGACAAGTAGATCATCTTTAAATAGTATGTAACATAGAAGAGTTCAAAATTATTATTTTGTATTTTAAGGCCACCAAAAGATTAATTATGTTCAAGTCTGTCAAAGCATGCAACCTCCTGTAGTAGAAAAAATAGAAATACTGTTGCTGATAATTATTCGCTCTAGCAGATCAAGCCTCGTTCTACTTTATGGTGTTTTAATTGTGGATATGCTTTACTGGCCCTATGATTTCTAAAGGTAAACTAGCATTATTAAAACACGGAAATAATGATATATAAGATTTTGCAAGATGTATCTGATTGCTTATTAATTCAAGTGGTTTCTAGTTAAAATTTCAACGAATCTAAGTGTCGAATATAATGTAATTATATAGTGATTGGCTTATGGCAATGGGTGCCTATAAATAAAATAAAGTATCGGTATGATGTGTTAAATGAAGTGTTGATAACAAATTTCTAACCTCTACTTAAAATCAGAATTTAAAATATTGGTCAGAGCCTTGGTTAAAAAAAAACATTTTTTGTCTATACTTCAAGAAACTTTGTTGATATTGGCGCTGTGCATATTTATTTACTTAAACATCAATTAAAAGATTATGTTAAGTGAACAATAAAATAGAGAAAAAAGAAAAAATGATGTGTTATTGTTGTGAATAAAAGTGCTCAGTTAATCTAATTTTATAATTTTCTCATGGTGGGAGACGTCAAAATGTTTCAGAAGAGTTCTCAGTAAATATTGTGAAAATGTCTACAGATAAAAGTGCTCAGTTAATCTAATTTTATAATTTTGTCACGGTGGGAGACGTCAAAATGTTTCAGAGGAGATCTCAGTAATTTTTCTACACAAGATTCAGATAATTATTTCAAAAAGTATACAAGAATGTTACGGAAGCTTTTATTATCAGAAATTCTTAGTTCATAAACTGATACAAGATGTGTGGCAATCATGAGTTTCTACTATAAAAGAATGTCGAGAAAGCTTTCTTTTCCCAATGATTCTTAGTTCATAAACTTTTGTTTTTAATTTTGCAAGATGTATCTGATTGCTTATTAATTCAAGTGGTTTCTAGTTAAAATTTAAACGAATCTAAGTGTCGAATATAATGTAATTATATAGTGATTGGCTTATGGCAATGGGTGCCTATAAATAAAATAAAGTATCGGTATGATGTGTTAAATGAAGTGTTGATAACAAATTTCTAACCTCTACTTAAAATCAGAATTTAAAATATTGGTCAGAGCCTTGGTTAAAAAAAAAACATTTTTTGTCTATACTTCAAGAAACTTTGTTGATATTGGCGCTGTGCATATTTATTTACTTAAACATCAATTAAAAGATTATGTTAAGTGAACAATAAAATAGAGAAAAAAGAAAAAATGATGTGTTATTGTTGTGAATAAAAGTGCTCAGTTAATCTAATTTTATAATTTTCTCATGGTGGGAGACGTCAAAATGTTTCAGAAGAGTTCTCAGTAAATATTGTGAAAATGTCTACGGATAAAAGTGCTCAGTTAATCTAATTTTATAATTTTCTCACGGTGGGAGACGTCAAAATGTTTCAGAGGAGTTCTCAGTAAATATTTTTCTACACAAGATTCAGATAATTATTTCAAAAAGTATACAAGAATGTTACGGAAGCTTTTATTATCAGAAATTCAAGATGTTTCAAGATGTTTTATATTTTAAAAGAATGGAGAAAGCTTTTTTCTCTCAATGATTCTTAGTTCATAAACTTTTGTGTTTAATTTTGCAAGATGTGTCTGATTGGTTATTAATTCAACTGGTTTCTAGTTAAAATTTCAACGAATCTAAGTGTCGAATATAATGTAATTATATAGTGATTGGCTTATGGCAATGGGTGCCTATAAATAAAATAAAGTATCGGTATGATGTGTTAAATGAAGTGTTGATAACAAATTTCTAACCTCTACTTAAAATCAGAATTTAAAATATTGGTCAGAGCCTTGGTTAAAAAAAAAACATTTTTTGTCTATACTTCAAGAAACTTTGTTGATATTGGCGCTGTGCATATTTATTTACTTAAACATCAATTAAAAGATTATGTTAAGTGAACAATAAAATAGAGAAAAAAGAAAAAATGATGTGTTATTGTTGTGAATAAAAGTGCTCAGTTAATCTAATTTTATAATTTTCTCATGGTGGGAGACGTCAAAATGTTTCAGAAGAGTTCTCAGTAAATATTGTGAAAATGTCTACGGATAAAAGTGCTCAGTTAATCTAATTTTATAATTTTCTCACGGTGGGAGACGTCAAAATGTTTCAGAGGAGTTCTCAGTAAATATTTTTCTACACAAGATTCAGATAATTATTTCAAAAAGTATACAAGAATGTTACGGAAGCTTTTATTATCAGAAATTCAAGATGTTTCAAGATGTTTTATATTTTAAAAGAATGGAGAAAGCTTTTTTCTCTCAATGATTCTTAGTTCATAAACTTTTGTGTTGAATTTTGCAAGATGTGTCTGATTGGTTATTAATTCAACTGGTTTCTAGTTAAAATTTCAACGAATCTAAGTGTCGAATATAATGTAATTATATAGTGATTGGCTTATGGCAATGGGTGCCTATAAATAAAATAAAGTATCGGTATGATGTGTTAAATGAAGTGTTGATAACAAATTTCTAACCTCTACTTAAAATCAGAATTTAAAATATTGGTCAGAGCCTTGGTTAAAAAAAAACATTTTTTGTCTATACTTCAAGAAACTTTGTTGATAATGGCGCTGTGCATATTTATTTACTTAAACATCAATTAAAAGATTATGTTAAGTGAACAATAAAATAGAGAAAAAAGAAAAAATGATGTGTTATTGTTGTGAATAAAAGTGCTCAGTTAATCTAATTTTATAATTTTCTCATGGTGGGAGACGTCAAAATGTTTCAGAAGAGTTCTCAGTAAATATTGTGAAAATGTCTACGGATAAAAGTGCTCAGTTAATCTAATTTTATAATTTTGTCACGGTGGGAGACGTCAAAATGTTTCAGAGGAGATCTCAGTAATTTTTCTACACAAGATTCAGATAATTATTTCAAAAAGTATACAAGAATGTTACGGAAGCTTTTATTATCAGAAATTCTTAGTTCATAAACTGATACAAGACGTGTGGCAATCATGAGTTTCTACTATAAAAGAATGTCGAGAAAGCTTTCTTTTCCCAATGATTCTTAGTTCATAAACTTTTGTTTTTAATTTTGCAAGATGTATCTGATTGCTTATTAATTCAAGTGGTTTCTAGTTAAAATTTAAACGAATCTAAGTGTCGAATATAATGTAATTATATAGTGATTGGCTTATGGCAATGGGTGCCTATAAATAAAATAAAGTATCGGTATGATGTGTTAAATGAAGTGTTGATAACAAATTTCTAACCTCTACTTAAAATCAGAATTTAAAATATTGTTCAGAGCCTTGGATAAAAAAAAAACATTTTTTGTCTATACTTCAAGAAACTTTGTTGATATTGGCGCTGTGCATATTTATTTACTTAAACATCAATTAAAAGATTATGTTAAGTGAACAATAAAATAGAGAAAAAGAAAAAATGATGTGTTATTGTTGTGAATAAAAGTGCTCAGTTAATCTAATTTTATAATTTTCTCATGGTGGGAGACGTCAAAATGTTTCAGAAGAGTTCTCAGTAAATATTGTGAAAATGTCTACGGATAAAAGTGCTCAGTTAATCTAATTTTATAATTTTCTCACGGTGGGAGACGTCAAAATGTTTCAGAGGAGTTCTCAGTAAATATTTTTCTACACAAGATTCAGATAATTATTTCAAAAAGTATACAAGAATGTTACGGAAGCTTTTATTATCAGAAATTCAAGATGTTTCAAGATGTTTTATATTTTAAAAGAATGGAGAAAGCTTTTTTCTCTCAATGATTCTTAGTTCATAAACTTTTGTGTTGAATTTTGCAAGATGTGTCTGATTGGTTATTAATTCAACTGGTTTCTAGTTAAAATTTCAACGAATCTAAGAGTTGAAAATATAATGTAATTATTATATAGTGATTGGCTTATCGTGATGGGCGCCAAATGTTTCAGAGTAGCTATCTGTTCTGTGAATTACCGTATATGAAACCATAATATATAAATTACTGTAATGGCTACTTTTTTATCTGCAACCAATATTTTAATTTGCTAGCGGATTGTGTTGCAGTAGTGTGGCTAGTTACAATGTATTTATTTTATAACTCTCTCCCGCTCCCCTCTCTTTCTCTCCCTCAACATATGTCAAACTCTGTACCAAGAACTTTAATGAGAGCCTAAATATTTTTTTTTTTAAACAATCAGTAAAACAAATAGTGGCTAAGGCAAATGTATGAGTTTTCTCTGTATAATTAATCAACATCTGTCACACTCTGAACCAAGAACTTTAATGAAAACCTAAATATTTTTTAAAACAATCAGCAAAACAAATAGTATTATTAATGTAACAACACAATTTGTCTAGTCTTTTTATTTTTTCTAGTCTCATCTATTCAATAAGCACTCTCTACAAATGGTAATAATTTTTTTCATGACTGTACTAATAATAATAGTGTTGATATTTAAAACTTTCTACGAAAGTGTAAAATAAGGCAAGTATAGAAGTTTTTTCTGTATAATCTATGTATAATCTAAATATAAAACTTTCTACGAAAGTATAAAATAAGGCAAGTATAGACGTTTTTTCTGTATAATATACTCTTCCTCTCTCTTCCCCCGCCCTCTCTCACCGTCTCTCCCCCTCCCTTTTTCTCCTCTCTCTCTCTTAACATCCGTCAAACTCTGTACCAAAAACTTTAATCACAGCTTAAATATTTTTGTTTAATACAATCAACATGTTTAAAAAAAAAAATAATTCCTTAAGTACGTTACGTACGTTAATTAAACACAAGAAAGTACTGAAATCAATTATATTGTAGTCAAGTACCCATAACTTAACTTGACTGACATAATACAACTTTTCGTACCTACTCAAAAATATTCAGCTAGCGGGCATGAAGTACTATTTAACACCCAAGAGGCGTAATAGCTCTCATACTCCTACAAAACTTTATAGAACCTACACACTTTACGTCCGTGTGGGCAAAAATTATTTAAATTATATATAACTATCTTTTACTTCGTCGAGTAAATGTATACTGAACAAATTATATGTATGTAGATTCAAATTCTTCATTGCAAATCAAACAAACGAAAGTTGTGAAATCAATTACCGATAGTCAAGTAGTGCAAACAACTCTCCGAAACAACTGTATGACTGATCTCAGAAATATATTATTCTAATTTGTTCATTCTTCTATACAAATTAAACACAAGAAAGTACTGAAATCAATTTATTGTAGTCAAGTACAATAAAATAGAGAAAAAAGAAAAAATGATGTGTTATTGTTGTGAATAAAAGTGCTCAGTTAATCTAATTTTATAATTTTCTCATGGTGGGAGACGTCAAAATGTTTCAGAAGAGTTCTCAGTAAATATTGTGAAAATGTCTACGGATAAAAGTGCTCAGTTAATCTAATTTTATAATTTTCTCACGGTGGGAGACGTCAAAATGTTTCAGAGGAGTTCTCAGTAAATATTTTTCTACACAAGATTCAGATAATTATTTCAAAAAGTATACAAGAATGTTACGGAAGCTTTTATTATCAGAAATTCAAGATGTTTCAAGATGTTTTATATTTTAAAAGAATGGAGAAAGCTTTTTTCTCTCAATGATTCTTAGTTCATAAACTTTTGTGTTGAATTTTGCAAGATGTGTCTGATTGGTTATTAATTCAACTGGTTTCTAGTTAAAATTTCAACGAATCTAAGTGTCGAATATAATGTAATTATATAGTGATTGGCTTATGGCAATGGGTGCCTATAAATAAAATAAAGTATCGGTATGATGTGTTAAATGAAGTGTTGATAACAAATTTCTAACCTCTACTTAAAATCAGAATTTAAAATATTGGTCAGAGCCTTGGTTAAAAAAAACATTTTTTGTCTATACTTCAAGAAACTTTGTTGATATTGGCGCTGTGCATATTTATTTACTTAAACATCAATTAAAAGATTATGTTAAGTGAACAATAAAATAGAGAAAAAAGAAAAAATGATGTGTTATTGTTGTGAATAAAAGTGCTCAGTTAATCTAATTTTATAATTTTCTCATGGTGGGAGACGTCAAAATGTTTCAGAAGAGTTCTCAGTAAATATTGTGAAAATGTCTACGGATAAAAGTGCTCAGTTAATCTAATTTTATAATTTTCTCACGGTGGGAGACGTCAAAATGTTTCAGAGGAGTTCTCAGTAAATATTTTTCTACACAAGATTCAGATAATTATTTCAAAAAGTATACAAGAATGTTACGGAAGCTTTTATTATCAGAAATTCAAGATGTTTCAAGATGTTTTATATTTTAAAAGAATGGAGAAAGCTTTTTTCTCTCAATGATTCTTAGTTCATAAACTTTTGTGTTTAATTTTGCAAGATGTGTCTGATTGGTTATTAATTCAACTGGTTTCTAGTTAAAATTTCAACGAATCTAAGAGTTGAAAATATAATGTAATTATTATATAGTGATTGGCTTATCGTGATGGGCGCCAAATGTTTCAGAGTAGCTATCTGTTCTGTGAATTACCGTATATGAAACCATAATATATAAATTACTGTAATGGCTACTTTTTTATCTGCAACCAATATTTTAATTTGCTAGCGGATTGTGTTGCAGTAGTGTGGCTAGTTACAATGTATTTATTTTATAACTCTCTCCCGCTCCCCTCTCTTTCTCTCCCTCAACATATGTCAAACTCTGTACCAAGAACTTTAATGAGAGCCTAAATATTTTTTTTAAACAATCAGTAAAACAAATAGTGGCTAAGGCAAATGTATGAGTTTTCTCTGTATAATTAATCAACATCTGTCACACTCTGAACCAAGAACTTTAATGAAAACCTAAATATTTTTTTAAAACAATCAGCAAAACAAATAGTATTATTAATGTAACAACACAATTTGTCTAGTCTTTTTTTATTTTTTCTAGTCTCATCTATTCAATAAGCACTCTCTACAAATGGTAATAATTTTTTCATGACTGTACTAATAATAATAGTGTTGATATTTAAAACTTTCTACGAAAGTGTAAAATAAGGCAAGTATAGAAGTTTTTTCTGTATAATCTATGTATAATCTAAATATAAAACTTTCTACGAAAGTATAAAATAAGGCAAGTATAGACGTTTTTTCTGTATAATATACTCTTCCTCTCTCTTCCCCGCCCTCTCTCACCCTCTCTCCCCTCCCCTTTCTTTCTCTCTCTCTTAACATCCGTCAAACTCTGTACCAAAAACTTTAATCACAGCTTAAATATTTTTGTTTAATACAATCAACATGTTTAAAAAAAAATAATTCCTTAAGTACGTTACGTACGTTAATTAAACACAAGAAAGTACTGAAATCAATTATATTGTAGTCAAGTACCCATAACTTAACTTGACTGACATAATACAACTTTTCGTACCTACTCAAAAATATTCAGCTAGCGGGCATGAAGTACTATTTAACACCCAAGAGGCGTAATAGCTCTCATACTCCTACAAAACTTTATAGAACCTACGCACTTTACGTCCGTGTGGGCAAAAATTATTTAAATTATATATAACTATCTTTTACTTCGTCGAGTAAATGTATACTGAACAAATTATATGTATGTAGATTCAAATTCTTCATTGCAAATCAAACAAACGAAAGTTGTGAAATCAATTACCGATAGTCAAGTAGTGCAAACAACTCTCCGAAACAACTGTATGACTGATCTCAGAAATATATTATTCTAATTTGTTCATTCTTCTATACAAATTAAACACAAGAAAGTACTGAAATCAATTTATTGTAGTCAAGTATACCCATAAGTTAACTTGACTGAGATAATAGAACTTTTAGTACCTTGCGTGTAAAATTACATTTCACGCCCACGTTGTAACTTCAAAAATATTCACCCAGCAGGCATAAAGTACTACTTAACGCCTAATAAGCGGAATAGCTCACATATTCCTACAACACTTTATAGAACCTACGCACTTTACTCCCGGGTAGACGAAAATTATTAATTAATTACTATTATGCCTTCTTTTTATTTCTAAAATTAATAAGAATTTTATCAGATATTTACGAAGTCAATGCCTATATAAAAAAATTACATAGTTACCAACACATCTCCATTTTTCATTATTTTTTCTCAATTTTGAAATTTCTATAATATTACGCATCTTGGGAGGACACGAGAAGTCTAGAGCTGCTCTAGCAGGGGTGGTCGTCCAATCTTCCATACATACTTGGCGGGCCCGACGGTTTGCAGTTTACCGGTGAGCTTTGTAAATGTAGAATACTAGATTTTTGCGTATACCTATAAGTCCACCATAAATACCGTTTAAATATAATATCCCTACATGTACTGTGTGCATAATCATGATTTACTTTTATTACCTAAAATATTTTTCCTTGTGTTCGTCTTTTTTTATATGGGAATGAAATAAAAAGATACATATAAATTCATAGTCTATTCAAAAGAGCTTTAAATTTTACTAACTATTTTATGAGCCACCTATTTTTATCCTTTTCCCGCGTGTAAATATCATATGAGATCTTATATGAGTATTTCGGACATCAGATCAGATAAGACATCATGTTATGAGTATTTCGGACATGACATCAGATAAGACTCATATATGTTATGTCATCTGCAATTTTATATATTATGGGACCTCATATGTGATCTCATATGGGATCTGATGTCCGATATTCTCATATGAGATCTCATATGAAATTTTCATCTGTGTTTGGACTTTTCTATTTAAAAAGAGTAATATATTCACGGATCAGTATTTAATATCTAGAAGCAATTGATTTATACATTTTATCTGATCTTTAAACGTATGAATATTCATATGAAAATGACAATGTCTACACCTTAAACTGCAAACCGTCGGGCCCGCCAAGTATGTATGGAAGATTGGACGATCACCCCTGCTAGAGCAGCTCTAGACTTCTCGTGTCCTCCCAAGATGCGTAATATTATAGAAATTTCAAAATTGAGAAAAAATAATGAAAAATGGGGATGTGTTGGTAACTATGTAATTTTTTTATATAGGCATTGACTTCGTAAATATCTGATAAAATTCTTATTAATTTTAGAAATAAAAAGAAGGCATAATAGTAATTAATTAATAATTTTCGTCTACCCGGGAGTAAAGTGCGTAGGTTCTATAAAGTGTTGTAGGAATATGTGAGCTATTCCGCTTATTAGGCGTTAAGTAGTACTTTATGCCTGCTGGGTGAATATTTTTGAAGTTACAACGTGGGCGTGAAATGTAATTTTACACGCAAGGTACTAAAAGTTCTATTATCTCAGTCAAGTTAACTTATGGGTATACTTGACTACAATAAATTGATTTCAGTACTTTCTTGTGTTTAATTTGTATAGAAGAATGAACAAATTAGAATAATATATTTCTGAGATCAGTCATACAGTTGTTTCGGAGAGTTGTTTGCACTACTTGACTATCGGTAATTGATTTCACAACTTTCGTTTGTTTGATTTGCAATGAAGAATTTGAATCTACATACATATAATTTGTTCAGTATACATTTACTCGACGAAGTAAAAGATAGTTATATATAATTTAAATAATTTTTGCCCACACGGACGTAAAGTGCGTAGGTTCTATAAAGTTTTGTAGGAGTATGAGAGCTATTACGCCTCTTGGGTGTTAAATAGTACTTCATGCCCGCTAGCTGAATATTTTTGAGTAGGTACGAAAAGTTGTATTATGTCAGTCAAGTTAAGTTATGGGTACTTGACTACAATATAATTGATTTCAGTACTTTCTTGTGTTTAATTAACGTACGTAACGTACTTAAGGAATTATTTTTTTTTTTAAACATGTTGATTGTATTAAACAAAAATATTTAAGCTGTGATTAAAGTTTTTGGTACAGAGTTTGACGGATGTTAAGAGAGAGAGAGGAAGAAAGGGGAGGGGGAGAGAGGGTGAGAGAGGGCGGGGAAGAGAGATGAAGAGTATATTATACAGAAAAAACGTCTATACTTGCCTTATTTTATACTTTCGTAGAAAGTTTTATATTTAGATTATACATAGATTATACAGAAAAAACTTCTATACTTGCCTTATTTTACACTTTCGTAGAAAGTTTTAAATATCAACACTATTATTATTAGTACAGTCATGAAAAAATTATTACCATTTGTAGAGAGTGCTTATTGAATAGATGAGACTAGAAAAAATAAAAAGACTAGACAAATTGTGTTGTTACATTAATAATACTATTTGTTTTGCTGATTGTTTTAAAAAATATTTAGGTTTTCATTAAAGTTCTTGGTTCAGAGTGTGACAGATGTTGATTAATTATACAGAGAAAACTCATACATTTGCCTTAGCCACTATTTGTTTTACTGATTGTTTAAAAAAAATATTTAGGCTCTCATTAAAGTTCTTGGTACAGAGTTTGACATATGTTGAGGGAGAGAAAGAGAGGGGAGCGGGAGAGAGTTATAAAATAAATACATTGTAACTAGCCACACTACTGCAACACAATCCGCTAGCAAATTAAAATATTGGTTGCAGATAAAAAAGTAGCCATTACAGTAATTTATATATTATGGTTTCATATACGGTAATTCACAGAACAGATAGCTACTCTGAAACATTTGGCGCCCATCACGATAAGCCAATCACTATATAATAATTACATTATATTTTCAACTCTTAGATTCGTTGAAATTTTAACTAGAAACCAGTTGAATTAATAACCAATCAGACACATCTTGCAAAATTAAACACAAAAGTTTATGAACTAAGAATCATTGAGAGAAAAAAGCTTTCTCCATTCTTTTAAAATATAAAACATCTTGAAACATCTTGAATTTCTGATAATAAAAGCTTCCGTAACATTCTTGTATACTTTTTGAAATAATTATCTGAATCTTGTGTAGAAAAATATTTACTGAGAACTCCTCTGAAACATTTTGACGTCTCCCACCGTGAGAAAATTATAAAATTAGATTAACTGAGCACTTTTATCCGTAGACATTTTCACAATATTTACTGAGAACTCTTCTGAAACATTTTGACGTCTCCCACCATGAGAAAATTATAAAATTAGATTAACTGAGTACATTTATACAAACAAATATTCATTAATACCTTTTGATACGTTTTGATACCTTTGTATATATTTCCTATATATTTAAAATATTATTTCTATTATTTTCTATGTATTTAAAACGTATCATAATGTACATAAATATGTCAAAGTGTTTCTAAATGTACAAAAATGTATGAGAATGTAAAAATAATTTAATGTAAAAAAATATTTTTTTCATAAATGTATGAAAAGGTATCAAAAAGTATTGAAAGGTATCAAAATGTACATAAATATGTCAATATAAGTGCACCAGAGCGTGTCTAAATGTTTCTTTCATCAATACATTTTTTAACGGGAGAGGAGCTGTGCCAGTACGGGGCGCGCGATGCTTTTACGGGACAGAAGCTGTGCCAGTATGGGGCAGGAGATGTGCCGAACCGCGGTACAGCATTCGACCCTACTTTCGGCATAGCGTATGTACTTATCGGGTCAGCTGGAGTGCCAAATTTTTTTCTGTGTACCGATCCCGGTGCACGTCTTTCCTCGAGTCGTCCTAGCTCATGTTGCTGCTATATGCAACCCGATCCGCCTCGTCACGTTGTGCATACTATGCAGACGTAACAACACTAATTTTTAAGAAAATTTAATGAAAATCTATTTCCTGGTGAACTACCTTAAATTATATTTGAGTTTGAACTAATTTTTCGAATAATCGCGATTTAAAAAGTGAATATAGTAAGAATTACCCTCACTCAATTTTGAGATAAATATTTTAAAGTTTAAACGTTTATGGTTCACGAGCATGTAATTATATATACACTCATTTCGTCTTCACAAAGTTATGTAAATGTTTTTATTAGCTGCCACTAATATTTGTGTTTACGTAATATTTTATTTGCTTTTTTTTTAATTAAGATGGTCTAAGAAATGATAAAATCAACAATCAACGATATTTTATTGAAAATAAAAGAAGAGAATGACGAAAATTATAACGGACCATTAAAAAAATCAAAATAATTTCCATTTTTATAATATGTACACAATTATTTATAATAAAGATACAAAATTATTGAATAATAATATATTTAAAATGTAAAAAATGAAGTTATTGTAAATGATTTTGAAAATGTGAGTAAGTTGATCTCAGGGTAGATAGCATTTTTTTAATTTTATATTTTCAAATATTTATTTTGTGTTAAATAAAATAAGTGTCAAATAACAAATAATTTCAATATTAAGAATAAAATATTCAATTTTTTAAATATTAATGAATTATTAAATCATTGAATAAAAAAGTATAATGAATAAACGTATTTGTAATTTTTATTAAAGTATTTTCTATACTTCTCTTACCAGTGTCGCTGTGTGCTAAAATTTTCTATCAAATAGTGCGAGCTATAAAAATGTAGCACACTATTTTGATTTGGGAAAGGTATTACGACTAACTGTAATAGAATTTGCTCGTGGAGATCAATTTAGCCATTTTATAGAACTATATTATTACGAGCGTATAAAATTTATTAAGAAACTTAAACGGCATTGGATCACAAACATGCCTAAATTTTATTTATATCTGTATCTTTGTTACTTTATCCACCAGGTGGCTGCCACTTCTTGGCTTCCACAAATAAAATCACTTTCCAACTTCCTTAAATAAATCCAAGTAACATTTATTTTCGGCGTTGAAGATAAGTCTACCGGGATCTTCCTGATGAGTCCACCCGGTACGACTAAGGACGAAACGCATTTCAGTTCCCTGTATTTTGTAAATTTGTAATTTTTATTAAAGTATTTTCTATACTTCTCTTACCAGTGTCGCCGTGTGCTAAAATTTTCTATCAAATAGTGCGGGCTATAAAAATGTAGCACACTATTTCGATTTGGGAAAGGTATTACGACTAACTGTAAGAGAATTTGCTCGTGGAGATCAATTTAGCCATTTTATAAAACGTATTTTATATTTAAAATATATTCTATACATGTAGGAACGATATATTAATTTGGAGGAAGCTATGTGCCAATGAATTGTGCAGCGGTTTTTATATTTTCTTACCTTTCCTTACGTTTTCATACAATTTATTTTTCAGACTAATTTGAAAAAATTAGTCATATTTGTAAGGAAACGTTATAAAAATGTAAGAAATTGTAATAAAGTGTATAAAACCGTAAAAACAATGTCCAAAAACGAATGGTTTTATACAGTTTTATACATTTTCTTATATTTTGATACAATTTCTTACATTTATTATTTACAATTATTATTTCCATACGGGTTGTTGCAGTTTGTTGCAAAAATGTAAGAAAGTGTAAAAAAATGCAAAAAAATGTCTATAAAAGTGTTAAAAATAGCGGCTTTGCGAGTTTTCAAATTTCGTTTTTATTTTCCAATAGATTTATCTGAAATTTCACCGGGAAGTAGATCATAAGTTTGCCTATGTGCATCAACTCTCAGAATTCATGGAAAAGCTTATAATAATTAATATTTAATTAAAAACGGGGTCAGTACGGCAGAGAACCCTGCCGGCATAAGCTATCCCTTTAATAAATGTGAAGAAGTGTAAAAAAGCTGTAAAATAATTTTGGAATTATGAGTATCAAAAGAAAGTGTTACAAAATATAAAAAAAATGTAGGATAGTGTACAAAAATCTACAAAAATGTAAAATAGTGTAAAGAAAGTGTAAAAAAGGGTAAAATAATGTAAGAACATCCAAAATTCAGTAGCTTTTTTACACTTTTTTATATTTGTTTACATTTTTTTTACATTTTTTTACATTTTCTTGGCATTTATCTACATTTCTTTTCATTTTAAAATTTTTGCTAGAGTAGTAATAATTTATGTAATTTATTCTATTTAACATTTTATTTTTCTATGAAATACTTAATTTCGTATATATGTAAGATATAAAAGAAATCTGCTTTTATTTCTCTATACTAATAATGTTTGGCTTTACATCTCAATAATAATGATAATTTTTTAACGGATAATAATTCAAGTAATTATGGTATTATTAATAGCGTAATTATATCAATTGCAACACAGGCGGAAATGATCTTCTATAATAAAAGTTCAAAAAAGTTTATAACTGATATTAGCAGATTATAAAGTCAGGATTTGAGAATTTTATAAAAGTTTTAAACTGTTATAAATTGATATAAATAGTTATTTACTTTTATAAGTTTTTTGGATCGTCGTAAAAATTTGAATCCTTGATCAGTAAAAAAAAGTTAGTAACTGATAATAACTTTTACGAATGTTTACTAATTTGTACTAATTAAAATTTATAATTATTTGTATTTTGGAATATCCATGTTAATAAAATTTCTTTCTTACAAAAAGTGAATAATTAATAAACTTTTTAAAACTATTAATAACTATTATTATTAAATAAAAAAAGTTTATAACAGATAATAACTTTTTATAGATTGATTTTATGGTTATAAGCCGCGGCCCAAAAAAGTAAAAGTTTATTACTGTTATAAACTTTTTTTAGATGTTCCTAACAGAAAAAAACTGTTGATAACTCTTATAAACTGTTACTATAGTTTCAAATCCTAGCTTTATAAACAGTTATTAACAGTTATAAACTTTTTTTAAAAATTATATACTCTTATTAACTATTATTTGCTAAGTTTTATTTCCGCCTGAGAAATAGCTCGAAAACGTATACTTTTCATTTTAATCACACTAAACTTTGCAATTGTTTTAATGAAATGGTTCTGTATAACCTTTATACTTATCTACAATATACAAGTGGAAACGTACAGGATATACTAACAAAATTTAACTGAAAATTAAAAATAGCAGAATGAACTTTCAGTCGGAAAAACGGGATATAAATCGTGATAGCCGTAGGTCGATAAAGTTTCGCTGCGATTACTCGTCGACACCACTTAAAGTACTTCAATCCAGAGGATGGACGCGTGTAAGTTCTGGCCTAGGTACAAATTTGTTTACATCTGAATTGCAGCCCTGTTATTTGCATATATCATTCCACGGTATTTTTAATCTGGATCATAATGTATATGAGTTTATTCGTAGTCACTTACTCTAAGAATTCTAACCTGCTTTTAATTAAGCAATCGCTCCATGTGATTATAAAAGACACCATGAAGTATATTTGTTTATTTATTTTTGTTATAGAGTTTTATTTGCATTAATTTTATTTTTCCCATTTCTTTGCTGCTAAAGAAATTTTGTTGTTGTAAAAGATACAAACGATAAAAATGTAATGTTTTCGATAATTATCAGATCCACGATGCGAAAGACACAACGTGGGACCTGTGGTGGTGCGAAACGAGTGACTTGCGCCTGGCGCTGGACGAGCTCCGGTTGCGACCGCAACAGCGGGTCGCACACTTCCGTAACCACGGCGAGCTGACGCGCAAGAATTATTTGTACCGCAATCTGCGCAGGTATCGCCGAATGCTGCTCAAGGCGGGTAAGGGCCGCGAGGCCGAGCTCTGCGATGCGATGCCCATCACCTTCGAACTGCCCAGCGAGTACCGCATGCTCGTCGAGGAGTATCGCCGACGGCCCGGCACCACCTGGATAGTGAAGCCCGCCGGTGGCTCACAAGTTAATATAATAAATAGGCGGCTTGATTTACAAAAATACTCGGAGTTCAGAAAGCTTATACTTATAAGCAGTCTGAAGTAGTATAAGGAGATTTAGAGCCCTCGTATTATATAATCATGAACTTTTACAGATACATTTGGTTCTTGGTGGTATTACATTCTGCAGAACGGCAAAAGACAAAATATAAAAAGATAATATTTGAATAATATTTAAATTTATGGGTGTAATCTTTGAGCATTAGTCTACAAAAATATTTTTTTAACCCGTTAAGACCGAGACATGAATGAGTCAGTTATAGAAATTATAAAACGTAAAAAACTTAAAAACGTAATTACGGTTTTATAAACGTAAAAACATAATTTATTTATTTATTGATTTTTTTACTTTGTAAGAAAATGTCTGAAAATGTATTAAACTGTAAAAAATATATAAAACCGTATCAAATATGTCCAAAAACCAATAAAAAGCTACATTTGTATACGTTTTTTACACGTTTTCCTACGGTTTCATACATTTATTATTTCCATTTGAGAGGTATGTGCCTTTTGTTGTTTTTAGCAGCATGAAAAACTTGCAAGTTCACTTTCTGAAATGTGTCGTCTAAGTCACATACGGTCTTAATGATAAATTTCGATGTTTTTTATTTTCTTAATAATTTTTTTTTATTTTCTAACAAATTTATTATGTATTTAGGTATAAATATATGTTAAGGTGTATTTATATGATAATATTTTATAATTACTTTGACAGAAATTAATACACCAAAAAAAAGTTTGAAAAAAATAAACTATTTATCACATCAAAAATACAATTTTTTCAAAAATTACAATATTTTTTAATATTATTTTATATGCTCGTAGTAATATAATTGTATAAGTTGATTAATTGCTCCTCAACGAGCAAAATCTCTTACCGCTCTAGCAAAAATCGAAAATGTAGCAAATTGTTTAGTAATTATTATTATTATTATTATTATTATTATTATTATTATTATTATTATTATTATTATTATTTATTAACCAGAGTAAATGTACAAGATTATACAAATTTACAATTACATATGTAATCCAGCAGAGGAACTAATTCCTGTTCGCTGATCTGGCGCACTTAAATACTAACTTAGAACTAAAATAATTTGGTTAGAAGTTTGTTGACTTTTATAAGAATAATTAATTTATAAATGTTGAATTAGGGGTTTTCTCTTATCCATTGTTTTAGTTTAATTTTTTTGGTATGCTTGTGTCTAATTGTATTTCATTCATTTGGTAGGTTATTGAACTGCATTATTGCTCTAATGTAACTGTTTTTTGTGCTAATGGTCAGGTGTCTTCTTAGAATTTGTATACTTTTTTTTCACGTTGTACTATTGGAGTTAATAAAGGCTGACTGTAATTCTTCGTAATGGTAAGACAGTGATTCGTACGAAAAGATTTGATGCAAGCTCATAGGATTTTTGTCGAGTGTAAATTTGTTCTTATTAATTATTTTAAGTAATCTTATCTATAGTCTATTGAGCAAGCTTTTACTGTTAGAATACGCGCCTCCCCAGGCTACATTTCCATATGAAATAATGCTGTGAAAGAGGGCATAACATATCATCCTCAAGGTACCAGTAGTCATGAGTTTTGCCAGTTTATAGAAAATGAAAAGAGATATTTAGTTTTATTGTAAATGTATTCCATGTGCTCGTTCCATCTCATGTTACTATCAAAAATGATGCCTAAATATTTCGTACTTTCTACTCTGTTGATTTTAGTGCCTTGAATGTTAATGTCTAAATTTTTTGGTGTGCCCTCTATTTGATTTCCAAAGTCAATGTAAACAGTCTTGTCTATATTTAATGAAAGCTTGTTGAGTGTTAGCCATGTTGATATTTTATGTAGAGTTTCATTCATTTTGGTTTCAACTTCTTTCCAGGTTTTGGCTGTCGTTATTACAGCGGTATCATCTGCGTATGATACTATAGTGTCTTCGGGGATGTCTAGTAGCAAGTCGTTGATATAAAGTAAGAAGAGTAAGGGTCCCAAAATAGTTCCTTGAGGAACACCCATCTCGACTGATTGGAATTGGCTGTTTATATTATTTAATTTTACATTTTGCAGTCTATTTCCTAGATAACTTTTTATTAGGTTATAAGCACTTCCTCTTATTCCGTAATTGTATAGTTTATGAAGTAAAATTTGATGGTTTAGCGTGTCAAAAGCATTGGCGAGGTCCAGGAAAGTTATGGCAATGGTAGTGCTCTTGTCTAATTTATCATATATAGGGTTAGATATTAGGGACAGAACATCTTTTGTACTTTTATTTTTTCTGAAACCATATTGATTTTTGGCAAGTATTTCGCATTTGTTTATGAAATTTGTTATTCTATTGTGTATGATTTTTTCTAATATTTTTGCTAGGTTTGAGATAAGTGAAATGGGTCTGTAGTTAGTGGCGATATGTTTTTCTTTTGATTTATGGATAGGTATAACTTCTGCAGTTTTCAATGCATCTGGCCAGATCGCCTTTTCTATACAAAGGTTGAATATGTGCACTAAGGGTTCTGCTATATGTTCAACCAGAGTTTTCAAAGTTTTGCCATTGATATTATCAATACCACCATTTTTGTTTTCCATTCGGCAGATAATTTTTTAAATTTCCTGGTGGTTGGTTGGCTCGAAGAATATACTTTTGCTGTTCATTCTAGGGAGTTTAATTTCCTCATTTGACGGTAGTCTTATTTTATCACTTAGCTTTTTGGCAATTGAGCTGAAAAATTTGTTCAAGTACTCAGCAATTTTTACCGGATCAGATATTTTCTTATTGCTATCAGTTAAATAGTTAATGTTATTATTATTCCTTTTACGATTTTTTCCAATTTTTTGATTTATCACATTCCACATCCTCTTGGGACTATTCACGCTAGATTCTATTTGTTTTTTATCATACAATTCCTTCGCTTTATTTATAATATTCTGTAGGATATTGGTAAAATTCTTATATTCTTCTCTTTTCCTATTATTATAAGGATCTTTTTTCCATAATTTATACAGTTTTCTTTGGTAGTACACGATTTCATAATTGCCTTAGTTATCCAATTATTCCTAGGTTTCATCTTTTTATTTTTATTAGTTTTTATTTTATAATCAGCTTTGCATAGACACATTTTTATTTTATCGATAAGGTTATTTAAAGCTACATTTGGATCATTTATTAGTGACAATTCACTCCAGTTTATTGAATCCGCGGCTGTCCTGAGTTTATTGTAATTTATATGTTTTATGGTATCCCGTAAGGAAATAACAAATTTAAGAAAACGTAAGAAACCGTGAGAAACCGTAAGAAACTGTATAAAACCATATAAAACTATTGGTTTTCGGACATTTTTTTTACGTTTTTATACACTTTATTACATTTTCTTAGATTTTTATACATTTTCTTACAAATATGACTAATTTTGTCAAATTAGTCTGGAAAAACAAATTGTAAAAAAATGTAAGGAAATGTAAAAAATGTAAGAAAATATATGAAAACGTAAGAAAATGTATAAAAATGTAAAATATTAAATATTCTTACATTTATATACACTTTTATACACTTTTAAGCAGTTTTGTATATTTTTATACGTTTTCTTACATTTCATTAAAATTGGTACATATATAAGAAAATTTTCTGGAAAAATAAATTTTAATTTTTTTAAATATATAAAAATGTGTAAAAATGTATGAAATTGTATATAACCGTATAAATCGTTTCCCATAAAATGTCCGAAAACCAATGGTTGTATACGGTTTTATACAGTTTCTTACAGTTTTGTACAATTACTTACGGTTTTCTACATTTTCGTACATTTCTTTTTTTCATTCGAGATCTATATTTTCAGTAGTTTTTATCTTATTTATTGACATAAAAATTGAAAAATGGTCAGTAAGTGGTATACGAAGTGTAAAAGTTCTATAGGCTATTTTATCTAATTTACTAAAAATATCGTCTATGCAAGTTCCTGAAATGCCTGTTTTATCTGATTGTCTGCACTGAGAGAAATTTGGGAGGGCGTTAGTACTACCACTACTCACACAGCGCTCTCATGATTTACCGTTGTCGCGTTCTCACTTTGGCATCGTGGCGATCCGAAAACGAGAGCGCCACAACGCTAAACTCGTGAGAGCGCTGTGCTAGTCGCCTCGTGGCGTGCCAGCGGTTTCAGTTTGGCACTGTGATGTTCTCACACCGAGAGCGCTGCCGGCCGCCTCCAACACTGCCGCCAGCCCAAACAGCGAGACCGCCTGCCACCTCGCGAAAGATGGCGCTGTGGTACGCGCACGTACTGTAGCGCTCCCAAATTTCTCTCAGTGTGGTAATATTACGAAAGCCTGCCCGTATGGAAAAAAAGAAATGTATGAAACCGTATAAAACCGTACAAAACTATATAAAAACGTATAAAACCGGATCTAAACATTGGTTTTTGGACAAATTTATACATTTTAATACATTTTGATACGTTTTAATACGGTTTCATACGGTGTTTAACATTTTAATACAGTTTTCTACGATTTGCAACGATTTTATATAATATCATATGGTTTTTTACGTTTTATAGAATTTATAAATCGTAAAAAACGGAAAAACGTAATTACATTTTTATAAACATAAAAACATAATTTATTTATTTATTTTTCTATTTATTTTTTTTTATTTTGTATGAAAATGTATTAAACTGTATAAAAATGTATAAAACCGTATAAAAATGTAATAAATTTGAAAAAATCTACGGAAATATACAGAAATATACATTTTTATACGGTTTCCTATGTTTTATTACATTAACCTTTTACAAACTTGACATGGAAGAATTTCTGAAGTGTAAGAAAATGTCTGAAAATGTATTAAACTGTATAAAAATGTATAAAAATGTATAAAACCGTATAAAATATGTCCAAAAACCAATAGAAAGGTTCACTTTTATACGTTTTTATACGTTTTTCTATGGTTTCATACATTTATTATTTCCATACGGGTGGGCAATAGCCATGCTCCAAGAGTATATGTAAAAATTCTTAATTAAGTTTATCTTGATTTGAAATGTCAAAGTTAAAATCCCCCATAATTAGATTATTTTTAAACTTGCTGTTATGCTCTATTAATTTTTTGACGTTTAAGAGGAATTCCATTTTTGTTATATCATGTGATCTATATAGTGCAGATAATAATATTTCTCTATTGTTTTCTATTGCAATTTTAGAATTTATTATTTTAAGATTATTAATATTTATAACTTCCGTCATTTCAGTAATGTAGTCGCTTACGTAAACCACTAGAACATCATTTTCATTAATCTAATTTTTTCCTCACACCGGGCCGAAACCTCGCCTTCGGCTCGGGTGGCAATTTACACGAGCTGTGGACTGTCCAAGTTCTTTCCTCCCATGGTGCGTAATATACTATTGTTAGAGTACATTTTGTACCCAGTTATATTAAAAGATTCAGGGTGTACAAGTTTCCATGTTTCACTGCAAACCATTATGCATGGCTTTATTACAAGGCTTTTTAGGAAAGCAAGTAAATTGTTAAAATTTGCGTTGAGGCCTCTTATATTTACATTTAAAATTACTTCCTTTTCTAAACCCATGCATTTGTTTAGTTCAGCTATGTCGTAGCAATTATAGTCTCTATTAATTATATCATTTTGTATATCCGCAATCAAATTTATACTACTACCCTTTTTGTATTGTTGTTGTTGTTGTTGTCTCCGTGTTTTGGCTCATTGTTGATAGTATCACCGCGTTACGGAACTGTTGCGAAACTATCGAGTCAACACTTGATACCCCAGTGGAAATTATAAAATGTAACAAAATGTATCAAAATGTATTAAAAGGTATCAAAAGGTATCAAAAGGTATTAAAGTGTATCAAATTGTATGTAGAGGTTGCATTTCGTAACTTTTGTAGAACACTTTGATATCTTTTGATACCTTTAAATACATTTCGATACAATTATATACAAAATCATTTTTTGATAACAGAAAAAATTTATTGATGAACGAAACATTTAGACACGCTCTAGTACACTTATATACATTTTAATACATTTTCATACCTTTGATACCTTTTAATACATTTTGATACATTTTGATACATTTTGATACATTTTGACATATTTATGTACATTTTGATACCTTTAAATACTTTTTGATACCTTTTCATACATTTATGAAAAAAATATTTTTTTACATTAAATTATTTTTACATTCTCATACATTTTTGTACATTTAGAAACACTTTGACATATTTATATACATTATGATACGTTTTAAATACATAGAAAATAATAGAAATAATATTTTAAATATATAGGAAATATATAGAAATGTATCAAAAGGTATTAATGAATATTTGTTTGTATAAATGTATAGAAATATATCAAAATGTACCAAAATCTACACAAATATATCAAAAGGTGTTAATGTGTATAATAGAATGATAAATAAATCTGTGGCTTCCCGGAAAAACCACGAAAAGGACGAGTTTTTCAAAACAGGTTTTATGCCTTTTTACTTATCTTTAAACAGTCCTCTGTCATCTAGCCGTGACAGAAATTACGAAAGTACACTCGTTGTCTTGAATCAGCACAAGGAAAAACCACATATCTCCATTTTTTCAACATTTTCCCGGAATAACCACTTTTTAAGAATAATTCCCGGAAAAACCACGTAACTCCACTTTTTTTAAGAATAACTCCCGGAAAAACCACGTAGCTTGACTTTTTGTAGAATAACTCCCGCAAACCCCACGTAACTCCACTAAAATTTTTTTTTATTCCCGGAATAAGCACGCAAGTGAAATTCGATTTCTAAAACATGAACGCTATTTTCTCTGGTTACTATGGCAAAAAATATGTTATTTACATTAGTATTCATAGACGCAGTGTTGCATTTAATCTCATTTGTCTTGATTTATAACATCGATGCGAAACCTGCGAAACTAAAAACTCGATTTACTCGAAATAATGAAAAGTGGAGATAAGTGGTTTTTCCTGGAAGCTACAGAAATTAATATTACATTTTTTAATTTTTTTGAAAAAGTATCGAAATGTATCAAAAGGTATCAAAAGGTATTAAAGTGTGCTATAAAAATTACGAAATGCAACCTCTATATAAACTTAGGTACACTCTGATACCTTTTGATACATTTTGATATCTTTTCATACATTTAAAATTTCCACTAGGGTATTCTATCTCTTCTTGTCGGTGCTTTCTGCTGGATATGTAGACTTTCTGCTTTACCTAGGTATCTAGGGTAAGTAGGATGCGTTGGGTAGTCCGTAATTTCAATGTACTTCGTTGTTTTAGATTTTAATATTTCACATAGTTCTCTGTCAATTGCACTCAATAACTGTCAATGGTTAATGTTATATTTGGCATTGTACTTCGCATTACTATAGACACAGTTTGCACATCTACTCAATGTACTTGTACACTTCGCTGGTAAGTGTGCATCTGCACACTTATTACACGTGACTTGATTTACACACTTTTTACTGCTATGTCCAAATCTAGCACATTTATTGCACGGAGTTGTGTTAATAATATCAAACACTCTACAAATTTGGTGCCCAACAAATAATCTGCTTTTATTGTCTTTGACGTGTTTATAAATTCTAGAGGTAACCTCTATTATTGCACATTTTCTCTTTGTTTTTTCATTAGTATATACGTCTAGTAACTTTCACTTATCCATGTTACTGACGTTTCTTTCATTTATGTGCAGTTCAATTCCATTACCACCTCCATGATCCATATCAACACCTATTACTTTTAGTTTTGGGTTATTTATTTGTTCTTTTTCTATTTCAAAATTGTTTGATAGTTTTCCTCCTAGTGAATTCACAAGTGAGTTTATATTTTCTTCATTCATGCAGTTTATTATCACTGTATCCTTGTTCTTGCATGAGACACTTTTTGTTTGTATTGTTTTGTCTTGTGTTAGATGTTGGAGAACTGTCTTTTCCAAGTCTGTACTATCTTTGTTATCAGTTTTTTATGATTAATTTTGGCACTCTTTTAATTTTAGGTTTGGTATTAGCTCTAATTTCTGCGAAAGTCTTGATTTTATTGTTGTTGCCCTGTTTTCCTTTGGTAAGCAGTTCATTTAAAATTCTGTTTTTATCTTGCAATTTGTTGTTTAGTTATTTTAGCAATTTGTTTTCTATTTTTAGGGATTCTAATTCACTATAATCTTCGTATACTGTATCGTTAAGACCCTTTTGATTTTTGTTGTGTTTTTTCAAATTTATTTCACTAATGATTTCTTGTTTTATTTGCTCTCTTGTTGTTAGTTTAATTTGGGCTATTGATTACTTTGCTTGACTGCTCAGTGCACCACATGGTAAGTTTGAGGTTAGGGCAATGTTGGGATGGTCCTAGCATATCATTAGTGAGTTGCTAATGAGTTTCACTGAACATCCTGCGTTATATTTTGCCACTATTTCACAAGTGTAAAAAAAGTTCTCACACAGTAAACACAATACTGCTCCTACTTTGGCTGTAGGGTGGCACTTATAGAATTTTGTAAGAATGGTATCGAGCGGCTTCTTGCCTCCCGACGCCATGTTGGCGACGAAAGTAAGTGTAGAAAAGAGTAAAAAAGTGTAAGTAAGTGTAATAAAAATGTAGTTTGATACTGAATTTCGGACGTATATAACATCTTTTTACACTTATTTACACTTCCCCAGTGGAAATTTTAAATGTATGAAAAGGTATCAAAATGTATCAAAAGGTATCAGAGTGAACCTGAGTGTATATAGAGATTGCATTTCGTGATTTTTGTACCACACTTTAATATCTTTTGATACCTATTGATACCTTTTGATACATTTTTTTGACATCTTTTCAAAAAAATTAAAAAATGTAATATTAATTTATTTATCATTCTATTAAACATTATAATACCTTTTGGTACATCTTAAAACCTTTTCATACATTTTGATATCTTTTGATATATTTGTGTACATTTTGGTACATTTTGATACATTTTGATACATTTCTATACATTTATACAAACAAATATTCATTAATACCTTTTGATACATTTTGATACATTTTGATACCTTTCTATATATTTCCTATATATTTAAAATATTATTTCTATTATTTTCTATATATTTAAAACGTATCATAATGTACATAGATATGTCAAAGTGTTTCTAAATGTACAAAAATATATGAAAATGTAAAAATAAATTTAATGTAAAATAATGTTTTTTTTCATAAATGTGTTAAAAGGTATCAAAATGTACATAAATATGTCAAAATGTATCAAAATGTATCAAAATGTATTAAAAGGTATCAAAGGGTATCAAAAGGTATGAAAATGTATTAAAATGTATATAAGTGTACCAAAGCGTGTCTAAATATTTCTTTCATCAATAAAGTTTTTCTTTTATCAAAAAATTATTTTGTATATAAATGTATCAAAATGTATTAAAAGATATCAAAAGATATCAAAGTGATACAAAAGATACAAAAGTTACGAAATGCAACCTCTACACATAATTTGATACACTTTAATACCTTTTGATACATTTTGATACCTTTTAATACATTTTGATACATTTTGGTACATTTTGATACATTTTATAATTTTCACTGGGGTTTCTTTACATTTTCGTAAACTTTTGTACATTTCATAAAATTTGTAAAAATCCATAAAAATTTACAGTTTTCTATACTTATTTACACTTTTTTGCGTTTCTTTACATATTTTTTACATTTTTCTACACTTTCCTATAGTTCATAAAATTTTTATTAACTGTTGTTACGATTTAATAATTGCATCCCTAGTGGAAATTTAATTTGCTCAAAATAGTTTAAAACAATTCGTCACTGTTCAAATCTGTTTAAAATTGTTTAATACTGTTCAAAACCGTTTAAAACTGTTTATTAGTGTGAATTTTTGGACGTTTAAAACAGTTCTAAACAGTTATGAACAGTTGTAAACAGTTTTGAATACTTTTGAACTTTTCTAAACATTTACGAATAATTTAAAACTGTTTTGAACTTTTGTATTAAAATATTATTAATTAATAAGAATTTATTTAAAACATTTTAAAATAATTTTGAACAGTTATGAACTGTTTTAAACAGTTTTAAATGGTTTTGAACATTTATGAATGGTTCCAAACAATTTTGAACAGTTTTAATCCGTTCTGAACTTTCGTTTGAACAATATGAATTTGTTTAGAATAGTTTTGAACAGTTTTGAACAGTTATTAATGTCGCCGTCGTCGCAGATATAACGAAAAGTCGCTTCCTTACTGGAAATTTAATTTGCTCAAAACTGCTGTAAACTGTTCAAAACTGTTTTAAACTATTTCAAATAATTTCCTGATGATCAGTACATTTGCAATACAATAATTCTGAATTGTTTAAAACTGTTTAAAATTGTTCATAACTATTTAAGACTGTTTTAAACTGATCAAATAAATGTCTGATCAGTACATTTTCAATACAAAAATTCAAAATTGTTCAAAACTGTTCAAAATTGTTCATAACTGTTTAGAACTGTTTTAAACGTCCAAAAATTCACACTAATAAACAGTTTTAAACAGATTTGAGCAGTTACGAATTGTTTTAAACCGTTTTGCCCAAATTAAATTTCCACTAGGGATACTATGCACACGTAATACTATAAAAATCTATAAATATAAAAAAATGTAAAAAAAGTGTACAAAAGTGTTAAAATCAGTAAAAAAAGTGTAAAGAACATATTAAAATCTAAAAGAAATATAAGCAACTGTAAGAATGTATAAAAAAACTACAAGAATGTGTTGAAAAACTGTAAAAATACGTAAGTAAGTGTAAAAAAGGTATAATAATGTGTTAATAAATGTAAAAAAGTGTAAAAAAATAAACATAGACCTAATAAAGATCTAAAATTTCAGCAAATTGAAATATTTAAAGGAGTTGGAAGAGTAATTAATGAAGAGTAAATAATCTTTATTAAAGAATTATTTTTAAAAATAGTTTTTTTTCATAATTAATTTTTTGGAGCTTAATTTTTTTATTAATACATAATTTTACAATTAAAGTCTGTATATGAATGAACGTATACGGAGTTTATATTATTAGCGTTTATCGCCGAGAGAAAATAATAAATTGTAATGACTCTTAAAGTATTTGCTCCAACCCACTCGAAAGTAAAGTTGTAGCAAAAGGCATATGAACGCTACGCGCGTTCGAGTAAATATAGGCAATAATATGGCTTGTTCGTAAATATGATGTCGCAATAATAGGCAAAGTATAAAGTGTCTTATTCGCAAATAAGACAACAAAGTATAGGCAATGTAACTGAAGGCAATAAATGTAGGCAAAGTGTCGGCAATAAGGCAAAGTATAGGTAAAATCGATAGGGGCAAAGTAATAAGGCATGTGCATAAAGCATCTCGCGAGTGGGCGCCGCAGGCCTCCATTTAAGCACGCGGGGTGATGTTTTTCATTGAAGGTCGCGCGCTTGGTGCTTGCCATCTAGCGGGCACTTCGGGTACTACAATCCCGAACAAAGTCAGTGTTAGTAATAAGTATAGCATAGTAATTTTAGTATCAAATGTTAATAAGTATTCAAAAACCGTAAGAAAATGTTAATAAATGCGAAGAAGTATAAAACACTGTAAAAGAATTTTTGAGTTATGAGTATCAAAGAAAATGTTAAAAAATATAAAAAAACTGTAAGATAGTGTACAAAAATGTAAAAAAGTGTAAACAAATGTAAAAAAGTGTAAACAAATATAAAAAAGTGTAAAAAACTAATGCTGGATTTTGGACGTTTTACACATTCTTTTACCCTTTTCCACACTTTCTTTACAATTTTTTACGTTTTTTTACACTACATAGCTTTTTTATATTTTGTTACACTTTCTTTGATATTCATTATTCAAAAATTCTTTTACAGTTTTTTACACTTCTTCACATTTATTAACATTTTCTTACAGTTTTTAATACATTAACATTTGATTATAGTGTTTTTACACGTTTTACATTTATTAACACTCTATTATACCATTTTTAACACTTTCTTACATGTTTTTACAGTTTTTCAACACATTCTTGCAGTTTTTTTATACTTTCTTACAATTTACTTATATTTTTTTTACATTTTCATATGTTTTTTGTACACTTTCTTACACTTTTTTATATTTATATATTTTTATGGTTAATACAAAATTTTATGAACTGTAGAAAAGTGTAGAAAAATGTAAAAGAATGTGTAAAAAAAATGTAACAAAGTGTAAATAAGTGTAGAAAACTATAAATTTTTACGGATTGTTACGAAAAAAGTGTACGAAAATGTAAACAAAGTGTAAATAAGTGTAAAAGGATGTAAAATATGTCCGAAATTCAGTATCAATCTACATTTTTATTATACTTTCTTACACTTTTTTACACTTTTCTACACTTACCCGTATGGAAAAAAAGTAATGTATGAAACCGTACACAACCGTACAAAACTGTATAAAAACGTATAAAACCGGATCTAAATATTGGTTTTTGGACAACTTCTTACGTTTTAATACGTTTTGATATGTTTTAATACGGTTTCATACGGTTTCTAACATTTTAATACAGTTTTATACGATTTGCAACGATTTTATACAATTTCATACGGTTTTTTACGTTTTACAGAATTTATAAAACGTAAAAAACGTAAAAACGTAATTAAGTTTTTATAAACATAAAAACATAATTTATTTTTTTTTTCTTTTATCAATTGAAGCTAATGCCCGAATATTTTTATGTTAATTAATAAATGAAGCTAATGACTATTACGGGCAATCGATAAAGGATAAGGAAGGTACCTAACTTATCAATCATCGATTTTATTCTTTTTACATGTGTATACTTACACATCTCTAATTATTCTAAGCTATTAAAATAAAGCAGTCAAGGATATTAATGCACAATTATTTTAATAATTTTAAAGTGCAGTCAAGAATTTTTTAAAGGATGAGGAAAGGAAAGGTAAACGTATAGGATGAAAATTATTTATTTTTCCATTTATTTTTTTTTATTTTGTATGAAAATGTATTAAACTGTATAAAAATGTATAAAACCGTATAAAAATGTAATAAATTTGACAAAATCTACGGAAATATACAGAAATATACATTTTTATACCGTTTCCTATGTTTTATTACATTAACCTTTTTACAAAGTTGACATGGAAGAATTTCTGAATTGTAAGAAAATGTATTAAACTGTATAAAAATGTATAAAAATGTATAAAACTGTATAAAATATGTCCAAAAACCAATAGAAAGGTTCATTTTTATACGTTTTTATACGTTTTCCTACGGTTTCATACATTTATTATTTCCATACGTGTACTAAACAATCTGCTACATTTTCGATTTTTGCTAGGGAACGTAGGATATTTTGTAATATGGTAAGCGATACTATTTTCCGAGAAATGGCTATTTGAAGAAAAATTCCCATACAGTTGCATCGTACAAGTCGTATTGTTTCAAACATCGTATAGGCACCTTATTTTTTACGTCGTCTTTTTTATTATTTTTACAATAGTATACAGAGATAAATGAAGATTTTTCACCATAAATAATATGCTTATAGCACAATTTTTGCGATATTGTGATTTTTATGACGTCATTGGCCGGTGAACTACGTTAATCGTACCTGGGGAACTTATCAGGATAATCCAGGTAGACTTATCTTCGACGCCGAAAATCGATATATTACTTGGCTTTATTTAAGAAAGTGGAAAGAAATTTTGTGTGTTGACGCCAAGAAGTGGCATCAATACAAATAGATATAAGACTTGGTCTATTAGTGATCAAATGCAGTTAAGTTTTTAATAAGATTTTATAAACGTCACAAATAAAGGAAAATTTTGTATATTTTTTCATTAAGACCGTATGTGACGTGTAAGTCATACATTCTCAAATCATGCCCCATAAACTGTTAATCAAAAAAGTATTAATACAAAATGAATTTTTAAATACATAAAAACATAGTATTTTGTCCCCTCTACAAGTACCCATCATGTAAATAACGTTAAAAAGTTGTATAACGATGTTAAAAAAAAGAAATTTTTAAAATTTGAAAATTTTAAAAGTACATTTTCAGGATTTCACATTTTTTCAATTATCTGTAAAAAATGGAAAAATTTTTTTTTAATATATGATGGTTCATATATTATTCTGGCGTTACTAAAACGTAAAAAACATTCAGATTGTCACAGCAGTTGAGTTTCAATTATTTGATGGCTTTCAATTTTCATGTGACATGTACGTCACGTAAGGACATAACGGGTTAAATAAGTATAAGCCTAAAATTCGTTTTTTTTTTGGGGGGGAGAAAATGCGATTTATCACCTATTGTAAAAACTATTGTTTATAACCGGAGCCACGAAATAATCAAATTTTCCGTACTTGTTACGAAATGTTATTCTTATGTATATATATATATATATATACAAGCGATATTCAAACGCGCTTCGCGCGTACTTTTCTGTTTTTCAGTTTATGTATGCTATCTTCATTGCGTTTTACTTTTAACTTATTTAAGTATTTTTTCAAAGTCAGAACTTAATCATTTTTATACTACTCTAAATGTAAAAATTCCATTAAAAAATTCAAACATCACAAATGAGAGTTAGGCGAGGCGTGATATACGGGATACTTTAATAATGACTGTACTGTATACAGAACAGTCCTATAGGACGCCCGGAAACAAAGTAAAATTATTAGACCAAAGAGTTGTTACATACCTAATGATACTACTTGGATCAAAGGTCCTTACAATATATGCGCGGGAACATTCAAATTGGCTAATTGTAATTAATTAAATTTCGCACTAATTAGTAATCAAATATTTTATAAATTATTAAAATAGCATATGTATTATGTGAGGATATTCACAAAAAATTTACACTTTAGGCAGCCTCAATACTTGTCAAAATTTTTTTTAAAGGATCACCTTCCGGACGCGTTTTTTTCTTTTTCTTATGTCAAAATCGTGTACAAGGTCGAACATCTTTGTCAAACATTTTTTTAAGGAAATGGTAAAAAAGCCTTTTTCTTTAAACCTCAGCCATTGGGTCCAGAAATGTTCTACTTAAAGTTTCAAAAAGAAATTGAAACCAGAAAGAAAGGGCATTCGTATCCTTTTTTAAAAATTAAAAAGGTTTGATTCCTTCAAACCCTGGTGCAAATCGAAAATGCATATAAATGTAAAAAAGTGTAAATTTCTGTAATAAAACGTATATAAATGTAAATAAGTGTATGTAAAGGTCATAATTGGAACATAAATTTACAAATTTTTACATTTATTTATATTTATATATGTTTTATTACAGAAACTTATGGTTATTTATAAAAATATATATTTTATTTTGCTGTCGTAAATGATGGAATTTAATAAATGTAAATATATTTTTTTCTATTGCCTAGTAAACATTTAAAAATGTAAATAAATGCAGGTAAATGTAAAAAGAATGTAAATAATGTAAAAAAGTGTAAACTAATGCTGGGTTTCGGATGTTTTTTGCATTTTTTTACCCTTTTCTACACTTTCTTTACAATTTTTTACATTTTTTTACACTATCTTACAGTTTTTTTATATTTTGTTACACTTTCTTTGATACTCATAATTCGAAAATTCTTTTACTGTTTTTTACACTTTTTTACATTTATTAACATTTTATTACAGTTTTTTTATACTTATTAACATTTGATTATAGTGTTTTTACACTTTTTTACATTTATGAACACTTTATTACACATTTTTTACATTTTTTTACTGTTTTTAATACTTTTGTACATTTTTTTATATTTTTGTACGCTTTCTTACAATTTTTTTATATTTATAGATCTTTATGGTTAATACAAATTTTATTAACTCTAGAAAAGTGTAGAAAAATGTAAAAAAATATGTTAAATAATGCAACAAAGTGTAGAAAATTTTGTACGGATTTTTTACAAATTTTATAAAATCTACAAAAGTGTACGAAAATGTAAATAAAGTGTAAATAAGTGTAAAAAGATGTAAAATATGTCCGAAATCCAGCATTAAACTACATTTTATTATATTTTCTTACACTTTTTTACACTTTTCTACACTTACTAAACAATTTGCTACATTTCGATTTTTGCTAGGGTTTATATACATTTTCGTAAAACTTATAAATTAAAGTCTTATATAACGCAAATTTAAGAAAATGTAAAAAGATGTATTTAATTGTATATAAATGTATATAAATGTAAAAAGTTTCTTCCTAAACTTCTCACTAAGCTATATTATCATGAAAATGTATATAAATGTAAAGAAAGGTAAAAAAAAGTAAAAAAAAAGTAAAAAAAAGTATATAAATGTATATAAATGTAAAAAATGTTCCAATTGCGACCTTTATAGCTACATTTATTTACATTTATACACACTTCTTTATATTTATATACATTTTCCATTTCCAGCGGAGAAAGTTATAAGAGTTTAAAGTTGAGCGTCGAAAAGGCATAAAAATGCATTAAATCGCAGAAATCTGTCGGGTCTACGCTGCGCGCGTTCCGAACGAATGTGTAGGTTTGGTTAGGTTTAAGAGTTCGGAGTCACTAAGATGGCTCTCGTGTGTCATGGCGATATACCAGGCAATCTATCGTATAGGAAGCTAGGTTAGGTTGTGGGTTTGAGAGGTGCTGGTAAGGAAGGTAGCGTTTCGTCCTAGGTTGCCATCTTAGACTCATTAGTAAGGCTGATGATAACCTTCCCTTAGTCGCGGTTGGGTAGCTGTACTGTGTTAGACACGGTATATATACGAACCGCGGGGCGATCCGTCCACTTGCGGGAGCTACGGCCGGCACGAGCTCTGGTGGGCGCGGAGCTGTCACAAATCGGCAGTTCCGACCAGTGTTGGGCAAACGATTGTGCAAAAGTGCCACGAGCTATCGAACGACGGAAGCGCCCTGTGGCAAACGGCGGATCAGAGACGAAACTCTCTGCCACAGCAGCCGCCACGGCGGCGCGGCCGGGGGCCACCGGGGTAAATTGAGCCGGAGCACTCAGAGCAGGCGAAGCAGTAAATACTATACAGTGATGTGTTGTTTATCAGCGTATGTAGGTTATGCTTGCTCTACTCCAATTCAGAAAAATTGAAGGAGAGAAAATTAGATAAGTATTATTTATTATTCAAATTATTTTGTGTATTTGAATAATTCTGAAAGCAATAAAATACTTTTGCATCATTCAAATACTCAAAATATTTTTCGACAAACATAAATTATTTTTTTAATAGATACTTTGTGTGTGTTTTTTTTTATTTCAGAAGATTGTACATTTGAAATGTATATGGACCAGAGAAGTAAACTGAAGTTTATACAGGCAACCAAACATAAAGAAGAAAATAAAGACGTTTACAGCTGTCCTCAACCATCAAGATTGTTAAATAATTATGAAATAGTTTTGCGGCTAGTGAAGAAGAAAATATTAGAAGCAAGAAGAACTAGACCTAGTAAAAAAAGCAATCACCAAGGGCAGTTGCGATCTCAGCTGCATTTTTTATTTCAGGAGATGGTACATTCGGAATGCACATTGGACAAAGAACTATAAACTGAAGATTATTCATGAAGACAACCAGACATAAAGAGGACAATACGGATGTGCATTAAGTTTTCAGTTCTCAACGATCAGATTATTAAATAATTATTGAATAGTTTTGTGGCTAGTGCAGATAAAAATATGAGAAACAAGAAGAACAACATGTAAAAAAGAACAGTTACATAGTGCAGTTGCGATGACTACTGTATTTTTTGTTTTAGAAGACGGTATATTAAGAATGCAAATTGACCTAAGAAGTATAAACCGAAGATTATTCATTCAGACAATCAGACATGAAGAGGATAATAAGGATGTGTATTAAGTTTACGGCTTTTCACCATCAGATTATTAAATAATTATAAAATAGTTTTATGGCTATAGTGCAGAAGAAAATATTAGAAACAAGAAAAACATCATGTAAAAAAAAACAATCCCCAAGTGCCATTGCAATGTCTACTAGTTACAGTGAAAAGTAATTTCATACTCTGTGCTGTGTTACAGCAGACTCGTCTACAACTTCTGGCTGGGATCAAGCTTTAATATGTAAGAACTTTTAAAATTTTCTTTAAAATAGGTGAACGTAAATCACATGTACAATATGTACTGTGTGCACTTCATATTATGGTTTGGTACAAATACCAATATTGTTATATAGTGACTGAATAGAGTTTTATAATATGTTAATATTTGATGTATTATGATATAAAGTAACTTTTTAGGAAACTTAATTTTAAATTACAAAAACAGCATTGAAAATGTGTAGCAAATATTATACAATGTTGTGCAAATCTATCGATCATAATTATACAAACAATAAGAGATGAACTCTAAAACAAAATACTAAAAGGAGAAATCATTTAAATAAAAAAATATGCTTATTTGGTTACTTTTTATTTATTCAAGTCGCAACTGGCTACATAGTTGATTTAAACTTATTGCTGATAAAAGACATTCGTTTGCAACTACTGGCTTGAGTTACAAGAGAATTCTACATTTTGTCGAATAAGTAGGACTATAAATCAGTTTAATTGAGATTGAAATTATAAATTTTGTTATCACTAGCACTAATACTAATACCAAAGTGAGATCATCAACATATGTATGGTTGTGAGTCTCGCATTGCAGTTTGGCATAAATACCATTATTGTTTTAGCGACTAAGTTATGGTGATTGATAAATTAAAAATATTTGCAACAAACAAAATAAAATATCTCATTTATGTTGAATTACAAAACAAGCGTAAGAGTACATGTAGTAAATATAATACCATAATGTCTAAGCCGATAATGAATTTCTTGCATTGTATTTCTGAAGTACGTTTAAAACATGGAATTTCATAAAATGTAATAAATGTTGTATGTCATTTCATAAAATGTAATAAATGTTGTATGTCATTTCATAAATGTTGTTCTAATTTTTTCTCACACCTTTTTCCAAGCATATATTTACAAACAACCCCAGTGGAAATTTTAAATGTATAAAAAGGTATCAAAATGTATCAAAGGTATCAGAGTGTACCTAAGTGTATATAGAGGTTGCATTTCGTAATTTTTGTAGCACACTTTAATATCTTTTGATACCTTCTGATACATTTTGATACCTTTTCAAAAAAATTAAAAAATGTAATATTAATTTATTTATCATTCTATTAAACACATTAACACCTATTGGTACATCTTAAAACCTTTTCATACATTTTGATACCTTTTGATATATTTGTATACATTTTGGTACATTTTGATACATTTTGATTAGATTAGATTAGATTGAGAACTCGCGGGGACCATTCCGGTGTAGCGCCCTTAGCTTGCTAGCCTTTGTACGCTATTCCCCACCTACCTGGGGAACCACATTAGGGGAGGCCAACTGCAGAGTAGTATTTAAGGACTCTCCTAATGCTGTGCTCCCTGATCTCTTCTGGTATGGATACCGCCCTGCCAAACCACTTCTTTCTGGAGTCCGCCATTGCAGGGCACTCACAGATCACATGAATTGGCGTTTTCTCACAATCTTCCCCGCACCTAGAGCAGTATGGGGAGCTTGCCTTGCCTATTTTATATTGGAACGCCGTCAGGTCACAGTGCCCCGTTATCAGTTCGACTGTCCTTCTGAGTTGCCACCTACCGAGGGAGAGCAGTTCCTCCCCCCATCGGTCGCCCGTTACTCCCCACAAGTCCTTGGCTTTGCTGCAACCCGCGGTCGCGAGCCACTCCGCCTCGCATAGGCTCTTGATGTGCACAGCTATCCTGTTACGGCCTTCTTGCGCCGGCATGCCAGCTTGCTGTTTAATGGGGCCGTGGGTGCGGCTCCCTTGTTTAGCAAGAGTATCCGCCCTCTCGTTTCCTTTCCAGCCAGAGTGACCCGGGATCCAGGTTAGGTTGAGAAGGTTGACCATACCCAGTGCATTCAACGAGGCCTTCGTTTCCATTATCAACTTAGAGCAAGTAACGGTCTTCTCGATAGCTCTCAATGCCGCCTGGCTGTCCGAGCAGATCCAGATGGTCTTGCCCGTCTTGCCGGCCCTTGTTAGTTCCTCCGCGCATAGCTTAATTGCGAGTACCTCGGCCTGGAAAACCGTGTTGTAGCTGGCCATCCTGAAGCAGAAGCTGTCCTGCCGCCTGGGACCACAGAAACCAGCTCCCACTCCCTCTTTTGCCTTAGACCCGTCCGTGTACCAGATTTCGCCGTGTTTGGGTCTACATTCCTCCCACCTCTCCCTCTCCGGAAAGCGGATTTTGTATCTCGCATTCCTTACAGCTGTTTATGCCTCCTGCTGTCCGTTTTCCACATACCGACCCATCCTAGCCGGTATGCCGTATTCATTTCCACAGATTTGATGTGCAGTGCCAGAGACGGCAGGTTCAGCATGGTCCTCATGGCGGCACAGGGCGTACTCCTCATAGTGGCAGTTATGCCCCTTAGGAAAAGCGCCTGTACCCGGTCCAGCTTCCCACAAGCCATACTCAGCAGTGTTCTGCTCTACCAAACTATAGAGGCAAATGTTATCCTCGGCACAATGATGGCGGAGTAGATCCAGTACATTTGCCGTGGACCCACTCCCCACCTTGCACTCAACGCTCCTCTGCATTGCCAGAAAGTAGATATGGCTTTTCTACATTTCTCCTCGAGGTGCCTATGCCAAAGTAACTTACTATCAAGGATAACTCCCAGATATTTGGTTTCCTCCGCGAACGGTATCTCTAACTTCCCCGCCTTCATCTTCCTCAGCTTCCTAGTTTTATAGCGCTTTGTGAAGATTAGGGCTACCGATTTATCCCCTTGGATTCGCAATGCTTTGCTACTGCACCACTCCTCGGTTGCCTTGAGGGGTCCTTGTACTACGTCCCTAAGGACTTCTTCATAAGCCCCCCTCGCTAGGATAGCTATATCGTCCGCATATCCTACCGCCTTGACTCCCATCCCGTTTAGTACTCGTAGTAGGCTGTCTACCACCAGGCTCCACAGCAGGAGAGACAACACCCCACCCTGGGGACAGCCTTCGGATACGCGCCCACCAATTGAGTATCCCATCCAGGAGGTCGTCAGCTCTCTTCCCTCCAAGGAGCTCATGATCCAGTCAATGATGCTCTTAGCGATCCCATGTTCTTCCGCTCCCTTCCGGATCGCCTCTCTAGAGGTCTGATTGAACGCTCCTTCGACGTCCAGAAAGGCTCCTATGCATACTCCTTTCAGCTCAAGCTGGTCTTCAACGAAGTTGACCACCGAAAGGAGCGCTGTTTCCACTGACCTGCCCGTGCGATACGCGTGTTGTTCCTCATGAAGCGGCCAGATCTTCAGAGGTCCTTCCTTAAGATATCCGTCTACCAGCCTTTCCAGCGCCTTCAGAAGGAATGACGTGAGGCTAATGGGCCGGTAATCTTTCACTTCCGTGTAACTCTTCTTCCCCGGTTTGGGGATGAAGATGACCTTTGTTTTAAGCCACTGCCTGGGTGTATATCCAAGGGCTATGCAGCCCCTTATTACTCCCGTCAGCAGCCCTGTAATCTCCTCCAGGCCCTGTTGCAGAAGCACTGGGGTGATGTTATCCATGCCCGGTGCTTTGTAGGGCTCAAAGGACATGATAGCCTCTTTGACCCTTTGCGCCGTAACCACCTGCCCTGCTGTGCTCCAATCAGCCCTTCTCCCAGTCTTTCGGGGGGTATCGTCAGCCCCACCCGACCGACTGAAGTCGGGGAAATTGGTCTCCAGCAGCCTCTGTAGAGTCTCTTCCGGGGTCTTAGTAAAACTCCCGTCTGCCTTCCTTGTTAGTCTTAGTTCCCCATTTTGAGCCCCTGCTAGAACTTTGAAGAGTCTAGCTGTATCGCTGATGGTGCTGCACTCTGAGCACCATTCCCTCCACGAATCACGTTTTACCTCTTTAATGAGGTTCTTGTAGAGTCTTTGACTAGCCTTGTAGGCTTCCCAAGTCTCTTTCGTATTCTTTTTTCTCGCTCTATTAAAGAGCCTACCTGTTTCCTTCCGCCTTGCCTCCAACTCATTTCTCCACTTGAGCTTTCCGTGTGCAGTGGTTTTTTGAGTGATAGGACAATTTTCCTCGAACGCCGTTGTAATCACCGTCCTGATAAAGGCTTCGGTGCGTTCCAGCTCGTTCGGTGTCCCATATTTCCCCTTAAATCCGTCAATTCGTCGCCGAATTGAGGCCCGAAAGCCATCCCAGTTAGTTTTCTTGGGATCCCTATACCAGACCACGTTGGGGACAATGCCCCTCAAAGTGGCTCTGATAATCCTATGGTCTGACATGGAGGGCTCGTCAGAGACTCTCCAGTCGTGAACCCATCCCTTCATCAGTCCGTTACAGAAGGTGATATCAAGTACCTCTCTTCTGTTAGACGTAACAAAGGTCGGCTCCGCACCTGTGTTTAAGACCACGAGGTTTTCCTCAACCAGATAATCCAGGAGTTTCTCCCCACGCTCATTCGTGTCCGTGCTACCCCACGTCTCATTGTGAGCGTGGGCATCACATCTAACAACGAGCCCGAGACCTTTCTTCCTGCAGTACCTGGTTAACCTTTTAACCTCCTCCGGGGGAGATTTATACTCATGCGCACAGTAGGCAGAGGCTATGAACTCTTTGCCCCTATTGACCCCGTCTTTCCCTCGAATCCCGACAACAGTTAAATCTCTTGTCGAAAATTCCTACATAAGCGTCGCCTCTAGCCCTCTCACGACCATACACGCCCTTTGCCCCACATCCTCCCCGCTCACGTAGACGCGTCCCGTGGCCGACAGTCCCTTAATCGCGTTCCTGACCAGCCAGGGTTCTTGCACCAGCGCAATTGCTGGGCATGTGTGCCTGACAGTCATGCACCTGGTTAAAACCATCGAGGCGCTTTTACTGTGATGCAAGTTAATTTGCACGATGTCTACACGCGTATCAGCCATTTTACTGCTGACCCGCTACTACCTCATCCTGCTCCCCCTTCGCGTCCTCGCCTCCCGGGTTCTTCGAAGACCACTTGAAGGTGATCTCGCTTGTCCCCAGGAAGGCCTTCCCGCCCCTGGCATCCAGCACTTCCAATGTGACCACATCCACCCCCAGACGAAGGAGGCAGGCCGGGCTCCGCTCCAAGCACTGGAGAATCTTCCACTTTGTCGTATCCAACTCCGGGTTCTGACGCCCCAGGAGCTTGACCAACTGGGAGACTTCTCTTCTTGGCGGCGGTACCAGTGCCGTTACGTTCTCCCTCTTGATGAGTTTCTCCGGGAGGACAATCCTCGCCAGAGTTCCATCACTGAGTTCGATGGTCGGCACTGCCTCTCCCAACCACGCCTCCAACTCCCCATCATTACAAATGAAGGTCGCTATCCCGTCCCTTACAAAAGTGTCCCTGAACCGCGGAACAAAGTGATCTTCCGGTATGTCCACGATCTTATCCATCACCGCTCCCTTAAGATGGTCGAAAGCCGCCATTTCCATCCTCTCGCTAATTCTTTCCCCGAAAGTCACTAGGACCCTGGGTAGGTTAGCGGAGATAGTGGAGTATGACGGTCCCTCGCTTCCAGTGGGTCTAGGCCCATGCCTGTTTCTCTTGCTAGCAGGTTTGATAGAGGGGTCAGAAACACTTCTTTCCTTTCTCTTCCTCTCCTCTGGTGCTAGCCTTTCCTTTTCGCCCGGGCCTACGATACTTGGTCCAGCCAGGTGGGTACTAGCCCCTAGTCTTCACCTTGTGCTTGGCCCCAGCTCTCCTCGGAGGAGTGGGAGGCGGGGGTGGATTCCCTGCCGCCTCCGCCTTCTTCTTATCCTCGATATACTTCAGCCAGCGCACACGCCTATTGTGCGCGCCGGACGTCTTCGCCGCCACCACCTCCATGGGAGAGGAAACCTCGTCCCCTTGGGTGACCCCCCAGGCAGGTACTAGGCCCTTGCCGTCTTCTACATTTATTTTGTTAATATTTACTTCTGCCATGTTGATCCCACGAGCAGCTAGGGAAATAACGGTCCACCGCCGCAGAGCCCCGCATGCGACGGTAAGGCGACTAAAATACTTAGAGTTTGCGCCAGGTGCCTCTAAGGCTCCGTTAGAGATCCTCCAATTACCCCGAGGGCCACGACTTTACATCCGCACGGATCGCATAACACCTTCAGATCAGGGGGTGTGTTACCCATCCAGTCCACCATCTTGGATGGGGGGCTGCTTGTTGGTCATCAGCGCGATCCGGCCTGGGCGAGGCGATAGCCGGGACTTATCTACCCTACATTCGCCTGGACAAGAACCCTGTTTGGAGTTGCCACCACATTCACACCAGGCCTCCCGTTTATAGGGAGCCTCTCACACACCCGGACTACCCGTTTATAGGGCGCCACATACATACAGCTCCGTCTCACCCTTGCCCTCCTGCACTGATTAAGCCTCCCCACCGGTCCACCCGAGTTCCCCACCAAGGTAGGTCACCCGCATAGCACGCGACAAGGTCCTACAGCCCCTAGGGGAGGATACATTTTGATACATTTCTATACATTTGTACGAAGTTAATACATTAATACCTTTTGAAACATTTTGATACCTTTCTATATATTTCCTATATATTTAAAATATTATTTCTATTATTTTCTATATATTTAAAACGTATCATAATGTACATAAATATGTCAAAGTGTTTCTAAATGTACAAAAATGTATGAGAATGTAAAAATAAATTAATGTAAAAAAATATTTTTTTCATAAATGTATGAAAAGGTATCAAAAAGTATTAAAAGGTATCAAAATGTACATAAATATGTCAAAATGTATCAAAGTGTATCAAAATGTATTAAAAGGTATCAAAAGGTACGAAAATGTATTAAAATGTACATAAGCCCTAGTGGAAATTTTAAATGTATGAAAAGGTATCAAAATGTATCAAAAGGTATCAGAGTGTACCTAAGTGTATATAGAGGTTGCATTTCGTAATTTTTGTAGCACACTTTAATACCTTTTGATACCTTTTGATACATTTTGATACCTTTTAAAAAAAATTAAAAAATGTAATATTAATTTATTTATTATTCTATTAAACACATTAACACCTTTTGGTACATCTTAAAACCTTTTCATACATTTTGATACCTTTTGATATATTTGTATACATTTTGGTACATTTTGATACATTTTGATACATTTCTATACATTTCTATACATTTATACAAACAAATATTCATTAATACCTTTTGATACATTTTGATACCTTTCTATATATTTCCTATATATTTAAAATATTATTTTTATTATTTTCTATATATTTAAAACGTATCATAATGTACATAAATATGTCAAAGTGTTTCTAAATGTTCAAAAATGTATGAGAATGTAAAAATAATTTAATGTAAAAAAATATTTTTTCATAAATGTATGAAAAGGTATCAAAAGGTATTAAAAGGTATCAAAATGTACATAAATATGTCAAAATGTGTCAAAATGTATCAAAATGTATTAAAATGTATCAAAAGGTATGAAAATATATTAAAATATATATAAATGTACCAGCCCCGCTGAAAACGACCTATTGAAACCAATTTATGCCTCATTCAATTTTGGTAACACTAAATGGTTATCAATACGGGTTCAATCGGGTTAATTGGAGGCCCGATTAAGAATTAATTTGTTTTAATGTCAAATTAATTGGAATAGGGTTAAATATGAATTTTCCGTATTAATTTCAATCGGGTGTTATTGGTTTTAATTGTAAATGTGCTTAATCGGTTTTATTAGGAATATTTTTTATCCGGATCGAATCGGATTGAATTGGATAGTTAAGTGTATATTTTTATATTGGTTTTAATATGACATTTTCATTATATTAATTTCAATCGGATGTTATTGGTTTCAATTGTAAATTGGTTCAATTGTGCTTAATCGGTTTTAATAGAAACATTTTTAATTGTATTGAATCGGATTGAATTGGATAGTTAAGTGTATTTTTTTATATTGGTTTTAACATGACATTTTCATATTAATTTCAATCGGAATTAATTGGTTTCACTTATAACGGTAACGGTACTGAATATACAAGTTCCAGAATTTGATGATGCATATGTCTCTGTAGGTAAATGGTTAGCGTGCCCGACTGCTGTGCTGAGGACCCAGGTTCAAATCTCGATGTCACCGAATATTTTTTTATTTCTTTATTTCATTTATTCTTGTCTTAAATTATTATTTTCTTAATAAAATTCAATTTTAAATAATTCATAAATGTTTAAAATATAAATAAATATTGTTATTCATTTTTTTTTGTTAATACAAAACTACAATTTTCTAGTCATAATCGATTTTTATTGTGATCAATCGGTGCAATTGTTAGTAATCGGGAAATTGCGGATCAAGATTCCCGATTCATGCCGATTAATTTTTTATGAATTGGTTTGAATAGGTCGTTTTTAGCAGGGAGAGCGTGTCTAAATGTTTCTTTCATCAATAAATTTTTTCTTTTATCAAAAAATGATTCTGTATATAAATGTATCAAAATGTATTAAAAGGTGTCAAAAGATATCAAAGTGTTCTCCAAAAGTTACGAAATGCAACCTCTACATACAATTTGATACACTTTAATACCTTTTGATACCTTTTGATACCTTTTAATACATTTTGATACATTTTGGTACATTTTGATACATTTTATAATTTCCACTGGGGTTACTATCCTGCGTAGAACTTACATATAAATAATTTTTTTCAGTTTTTATGCTGGTAATAAAATGATGTAAAAAGATGTTAACTTTGATCCATAGCCGATCGATTTTGTTTTAAAAAGATTAACCCACATAGCATGAAAGCTTCCTGGAAGTTTTATGAAAGCTTCCAAGAAAGATTCGGAATCTTACAGGAAGCTTACATGGAAGATTCCTGAAAGCTCAAAATGTCCGCCCTTTTTTCTCACAAAAAGCTATCAGGAAAGATTCTATTAATCTTCCCAGAAAGCTTTCCGGGATCTTTCATCAAACTTTTAAAAGAGTAACTGGTAGCTTTGTGAAAGATTTGTCAATCTTTATGGAAGCTTTCTTGAAAGAATACGGTAAGTTTACAGAGAATCTTTCAGCAAGACTTTAGTAAGGTAGCTGTAAAGATCCTTGTAAGGTTTTTGATAGATTTATTGAAATCTTTCAGAAAGCTTACATGAAAGATTCCTGTAAGCTTAAAATTCCGCCCAATTCTTTCTCGAAAGGATACGGTAAGTTTACAGGAAATCTTCCAATAAGACTTTAGTAAGGTAGCTGTAAAGATCCTTGTAAGGTTTTTGATAGATTTATTGAAATCTTTCAGAAAGCTTACATAAAAGATTCCTGTAAGCTTAAAATTCTGCCCAATTTACTGGCAAAAGCTTTAAAAAAAATCTATTAATATTTCCGGAAAACTTTCCAGGACCTTTCATCAAGTTTTTAAAAGAGTAACTGGAAGCTTTGTGAAAGATTTGTCAATCTTTCAGAAAGATTCTACGAAACATTCTAGTAAATCTTTCAAGAAACCTTTCACGAACCTTTTTTCAAGTTCTTGAAAGATTACTTTGGAACATAAAGCCATACATATTATATACAATACTCTAAAGTATAACTATTACAATTCTCGCATATTATTTAGAATTTATTACTATATTAATCGCAATTTTTTCATCGCAGAAAAAATTTTACATAAAATTTTTTGACCTAACTGGGAATCGAACCTACAACCCTTGGGTTACTACGCACGCATGCTATCCGTTACGCTATCGCTCGCTTGAAGGAGTTGGAACATTTTCATCCAAATAAGGTGCACTATCTACGATTATTCAATTGTTATTCAATAATATCATACATACATACCTAACATACATGTTATTATTTCGATTATATTCATCTAAAATATTAATGGCTTTAAAATGGCCATGTAAAATACCGAAACGATACCTACCTTACCGGCACCTAAGTTTTATTTTTTTTATCGTATTTAAACAAAAATTTCAGAGAAAAGCGCTCTTTTACGTAAATCCAACGCTTTTTCCTAAAGTTTGTGTTTAGATGTAATAAAAAAAATAAAATTTTGGTGCCGATAAGCTAGGGATCTACGTTTGAGTTGAACATGGCCTCAAAGTTAAAACGGTATTATAAAATCAAGTTTCAATTAAAATATTATAAAATCAGTTATAAATGTATTAAAATATTATCAAATTTACTTTATTTATATTTGCTTATATTCTATATGTTTAATATAAATGGATAAAGAAATTTTTCAATTCATTAAAAAAGCATAATTTTGTTCTAAGTTGATGAAATGTTCAAATCTATATTTTCAACTCAAAAATAACTTCAAAATAGTCTCAAAAGAGATGAAAAGAGAGGGGATTAAACATATTGCAAGAATATGTGTTTATATTAGATGCATCTTTAAGATGAAATGGCGAAAAAGTTATTTACAATTCATATAACTATTATGTATTTAGAAAAAGTTGTTACTTTTTCAAATCACATTTTTAAGACCAAAATAACTCGTGAGTAGTTATAAATACATAATTTATAATGAAATTAACTGTACTTTAAGAATATCGGTATCCATTTTCTATACCTGAAGAACCAATTAAAAAGAAAATTATTTCTGAAACAAAAAATTTTGGCAAAATTGTTATTTTATCAAAATAAGACCTTATTGTCATTCATTTGACTCCAAAATTTAATCAGTTCTGAGTTAAGACATACGTAAGATGCATGCAAAAGTTCAGCTCATTACGTCTATCCGTTCAAGAGTTATGCCGGGGACAAAATTTCGTTTCATAAATTCATACATACATACATTTTTTTAAAACCTATTATTCTGACTCAGAAAGCTCAAAAACATCGAAATTCATCAAAATCTCTGTTTTGAAAATTTTCACTATTACAACGCTTTCTCTTTGAGAAATAAATATAGTGTCAATAGGGAGAAATAAAATTCGTAGGGGAAGGCGGGGCATGGCGTGTCAGGTAGGTAAGTTTGGCACCCTCATATTTTTAATATTAATGAATGCAAAAAATGTAATTTTTACGTAAACCTAATTAGATATGCTTTTAGAATTTTCCTCTATACTTTTGAGATTATAGATAATGTTTAACATTTAATTTAATAAGATTGAAAATCGGTGCTTAGAAACAAGGTTGACTTCATTTTTAAGTCGCTTGGAGCAACGAGAAAATGATTTTTTTTCTAAATGAGACCAAACCTATTTGATAGTTTCAACTTTTATCTTTTAAGCCCTGTTTTTGTTATTTTCAGAAAATCTTTATAAATAATATAATTAAAAAATGAAAATGGTATTAAAATGGGGCATGACGTGGCACCCTGGCGGGGCACGCGTGGCACACTCGGGCGTATGAGTGCGCCGCGGCGGCCGCCGAGCGAAGTGATGTAACCTACAAACCTACAAACCAAAAACGGAGCAAGATGGGTTAACAACTACGCAGTGCAATAATTTAGTTTTAACTAGTTTTTAGTTTCAATTATTAGATTAATAAGTAAATAACGATTATTTCGGCTGCGTATTAAGTTATAGAGTAGAAAAAACAATGGTAAGGAAGGAATCAATTGTAGATACTCAAACTGCCTTTTTCAATGGTCAGGTAGTTCAAATATGCTACATAGATGAAAATGATGCGAAATCTTAAAATTTAAACTTATTGTAATAATAATCGTAATTTGTTAATCAAACAAAAGTATTATGTTGTGATTATATTTTATAAGAAGGAATTTATAATATAAAATCATTTATTAAAATGTAATAATTTATTTAAAAATAAAAATTGTTATGTTCCTTAATAAAAATAAAATTTTAAATTTTCAATAGACTGATTAATTATTTGATTTTTGAAAATTTTATTATGGCATAATTATTAAAGTATTAATTACTGGAAAAAAGAATTGAAAAATACCTATAGTAAAATATTAAATTTGACCGTGCCATGCGTGCCCCGTCGGGTGCCACAATCCACCCGCCGGTGGGGCACGTAGAGCATTTTTTCAGAATTTCTTTTCTGTATTTTATCAATAATTAAAAGAAAATGAAAAAAAGTTAATAGTTTATTTTATTTTATTTTTTTCTGATCTAATTATTCCGTTTTTGTACATTTTGAAATAATACACGGTTTAGTTGTTATTTTTAATCAAAGTTAGGGTGTCACACGTGCCCCGCCCTCCCCTATACTGAATATATTTTAACACTCCGTGCGCAAAGCTCGACTTCGCACACGCTCAAATAAAAAAGCATATGCTAAATCAAGCTTTGTACACGTCGTGTACAAAAATACGGTTCGATACGCGAGCGAGAAGGTGATTTTAACCTTGTGTGACCTTTTCACCCTAGCTTCGCTCAGGTGCAAACGTCCACACTAGGATAAAATCACTTTGACGCACTAGCATCGAAATTTATCTGTATTATTTTGACTCTCCGTGCGCAAAGCGCGATTTCGCGCACGCTTGTTTTTTGAATGAAAAAGCATACGCTAAATCAAGCTTTGTACACATCGTGTCAAAAGATACTGTTCGATACACAAGCGAAAAGGTGCACGCGTTAGTATCAAACTGTACTATTTCTAAACAAAGAAAATATTAACTTTAATTATTAATTTTATACATTCATTTGGAAAAACACGTCTTCCTTTTATGCAAATACAATACTCAGAATTCATTTGGCAATTCTTATGAGAGTACTATTATGAGAGATAATTGTTGAAAAATTGGATCAAAATGACAAAAATGCAGATTCCTACTTATCAACATTAAAATTATTTTTAATTAAAAAGTTTTTAAACAGTTTTTTGGAAAACCACAATTTTAACGCCCTCCTTATATTTAAATACTATACATAGAATTATTTTATAGCCATTCTATTATAATTTTGATAAAGTATACTCGTTGGAAGATGATGTCGGTATCCAACATCTCCTTAAAGCATTCATTTTTGGAATATTTTATTAAGGGTTCCCGAAATCTTTCTAAAGCTTTCACGAAATGTTGCTCAGTTGCATAGGTGGAATTTTTTGTTATTCCATTAAACTTACGGCAAGCTTTCGCGGAACCTTACCAGAATATGTTACGGTTTCAGTAATCTTTGACTTATTGTCACTGCAATCTTTTATGAAAGGTTCTATTTATGTTGAGTAGAATCTTCCCTGGGGGTATTCATAAATCTTTTTTAAAAGTTTTTCGGAAGATTTGCAATGAATGTTATAGTTCGATCTTTCACTAAGCTTACTGTAACCCTTCTGGTTACCTTTCAAAAGCTTTCATGGAATGTTACTGAATCGCACATTTGGAATTTTTTTTGTCTGGTTCCACAAAACTTACGGGAAGCTTTCATGAACATTGCAAGGCAACGCGACTGGGGAGTTTCGCCGGAACCTTCCATTAGGCTTTTCCATTATTTTTCGGTAATCATGCTAACTGCAATCTTTCATGCAAGATTTTATTGATGTTTAGTAGAATCTTCCCTGAAAGTATTCAGTAATCTCTTTCAAAAGGCTTTTGGAAGATTTTTAATCAATTTTCCAGTTGAATCTTTCAGTAAGCTTACTGTAACCTTTCTATTTATCTTTCATGAAAGATTCCAGTATCAATTCTGAGAATGTTTCATGTAAGGTTCCGTAACCCTTTCAAAAGCTTTCATTGTATATGGTCGAGTCTTATAGTTCGAATCTTTTTTGTTGATTCCGTTAAACTTACGCGAAGCTTCCGTGTAACATTGCAAGGTAACGCTACTGGAAAGTTCCGTGGGAACCTTCCATTAAGCTTTACGCATTATTTTTCGATAATCTTTTATTCATGCTCACTGCAATCTTTCATGGCAGATTTCATTTAGGTATAATGGAATCTTCCTGAAAGTATTTATAAATCTTTTTCAAAAGGTTTTTGGAAAATTTGAAATCAATGTTCCAGTTTAATCTTTCAGAAAGCTTACTGTAACCTTTATAGTTCTCTTTCATGAAAGATTCCAGTATCAATTATTAGAATGTTTCATGAAAGATTCTGTCAGCTTTTCAAAAGCTTTCGTGTAATGTTACTCTGGTGAATAGTTAGAATCATTTGGTTGTTTTTGCGAATCTTACGGGAAGCTTTCGTGGAACATTGCAACGTAACGCTACTGGCTTTACGCATTATTTTTCGGTAATACTTTGTTCATGCTTACTGTAATCTTCCATGAAAGGTTCCACTTATGTATAGTGGAATCTTCCCCGAAAGTATTAATGAATCTTTTTCAAAAGTTTTTCGGAAGATTTGCAAGAAATGTTCCATTCTAATCTTTCAGTAAGCTTACTGTAACCTTTCTCATTACTTTTCATGAAAGAGCCCGTATCGATTCTGAGAAGGTTACATGTAAGGATCCGGGAACCTTTCAAAACCTTTCATGGAATGTTACGCGAGTCTTATAATTGGAATCTTTTTTGTTGATTCCGTCAAACTTACGGAAAGCTTTCGTGAAACATTTCCAGGTATTGCTACTGAGAGCTTCAGCTGGAGCCTTCCATTAATCTTTTCGCATTATTTTTCGGTAATCTTTTGTTCATGTTTACTGCAATCTTTCATGAGAAGTTCCATTTTTGTTTAGTCGAATGTTCCCGGAACGCATTCATCAATCTTTCTCAAAAGTTTTTCGGAAGATTTGCAAGAAATGTTCCTGTTCAATCTTTCAGTAAGCTTACTGTAATCTTTCTAGTTATCTTTCGTGGAAGACTCCAGTATCGATTCTTAGAATGTTTCATGGTGGATGTCGGTAACCTTTCAAAAACTTTCATGGCATGTTACGGAATCGCATAGCTGGAATTTTTTTGGTTGGTTTCCGAAAACTTACGGGAAGCTTTCGTGGAGCATTGCAAGGTAACGCTACTGGTAAGTTTTGCCGGAACCTTCCTTTAAGCTCTTTGCATTATTTTTCGGTAATCTTTCATTCATGCTTACTGACACCTTTCATGAAAGGTTCTATTTATGTTCAGTGGAATCTTTACTGCAAGGATTTGGGAATCTCCTTTGCAATCTTAGCGTAAGCTTTCAACAAAGATAATGGTGTAATCTTCCCAAAAGCTTGCCGTAATATTGTTTCCTTTCGTGAAGGATTCCTGGATTGATCCCTGCAAGGTCTTGGGAATCTCTTTTGCAATATTAGCGTAAGCTTTCAGCAAAGATAACAGTGTAATCTTTCTAAAAACTTACTGTAATATTGCTGTTTCCTTTCGTGAAAGATTCCTGAATTGATTCCTGAAATATTTCACGTAAGATTCCCGTAGGCTTTCCAGAAGCTTACGTGTAATATTCGTCGAAAGGACATTTGGCAATCTTGATTGTAATATTGCTTTAACATTCCGGGAAGCTTACAAGAAAGCTTACAATGAAATCTATCTGAAAGTTTCAGTTATCTTTTAGAAAGGTTGAGGAAAGCTTCCATTGGAATATTTCTTGAATCTTTCACTGGGAAGCTTTCATGCTATGTGCAGAAAGATTTCAGTATCGATTCTTAGAATTTTTCATCGTGGGTGTCAGCAAGCTTTCAAAAACATTAATGGAATGTTACGGGATCTCATAGTTGGAATTTTTTGGTTGGTTTCCGAAGATGTACCAGAAGCTTCCGTAGAACATTGCTAGGTAATGCTACTGGAATGTTTCGTGGGAACCTTCCATTAAGTTTTTCGCATTATTTTTCGGTAATGTTGCATTCATGCTTATTGCAATATTTCATGAAAGGTTCCATTTATGTTTAGTGCAATCTTTCCTGAAAGTATTCATCAATCTTTTTCAAAAGTTTTTCGGAAGATTTGCAAGAAATGTACCAGTTCAATCTTTCAGTAAGCTTACTTTAACCTTTCTAGTTATCTTTCATGAAAAATTCCAGTATCGATTCTTAGAATGGTTCATGGTCGATGTTGGCAACCTTTCAAAAACTTTCATGGAATGTTACGGAATCGCATAGTTGGAATTTTTTCGGTTGGTTCGCTTAAACTTACGGGAAGCTTTTGTGGAGCATTGGAAGTTAACGCTACTGGAATGTTTCACGGGAACTTCCATTAAGTTTTTCGCATTATTTTTCGATAATATTGCATTCATGCTTATTGCAATCTTTCATGAAAGGTTCTATTTATGTTTAGTGGAATTTTTCCTGCAAGTATTTGGAAATCTCTTTGGTAATCTTAGCTTAAACTTTCAAGAAAGATAACAGTGTAATCTTCCCGAAAGCTTACCGTAATATTGTTGTTTCCTTTTGTGAACGATTCCTGTATTGATACCTGCAAGGATTTGCGAATCTCTTTTGCAATCTTACAGTAAGCTTTCAACAAAGGTAACAGTCTAATCTTCCCAAAAGCTTACTGTAATATTGTAGTTTCATTTCGTGAAAGATTCCTGTATCAATCCCTGCAAGGATTTGGTAATCTTTTCTGCAATCTTAGCGTAAGCTTTCAACAAAGATAACAGTATAATCTTCCCAAAAGCTTACTGTAATATTGCTGTTTCCTTTTTGAAAGATTCCTGTATTGATCCCTGCAAGGATTTGGGAAGCTCTTTTTCAATCTTAGCGTAAGCTTTCAACAAAGCTGACAGAGTAATATTCCCAAAAGCATACTGTAATATTTCCTTTTCCTTTCGTGAAAGATTCCTGTATTGATCTCTGCAAGGATTTGGGAATCTCTTTGGTAATCTTAGCGTAAGCTTTCAAAAAAGATAACAGTGTAATATTTCTAAAAGCTTACCGTAATATTGCTGTTTCCTTTTGTGAACGATTCCTGTATTGATCCCTGCAAGCATTTGGGAATCTCTTTTGCAATCTTACAGTAAGCTTTCAACAAAGGTAACAGTCTAATCTTCCGAAAAGCTTGCTGTAATATTGTAGTTTCCTTTCGTGAAAGATGCCTGTATTAATCCCTGCAAGGATTTGGTAATCTTTTCTGCAATCTTAGCGTAAGCTTTCAACAAAGATAACATATAATCTTCCCAAAAGCTTACTGTAATATTGCTGTTTCCTTTTTTGAAAGATTCCTGTATTGATCCCTGCAAGGATTTGGGAAGCTCTTTTTCAATCTTAGCGTTAGCTTTCAACAAAGATAACAGTGTAATATTTCCAAAAGCTTACTGTAATATTGCATTTTCCTTTCGTGAAAGATTCCTGTATTGATCTCTGCAAGGATTTGGGAATCTCTTTGGTAATCTTAGCGTAAGCTTTCAAAAAAGATAACAGTGTAATATTTCTAAAAGCTTACCGTAATATTGCTGTTTCCTTTTGTGAACGATTCCTGTATTGATCCCTGCAAGCATTTGGGAATCTCTTTTGCAATCTTACAGTAAGCTTTCAACAAAGGTAACAGTCTAATCTTCCGAAAAGCTTGCTGTAATATTGTAGTTTCCTTTCGTGAAAGATGCCTGTATTAATCCCTGCAAGGATTTGGTAATCTTTTCTGCAATCTTAGCGTAAGCTTTCAACAAAGATAACATATAATCTTCCCAAAAGCTTACTGTAATATTGCTGTTTCCTTTTTTGAAAGATTCCTGTATTGATCCCTGCAAGGATTTGGGAAGCTCTTTTTCAATCTTAGCGTTAGCTTTCAACAAAGATAACAGTGTAATCTTTCTAAAAGTTTACCGTAATATTGCTGTTTCCTTTCGTGAAGATTCCTGTATTGATCCCTGCAAGGATTTGGGAATCTCTTTGGTAATCTTAGCGTAAGCTTTCAAAAAAGATAACAGTGTAATCTTTCTAAAAACTTACCGTAATATCGCTGTTTCCTTTTGTGAACGATTCCTGTATTGATCCCTGCAAGCATTTGGGAATCTCTTTTGCAAACTTACAGTAAGCTTTCAACAAAGGTAACAGTCTAATCTTCCCGAAAGCTTACTGTAATATTGTAGTTTCCTTTCGTGAAAGATTCCTGTATTGATCCCTGCAAGGATTTGGTAATATTTTCTGCAATCTTAGCGTAAGCTTTCAACTAAGATAACAGTATAATATTCCCAAAAGCTTACTGTAATATTGCTGTTTCCTTTTTTGAAAGATTTCTGTATTGATCCCTGCAAGGATTTGGGAAGCTCTTTTTCAATCTTAGCGTTAGCTTTCAACAAAGATAACAGTGTAATATTCCCAAAAGCTTACTGTAATATTGCATTTTCCTTTCGTGAAAGATTCCTGTATTGATCCCTGCAAGGATTTGGGAATCTCTTTGGTAATCTTAGCGTAAGCTTTCAAAAAAGATAACAGTGTAATATTTCTAAAAGTTTACTGTAATATTGCTGTTTCCTTTCGTGAATGATTCCTGTATTGATTCTTGGAATATTTCACGTAAGATTCCCGTAAGCTTTCTAGAAGCTTTCATGTAATATTCGTCGAAAGGACATTTAGCAATCTTGATTGTAATATTGCTTTAACCTTCCGGGAAGCTTACAAGAAACCTTACAATGGAATCTATCTGAAAGTTTCAATTATCTTTTAAAAAGGTTGATGAAAGCTTCCATTGGAATATTTCTTGAATCTTTCACTGGGAAGCTTTCATGCTATGTGGGAAACACTATGTAATTAGGAAGAATTATGAACTGTTGAAAAATGTTGTAAAATCTATGATTTTGGACGATATAAAAATAAAAATTTTTTATTGCTAATTCTACACATAATTAATTACAAATAAATGTAATGATTTGGAAATTATTATCGAGATAATCTCTATTAATTGTAGAGTATTTCGTGGAAATATTGTTTGAACAACTAACTAAGCAAGTTGGACTAGAATAAATAAAAATTGATTGAATATAAGTATATTTTTTAATTCAAAGAGTTTAAAAGTAACATTCAAAGTAAATACACTTCAACAAGTTTCACGGATCTAATATTTTTAATGACAATTACATTATTTTATTTATTTTATTTATTTTATTTATTTTATTTATTTTATTTATTTTATTTATTTTATTTATTTTATTTATTTTATTTATTTTATTAATTAAACGGGCTAGGTGCCCTTGAACCTTACAATATCAGTATAATTAGGTGATGAGCGACCAAAGATACACATAGTTACAACAGAGATTAACTTTTTCTGGTATTTTATGTTTTTAGTCTGTCATTCCCCAGTGGAAATTATAAAATGTATCATAATGTACCAAAATGTATCAAAATGTATTAGAAGGTATCAAAAGGTATCAAAAGGTATTAAAGTGTATCAAATTGTATGTAAAGGTTGCATTTCGTAACTTTTGTAGAATACTTTGATATCTTTTGATACCTTTTAATACATTTTGATACATTTATATACAAAATCATTTTTTGATAAAAGAAAAAGTTTATTGATGAAAGAAACATTTAGACACACTCTGGTACACTTATATACATTTTAATACATTTTGATACACTTTGATACATTTTGACATATTTATGTACATTTTGATACCTTTTAATGCTTTTTGATACCTTTTCATACATTTATGAAAAAAATATTTTTGTACATTAATTTATTTTTACATTCTCATACATTTTTGTACATTTAGAAACACTTTGACATATTTATGTACATTATGATACGTTTTAAATATATAGAAAATAATAGAAATAATATTTTAAATATATAGGAAATATATAGAAAGGTATCAAAATGTTTCAAAAGGTATTAATGAATATTTGTTTGTACAAATGTATAGAAATGTATCAAAATGTATCAAAATGTGCCAAAATGTACACAAATATATCAAAAGGTATCAAAATGTATGAAAAGGTTTTAAGATGTACCAACAGGCGTTAATGTATTTAATAGAATGATAAATAAATTAATATTACATTTTTTAATTTTTTTGAAAAGGTATCAAAATGTATCAGAAGGTATCAGAAGGTATCAAAAGATATTAAAGTGTGCTACAAAAATTACGAAATGCAACCTCTATATACACTTAGGTACACTCTGATACCTTTTGATACATTTTGATACCTTTTTATACATTTAAAATTTCCACTGAGGTTGTTTGTAAATATATGCTTGGAAAAAGGTGTGAGAGAAAATTATAACAACATTTATGAAATGACATACAACATTTATTACATTTTATGAAATTCCATGTTTTAAACGTACTTCAGAAATACAATGCAAGAAATTCATTATCGGCTTAGACATTATGGTATTATATTTACTACATGTACTCTTACGCTTGTTTTGTAATTCAACATAAATGAGATATTTTATTTTTACATATATTTACAAACAATTGTTTGTAAATATATGCTTGGAAAAAGGTGTGAGAGAAAATTAGAACAACATTTATGAAATGACATACAACATTTATTACATTTTATGAAATTCCATGTTTTAAACGTACTTCAGAAATTCAATGCAAGAAGTTCATTATCGGCTTAGACATTATAGTATTATATTTACTACATGTACTCTTACGCTTGTTTTGTAATTCAACATAAATGAGATATTTTATTTTGTTTGTTGCAAATATTTTTAATTTATCAATCACCATAACTTAGTCGCTAAAACAATAATGGTATTTATGCCAAACTGCAATGCGAGACTCACAACCATACATATGTTGATGAATCTCACTTTGGTATTAGTATTAGTGCTAGTGATAACAAAATTTATAATTTCAATCTCAATTAAACTGATTTATAGTCCTACTTATTCGACAAAATGTAGAATACTCTTGTAACTCAAGCCAGTAGTTGCAAACGAATGTCTTTTATCAGCAATAAGTTTAAATCAACTATGTGGCCAGTTGCGACTTGAATAAATAAAAAGTAACCAAATAAGCATATTTTTTTATTTAAATGATTTCTCCTTTTAGTATTTTGTTTTAGAGTTCATCTCTTATTGTTTGTATAATTATGATCGATAGATTTGCACAACATTGTATTATATTTGCTACACATTTTCAATGCTGTTTTTGTAATTTAAAATTAAGTTTCCTAAAAAGTTACTTTATATCATAATACATCAAATATTAACATATTATAAAACTCTATTCAGTCACTATATAACAATATTGGTATTTGTACCAAACCATAATATGAAGTGCACACAGTACATATTGTACATGTGATTTACGTTCACCTATTTTAAAGAAAATTTTAAAAGTTCTTACATATTAAAGCTTGATCCCAGCCAGAAGTTGTAGACGAGTCTGCTGTAACACAGCACAGAGTATGAAATTACTTTTCACTGTAACTAGTAGACATTGCAATGGCACTTGGGGATTGTTTTTTTTTACATGATGTTTTTCTTGTTTCTAATATTTTCTTCTGCACTATAGCCATAAAACTATTTTATAATTATTTAATAATCTGATGGTAAAAAGCTGTAAACTTAATGCACATCCTTATTATCCTCTTCATGTCTGATTGTCTGAATGAATAATCTTCGGTTTATACTTCTTAGGTCAATTTGCATTCTTAATATACCGTCTTCTAAAACAAAAAATACAGTAGTCATCGCAACTGCACTATGTAACTGTTCTTTTTTACATGTTGTTCTTCTTGTTTCTCATATTTTTATCTGCACTAGCCACAAAACTATTCAATAATTATTTAATAATCTGATCGTTGAGAACTGAAAACTTAATGCACATCCGTATTGTCCTCTTTATGTCTGGTTGTCTTCATGAATAATCTTCAGTTTATAGTTCTTTGTCCAATGTGCATTCTGAATGTACCGTCTCCTGAAATAAAAAATGCAGCTGAGATCACAACTGCACTTGGTGATTGCTTTTTTTACTAGGTCTAGTTCTTCTTGCTTCTAATATTTTCTTCTTCACTAGCCGCAAAACTATTTCATAATTATTTAACAATTTTGATGGTTGAGGACAGCTGCAAACTTAATGCACCCCTAGTGGAAATTTAATTTGGGCAAAATGGTTTAAAACAATTCGTAACTGTTCAAATCTGTTTAAAACTGTTTATTAGTGTGAATTTTTGGACGTTTAAAACAGTTCTAAACAGTTATGAACAATTTTGAACAGTTTTGAACAATTTTGAATTTTTGTATTGAAAATGTACTGATCAGACATTTATTTGATCAGTTTAAAACAGTCTTAAATAGTTATGAACAATTTTTAACAGTTTTAAACAATTCAGAATTATTGTATTGAAAATGTACTGATCATCAGGAAATTATTTGAAATAGTTTAAAACAGTTTTGAACAGTTTACAGCAGTTTTGAGCAAATTAAATTTCCAGTAGGAAGCGACTTTTCGTCATATCTGCGACGACGGCGACATTGATAACTGTTCAAAACTGTTCAAAACTATTCTAAACAAATTCATATTGTTCAAATGACAGTTCAGAATGGATTAAAACTGTTCAAAATTGTTTGAAACCATTCATAAATGTTCAAAACCATTTAAAACTGTTTAAAACAGTTCATAACTGTTCAAAATTAATTTAAACGGTTTTAAATAAATTCTTATTAATTAATAATATTTTAATACAAAAGTTAAAAACAGTTTTAAATCGTTCGCAAATGTTTAAAAAAGATCAAAAGTGTTCAAAACTGTTTAAAACTGTTCATAACTGTTTAGAACTGTTTTAAACGTCCAAAAATTCACACTAATAAACATTTTAAACGGTTTTGAGCAGTTTTAAACACTTTTAAACAGATTTGAACAGTGACGAATTGTTTTAAACTATTTTGAGCAAATTAAATTTCCACTAGGGACGTCTTTATTTTCTTCTTTATGTTTGGTTGTCTGTATAAACTTCAGTTTACTTCTCTGGTCCATATACATTTCAAATGTACAATCTTCTGAAATAAAAAAAAAAAACACACACAAAGTATCTATTAAAAAAATAATTTATGTTTGTCGAAAAATATTTTGACTATTTGAATGATGCAAAAGTATTTTATTGCTTGCAGAATTATTCAAATACACAAAATAATTTGAATAATAAATAATACTTATCTAATTTTCTCTCCATCAATTTTTCTGAATTGGAGTAGAGCAAGCATAACCTACATACGCTGATAAACAACACATCACTGTATAGTATTTACTGCTTCGCCTGCTCTGAGTGTTCCGGCTCAATTTGCCCCGGCGGCCCCCGGCCGCGCCGCCGTGGCGGCTGCTGTGGCAGAGAGTTTCGTCTCTGATCCGCCGTTTGCCACAGGACGCTTCCGTCGTTCGATAGCTCGTGGCACTTTTGCACAATCGTTTGCCCAACACTGGTTCCGACATAGAGAGCTTGAGAACATTGGGAAGAATTTAAAGTTGAACGTCGAAAAGGCATAAAAATACTCTCAAAGTCGGGGCGGCCGATTCCTGCGATTCCTGCGATTCGTGCATTTTTCGGAGTCCATCCGAGGAAGGCGTTATCTGGCACGCACATTTTTTAGGCCCAGATTTAACTTGGCAATACCGCCGATATATATGAGAAAATTCAGAAAAGATTTCAACTTTAGGCGTCCCAAAACCCAAAACTGGTCAAAATTTGTTTTGAAGGCACACCACACAAAGTTTTGAGTTTAAAGTTGAACGTCGAAAAGGCATAAAAATGCACAAACCGCAGGAATCGGCAGTCCCGATTTGGAGAACATTGTTATGCCTTCTCGATTAACTACTAACAATTAACTATTTATTTAGAAAATACATCTCACAAGGAAGGGTATCGAACCCGAACTCACCGATTTCAAAAATTTCGATATATGTTGTAGATCATAAAAAAATATGAGACACGTGTTTTTTCTTATCTGCGGAAAAACATATTTAGGGGGTGAAAACCACCCCTAAAGATAACCCCCAATAACGGTTTTTTAAATATATCTCGGCTTCTACTGCGTATTTCAGAGTAAAACAAAATAGAAATTACTTCTTATAAAAAAACAAAGATAACTGAAGCAATTTTGACCCTAAGGGTTGCAACCCTTATTTTTTATTTTCAAAAAGCTAATTTTTTGATCATGTATATTGAAAATAAAAAATAAGGGTTGCAACCCTTAGGGTAAAAATTGCTTCAGTTATCTTTGTTTTTTTATAAGAAGTAATTTCTATTTTGTTTTACTCTGAAATACGCAGTAGAAACCGAGATATATTTAAAAAACCGTTTTTGGGGGTTATATTTAGGGGTGGTTTTCACCCCCTAAATATGTTTTTCCGCAGATAAGAAAAAACACGTGCCTCATATTTTTTTCGATACCGTTCCTTGTCAGTGGAAAAAGCAAGGGAAAAAGTCTAAAATTTAGTAGTAGTAAATGTACATTTTGATATGCAGTTTAGTATATTATCCGTAAATTGAGGTATACAGAAGTGTAGAAAACTTTTTAGACAGAGGATAGTGTAGTAAAAAAAATAGTATATTAGAAGCAAGGGATCAATGTATAAAAGTGTACATATGTACATGGGATATTTCAGGTGAAGTCAGCAGCTCAAAATTTTAAAATCGCTCAAAACTCGTTTTCTTTTAGTTTTTTATGAAAAAAAAATGTTCCTCAAATTTTAGATCGATATTTACAAAAATAAAAAAGCTATGCAAGATTGAAAATTCAATTTTTTTTGCAATTTTTGGTTAAAATCCAAGATTATTCATTTTTTAACTCAAAATCTTGAAACTTTTTGTAGAGAACATTGATTGGCAAAAAGTTTGCATTTTTTCTGTAGAATGTGCCAGTATTTATTTTATGACCATTTTTGAAAGTCTCTGATTGGCTGCTTCTTAGTATACCTTAAGGCCATGTGAGCACGAAAAATCTAGTAATAAGTCTCACATGGTAAAGCAGATATTGGCAAGTTATGTATAATCCCCGATAGATGGCGAGAGCGCTATCTACCGTATACATATTTAAGTGCGGAAATTGCTCACAGATGGCGCCGCATATAGTTTTTTAAGTTAGATTTTTAAGTCCTCGCTTCGCTCGTGCGAAAAACGTCTTATGCGGTAAATAATCACTTTCTACACCTGTGTCATAATATACTGTGAGCTTTACTTCAATTTTATGTACACAATAAATTAAGGCAGTGCTCATGATAATGCACTAATAAAAATGTTTTCACTGTATTCTAGTTTTCATTTCTTATTCGTTAATGAATTAAAGTTTATTTAAAGTATTACGTAAATAAACTAATACTCAATAAGAATAATACATTGAAATAAAACTCGCGCATCATAGCTTAATTAGTTTGTTGCCGGCTTCTTTTTGTAATATTACCTTTTTATGTATAAATGATGTATTTTATTATTATATATTATATATTTTTTATTATTATATATTATGTATACTTTATTATTATCTAATATTTTTGGGATTTTTTCTTTTCGAGAAAACCATTGGCTAATAACCAGAAAAAATGAAACCGTTATAGTCCATCCATAACATTCTGCAAATTAATTTGGAATCCCTTTTTAAAAAAGTAATGAGCGGCCATGTTAAAGCACCTAAAGGCTTCATTTTGATTGGTCTATATAGAATAGGCGCCAAGATTTGCTTTATAAATTGCTTGAGATTAAGAGGTTTGAATTTTTAAAAATGAAATTGATTTTTCCCTTTTTAAAAACGTGATGAGCGGCCATGTTGAAGCACCTAAAGGCTTGATTTTGATTGGTCTATATAGAATTGGCGCCAAGATTTGCTTCATAAATTGTTTGAGATTGAGAGGTTTGAATTTTTAAAAATGAAATTGATATTTATATTTTTAAAAATATAACTAAATCAAGATAGGATCGAAATATTTATTTTAAAATAAGAAAAACAAGCTGATTGGTCCAAATAAAACCAATAAAAAGTTTGGAATTATGAAATATTTAAACTAAAAATATAAGTCATAAATATTATTAATGACTTAAAATTTGGTTTTGTATAAGAAAAAAGTATTCAAATTGTATCTGTAGTTAGCAATGAAGGATTATGAATACTGTTTTGATAACAGTTAAAGTTCTAACCTTCAAATTTTTGTATTGTAGAAATTCCTCCTCCTCCTATATATTAAAAAGGGAGATTATTTTGAGGAGGCAGCCATATTGCTTTTAGAGGGCTGCCATATTGCTGATCAAAAAATATGATTGGTCCACCCAAATTAGGGCCTCTGCGCGGGTAACGCGCTAAAATTCCTAGGAAACTAAAATAAATATAATCCAAGTTTCGATAAAAAATATTGGATAAATTTGCGCGTGATATAAAAAAGTCAAATAAATTTTAAATTCATAATATTCCAATATTAATTGTGTAGGTATAATGAAGGTAAAGAAGAGCGTGCGCAGCACGCCTGAACTTGCTAGTTAAAATCAAATTACAATTATATTGATCACATTGTAATTTAGAATAATAAATGATATATTTTAAACGCTCAAGCGTATTATATATATAATAAATCATGCTTTGTAAATTATATATCATATAAAATAATGATTTGTAAATTATGATGTGAAATCATCATGGTATGAGAATATAACATGCTGATTTATAAAGCTTTTAGATGACACTTTTAGATGTAAGCATATACTATTTTTTTTTATAATTTGTAGGGTGACTGCACCAGTGAAGGAACGAATAAGGAACACGAATAAAGGAACACGCAATCTTAGTATCTAAATAAGTGTCACCAGTGAAGGAATACAGCGCCAGTGAAGGAACACTTAATAGCGGCGATTTTATGATTTTATTCTTAACAAGATAATTTCTTTTGTGCAGAATCTTTATATACAATGAAATAAAAATTTTCAAGGATTCGAAAATTATCGTCATGTTAGATAAACAATACTTAGAAAGCTTGATATTTTCATATATATAAAGAAAATGTTCATTCACTGGTGATTGTTCCAATACTGGTGTAGTCACCCTATCATATTTATTATACTAAAAATATTTTGTTTTTAGTATAATAAATTATTTTACGTATTATAAAAGTGTAACTCTGAAAAATATTGTAATTTTTTGTATATAAATACTAAATTAAATAAACTACAATGTATGCACTAACTACATAATTACCCACTACTTTTATACTACTCATACTCGTTCATCATATATTATGACATTCTAGTATCTAAAGTATCAATTTTAGATACCGGTCATATGCTAGCTATTCATTTTAGCATTTAGATTATGTTCATTTTAAATATTCGTTGTTATTTATATTATATTCATTTTAGATATTGTTATTGTCGCAAACAATTTTCTTTTTCTTTTATAGCGTATTCTTTCATTTGCAATATAATGATATTATGCATTATAAAATTATAAGCATTATTTTAATACATTTTGAATATTATCAATTTTTGCTAGTCCACAAATGTACTAAGTTAAATAAACAATGCATGCACTAACTACATAATTATACACATGCAACTACTCATTCGTCATGTTTTATGAGAATGTAATATGTTAATATTAGTAATACCTATATTAATTTTTGTTTTCTTTTTCCTATTCTTTTTTCTTTTCTATTCTGTTTTTTTTTTCGTATTCTTTTTTCTTAGTAATACCTACATTACTTTTCGTTTTCTTTCCCGTTTTCGTATTCTTTTTTCTTTTCCATTCTGTTTTTTTTCGTATTCTTTTTTCTTTTCTATTCTGTTTTTTTCGTATTCTTTTTTCTTTTCTATTCTGTTTTGATTTTGAGATTAGAGTGGTATAAAAACTATTACGCCAGTCAAATATTTTCTTCATCCTACTTGTATGTCCATCGACAGTCATTCGACATTATTTACAGTATAATAATAACTACTAAAAATAGTTTTACTATTCAAAAGTAATAAATATGTTTAAAATTCAATATTCTAATATTGTATTTATCAAGAGCGGATCTTCTATATTTCAGTTTCTGTTCGAAAAATCGAAAAATTCTTTATTACAAGAGTCCATTTAACATGGTAAATGAATAAACAGACAAAAAATAATGGTTTCCTTATCCAATTCACGTATCTCGAGAACTTCATCGTTCATAGCAGACTCTCCGTCTGGGTGAGATGTATATCGAAAGTTTCATCGAGCGAGGCCAGCACCCAGTATCGCACGTCTGGATCGGTATCTGTAATACCGACGACGAGAAGCTTGCCTAGCACACTAGACATTGTGCTGGTAACAGTGGGTCCAGGCTGGCCGAGAGCAAGTCGCAGCAACCGCGAACAGATCTTGACAGCCTCGAGCCGTACTTCTGGCTCTTCCTAGGTAAGGAACTAATCAGCACAGCGTCGTACAAACTGCAGCAGAGAATTGCCGTCGAAATTGAAGGTGCCGAGGGTCCGCAGACTCAGGACTGTTGAGGCAACGTCGATTTCCGTCGGCGGAGCAGAGACTGGGCTGGCAGCTGTCCACGGAGCGCCTCGGTGACGTAACGGTTTGTACATCAGCACCTATGAGAGCATGCGTAGGAGACCCTGCGATATGTCCGGCTTCAGAGACGGTACGCAGTGGGCCAGCTCTCGTAGGGACGTCGTTAGTATGGGCGAGAGTCCGGTTGCCAGCATGGGTTCTAGTAGGTCGCGGCGTCGGCTGTTATTGTTTGCTTTATCGCATGGCCGAGCAGAGTGATGCAGACAAAGACGGCGGGCTCGAGTGTCGAGCTCCTCTTCTTGTTCGGGGTTTCTTTGGACGGCAGCGAGCTTTTTATCACCTCCATGATCTTTGGCAGATAGGGTTTGATTGCTTCGTCTATGGCAACGGCGATCAATCCGATAGTTGTGAATGCCGCCGCTCTGTCCTTTTCTCTGCCCCGCAAGCTCAACAGCAGGTAGTTTAGAACCTCGCGTAGATTGTCGGCAACAAATTTGTCTTTGTTAAAGGCGCCAAGTCGGGGCAGTAACGTCATGAGGGCATTCTGGATGTGCCCATTGCGACTATGTCGCTGGTTGATCACGTCGCTGTTGATGTCGTCGAGCTTCTCGAGCATGAGACTGCGACAGACGGCTGCCTCATGAATCAGATAGAGGTTATGCTGGACACTCGATGCGTTCTATGATGCGACCATTTCGATACGAGGCTCGCCCTCAATCTGGGCATCAAAGATAGAATATCGTTTTCGTTCGTTTGTGAGGAGCAGTTTAGTCGATCCATTAGATCCTCGTAAAGTCGTTCCCATTGGAGATTACTGCAACGTAGCAGCTCATTCAGAGACTAGAAGCGATACGTGAATACGTTTGTCTCGGTTAAAATCCTTCTCACGACTAAGCCAGCCACTATCTCGTCGTAGCATTGTTTGTACCACTGGGATTTGTGCATCTGCTTGGCAGTCTCGCCCTGGGCCGTCACCACTAGAGCTGCCCTGAGAGCCTCGACTGCTCCTTCTCTGATCACGGGCTTAGAATCTTGTACAGCATTGAATATGAGCTCGAAGAACTGTGTCACCTGTTGGAAGAAGTATGCAGGCATGGAAACTGCAAGTTCCTTGAGAACACGGATAGCTGCGTGTCGTTTGTTTTTATGTCTGTCACCGCTGAGCCACTCAAAAGCTCTCTTGGCTTCAAATTCCACATATTCTGCAGTAAAGGTAGCAGATACCAGAGCTAACTTCCCAACTGTCTGGGCAGCTACTTCCATAACTCCAATATCATCGGAGGTAATTGGCAAATCTTATAGTGCGAGTATTGATGTTTCCTACGTCTGCTTCAATGAGGCAGATAATTGCCAGTATTCCTCCCTTCTTCTCATTTATATCTGAGCCGGATACCATTTCAAATATGTTGTGATTGAATTCATCCATGAAGACTGATTTCTTCTTGCGTGACTTCGCGTAGCTCTGTCTTGACATAAAGACAGAGCTCGCGAGCTGCCTTATTCTTGATATCTTCATGTTTTGATTTGAGCCGCTGTACAAACTGTATAACCAGCGAACTTGTCATCTTTATGATGACAATCTAGTCACTCACCGACTAGAATTAAAAAATATACTAATGTAAAGACATTTCTAAAAAGAATAAGACAATAATTAGTACATCTTAAATTACTTATTAATGGATATAGCATATTTGCTATATTTTTAGCTTAAAGACAAATCCAAATTCTGCGCCTAAAAATACGTAGAAGAACGTTTGGTTACCAAGGCAATTCCAGATGCTTAGACAGAGCTCCCTCAGCACTGAGACTAATTGCCTACTAATGTGAGAAGCCGAGCTGAGAATTAATTCCTGTTATTCTTAAAATTTTTTTTTAAATGATCTACTATATCCTCTTGATTAAAATAATCCTCTTGGTTTATATACTTGTCTTAATTAAAAAATTATGAAAAAATCCTCTTGATTAATAAACTCCTCTTGATTGAAAATGTTTTCTTGATTAAAAAAGTTCTTTTGATTAAAAATATCCTCTTGATCGAAAAAATCCTTTTGATTGATAAAATCCTCTTAAACGAAAAAATCCTCTTGGTTGTCAAAGTCTTCTTGATTTACAATCCTTTTGATTGATAAAATCGTCTTGATTGGCAAAGTCCTTTTGATTTACAATCCTCTTGATTGGTAAAATCCACTTGATTGGCAAAATCCTCTTGATTTACAATCCTCTTGATTGGCAGTCCTCTTGATTGACAGTCCTCTTGATTGACAGTCCTCTTGCTTACAGTCCTCTTGATTGGCAGTCCTCTTGCTTACAGTCCTCTTGATTGACAGTCCTCTTGCTTACAGTCCTCTTGATTGACAGTCCTCTCGCTTACAGTCCTCTTGATTGGCAGTCCTCTTGATAACACTAAGTACACTTGAATATGCAAGCAACGTAGTCTCATCTTTTGTGTACAGTTTTCGCGTTACCAAAGTCCTCGAGCACAGGTCCGGCGCTGAGAATCGTTGCTTGACCTCGCAAGCGGGCGAGCCCTTCTGGCTCAGGGTGGAGAGATGATGGAGCAGAAAATTCGTTGATCCGGTCTTACCGGAACCGCTCTCGCCACGTATCACAATGCACTGATTCTTCTTCTTCTTGAGCACGCAGTGATATGCCGCGTCGGCTATCGCAGATATGTGCGGCGATATGTCCGGACCAAGCCTTTGATTCTGATAAAGATTCATATACTTCGGATTATAAATCGAATAGAATTTGAAGGAGTTCCGGGCGATCAGTATGCTGCCAACGTAGGTATAAATATTGCCGGTGAGAAATCGGCAGCTGGCAGAGATCCGAATACTCCTTATCATGCGGTTGATGCATAAAGCGATTGAAGTAGATTGAGTAACTGCGGATCAATGGGAAATCTGCTGTCTGACCACAGGTAGCCAGACGTAAAACCTGAAAGTTTTGCTTTCTATTAGTTATGAATTTACTCATACAATTATTTGCACAAAAATTTTAAATTTGTTTTGCTTCTTCTTTAAATTAACTGGGCCACAAAAAAATTGTTTTTTTTTTTTTATTAAGGTGGTTCTCCTCCGACTCTCTAGTCAAAGCAGTGCTAAATATAGAAGTTAGCTAAAGTTAAAAAAAAAACATAGTTGTAATGTGATTTACTTATTTAAAATTATAGAGATAGTCAATGTATTATAAATAAAGTGTATTTAACACGACTAAAGTAACTTTTTGTAAAATGGCGATATTTTAGAAACTAGATATCGTCACTACAAACATTTTTTATTATTTTTGGAGTAATGTATAGAGACTCATGAAGGGTTTCCATCCTAAATCTAAAATTAGCAAAGAAACAAAAAAAAATTCCGGTGATTTATCAATAGTTTTTTGTAGTGACACCATCTAATTTCTACAATATCAACACTTTGTGAAAAAAGTTATCTTAGTCATGTTAAATACACTTTATAATAAATAAATCACATCACAACTATGGTTTTTTTTTATTTTAGCTAACTTCATCATTTAGCACTTATTTTGACTAGGGAGTCGAGCAAAACCACCTTAAGGGGTAACGCCACTCTAGAAGTCGAAAAAAACGCGATTTTCGGAAATTTAAAAAAAGATTAACTTGCAAACTATTATCGCAGCATTCATTATGTCAGTTGGAAACTGTGCGTAGGTATCCTATTGTGTTGGCAGGCAGTAACTTGGTTTGCTCACTGGAAACAAAAATCTATAATTTCCTATGTGTGTTTAGTCTTTTCAAATCTCTTGAGTATTTGGCTATGTTTATTGCAGAAGTTTACTGATGTTGTTAGACAATATTCTAGATTTTAACTAAAAAAGAAGAAATTATTTGTTATTACAAATTAAAAACTGATAACATTTAATTAAATATAACATCTTTTTTTAAATTCACAAATTAATAAAAACAGAATCTTACAATCATTATAGAAGTATAAAAACGGTATTTCAGAAATAAAATTGTTTGTTACAAATATGTGGATAAAAATTAAGAATTTAAATCTAAAATTTTTGAAGTAAAGCCAGATCCTATTTTTATCGATGTAAAAATTGAGCATGACATCCCCTTAAAAGTCAATCAATCAAACAGACTTTTACAGATTAATATAAATTTTTCATAATTTCTACATGCCCTCAGATTTATAGCTCAACCATGTCCCTTTAAATTAAATATTCTATGCCTTGCATCTTGTCAAGATAGCTGTTACAGCAGACCTATAGATCTATAGATCTTTCGGACAGACTCACACTACACTACATGAAATGGGTCAAAATTCAAAACTTGACAAGAAAATTCATCCGGCTCCTACAATATGAAAGCCACCTGTCAGATTTAGTAGTTGGATTAGCCATTCAATTTTATCGATATTTACTTTCAGGTGATGTGTTCGTACTTAATCCAAAGAATACAAGAATGATAGATATCCGCTTCAGTAATGCATCTCAGACATCTCATGTACTTTGGAATTAACTTTATCTTTCTGAAAGTACATGTAATTTAATAAAAAAATGAAAATATCTAATTTTTCATTTTTGACAGTTCTAAAAAATACACAAGCAGTGTCTTAGCTAAATCTGGAAAATTGCGTAATTTCATTTTTTTTTATTATATTATACCTACTTACAGAAAGATAAAATCAGCTAAGAAATACAAGCGATGACTGAAATACATTATAGAAGCAGATTTCTATCATTCTTATATTCTTTTGGATTAAGTACTAAAACACATCACCTCAAAGTAAACATCAACAACACTTAATCATGAGTACATCTGCTACATCTGACAGGTGGCTTTTATATTACAGGAGTGGCATTAATTCGTCTTTTCAAGTTGTAAATTTCAGTCTATTTATTTAAATATGTTTTCTCTTCTGAAATCTGAGATTCCGTGTGGTGTGAATTTGTCGGAAAGATCTATAGATTTATAGACCTGCTTGTAATATGATAATTAATTTTTTCTTTAAGAGAGTATGATTGAATATAAATCTAGGTACCTGTCAGAATTATGAAAAGTTGACTAAAACCTGTAAAAATCAATTAATATTCATTAATTATTCGTTAATTACTACAATTAAACTGAATTTTAAGGATTAAAATAACTTTTTTACAATCTTTACATGCACTTAGATTTATTGCTCAACCATGCAATCTTAAATTGAATATTGGATTCCTTTCATTTTATGAACATAGCTGTTAGAGCAGGGCAAACTATAGATGTACTGAACTTTCAGATACACTCACTCTCACACTACACTATACTAAATGGGCCAAAATTCAAAACTTGACAAGAAAATTCATCCGGCTCCTACAATATGAAAGCAACCTGTCAGATTTAGTAGTTGGATTGGCCATTCAATGTTATTGATATTTACTTTCAGGTGATGTGTTCGTACTTAATCCAAAGAATATAAGAATGACAGATATCCGCTTCAGTAATGCATCTCAGACATCTCATGTATTTTGGAGTTGACTTTATCTTTCTGAAAGTACATGTAATTTAATAAAAAAAAGAAAATATCTAATTTTTCATTTTTGACAGTTCTAAAAAATACACAAGCAGCGTCTTAGCTAAATCTGGAAAATTGCGTAATTTCATTTTTTTTTATTATATTATACCTACTCACAGAAAGATAAAATCAGCTAAGAAATACAAGCAATAACTGAAATACATTATAGAAGCAGATTTCTATCATTCTTATATTCTTTTGGATTAAGTAGTAAAACACATCACCTGAAAGTAAACATCGACAACACTTAATGATGAGTACATCTGCTACATCTGACAGGTAGCTTTTATATTACAGGAGCGGGATTAATTCGTCTTTTCAAGTTGTAAATTTCAGTCAATTTATTTAAATATGTTTTCTCTTCTGAAATCTGAGATTCCGTGTGGTGTGAATTTGTCGGAAAGATCTATAGATTTATAGACCTGCTTGTAATATGATAATTAATTTTTTCTTTAAGAGAGTATGATTGAATAATAAATCTAGGTACCTGTCAGAATTATGAAAAGTTGACTATAACTTGTAAAAGTCAATTAATGTTCATTAATTATTCATTAACTACTACAATTAAACTGAATTTTACAGGTTAAAGTAGCTTTTTGACAATCTTTACAAGCACTCAGATTTAATGCTCAACCATGCCCTCAAATTACCTATTTGATGCCTTGCATTTTGTAAACATAGCTGTTACAGCAGGCCTATAGATCTATAGATCTTATGGACAGACTCACACTACACTACACGAAAAGAGCCAAAATTCAAAACTTGACAAGAAAATTCATCCGGCTCCTACAATATGAAAGCCATCTGTCGGATTTAGTAGTAGGATTAGCCATTCAATGTTATCGATATTTACTTTCAGGTGATGTGTTCGTACTTAATCCAAAGAATACAAGAATGATAGATATCCGCTTCAGTAATGCATCTCAGACATCTCATGTTCTTTGGAATTGACTTTATCTTTCTGAAAGTACATGTAATTTAATAAAAAAATGAAAATATCTAATTTTTCATTTTTGACAGTTCTAAAAAATACACAAGCAGTGTCTTAGCAAAATCTGGAAAATTGCGTAATTTCATTTTTTTTTATTATATTATACCTACTTACAGAAAGATAAAATCAGCTAAGAAATACAAGCGATAACTGAAATACATTATAGAAGCAGATTTCTATCATTCTTATAATCTTTTGGATTAAGTAGTAAAACACATCACCTCAAAGTAAACATCGACAACACTTAATGATGAGTACATCTGCTACATCTGACAGGTGGCTTTTATATTTAAGTTGTAAATTTCAGTCTATTTATGTAAATATGTTTTCTCTTCTGAAATCTGAGATTCCGTGTGGTGTGAATTTGTCGGAAAGATCTATAGATTTATAGACCTGCTTGTAATATGATAATTAATTTTTTCTTTACGAGAGTATGATTGAATAATAAATCTAGGTACCTGTCAGAATTATGAAAAGTTGACTATAACCTGTAAAAATCAATTAATATTCTTAATTATTCATTAATTACTACAATAAAACTGAATTTTACAGATTAAAATAACTTTTTCACAATCTTTACATGCACTTAGATTTATCGCTCAAGCATGCAATCTTAAATTGAATATTGGATTTCTTTCATTTTGTGAACATAGCTGTTACAGCAGGGCAAACTATAGATGTACAGAACTTTCAGATACACTCATACTACACTACACTAATTGGTCCAAAACTTAAAACTTTAAAAGATAATGATTCCTGCTCCTACAATATAAAAGCCACCTGTCAGATTTAGCAGGTGTATGGTCCATTCAATGTTATCGATATTTACTTTCAGGTGATGTGTCCGTACTTATATCCAAAGAATATAAGAATGATTGATATCCGCTTCTGTATTGCATCTCAGACATGTCATGTATGTTTGAGTTGACTTTATTTTTCTGTAAGTAGATATAATTTAATAAAAAAATGAAAATATGTATTTTTTCATTTTGACAGTTCTATAAAAAATACACAAGCAGTGTCTTAGTTAAATCTGGAAAATTACATAATTTAATTTTTTTTTATTAAATTATACCTACATTCAAAAAGATATTTGCTTAAAAATATATCGGCTTAAAAATACATGAAATGCATGAAATGCATTATAGAAGCAGATTTCTATCATTCTTATACGCTTTTAGATTAAGTTCGAAAACACACTTATATACCTATCAACAATACTTAATCATCATTAAGATTATGTACACCTGTTAAATCTCAAAGGTGGCCTCTTATAGTTGCTGCTTTTCCCGGAAGCAAAATAAAAACCCTGAAACAAAAAAATGAAGCTATAGCAATGGTCGAAAGCAGCAAATTACTGAAATAATAACTATTCAAAGAAAAGACCACAAAGTGGTCACAGTGTATTAAAATAAATACAGACTAGATCAGGTTTCATGGACAATCTGGAAGAAGATGAAGCTGTCAAGATGTGTGTATCAGGAAGTCCTTCACTCAAAGTTACCCATGGCCGTTGTTGAGTTTGTCAAAATTGCAGTTCCCAATTTGGTGCTATTTTCTCATAAGTCTCCTGCCTTATGGTGGTGATGTTAATGCTCATATTGATAGTCTCATAACTTCCAATCGATACTGAAGAACCGTACTGGGAAAAAAAAATTTGGTTTAGTAAATAATGTTTGTTATTTTAGATTTGAATACCCTGACTCGTGTAGAAAAGAAAAAGGAAAATCAAAAATTTTCTATGAACACAGTCTCTTTTGCCGAGAAAGGAAAACAATAATAGAAATTTTTTAGATTCAATATGAAAAGTAATTATATTAAAAAAGAGATAACTAAAGAATTAGATTAATAATAATATGTTTTAAAACATTCTGCTTAGAATAAATTATTACATGGTACCATAACCATAAACTATAATACCTCTACACATATAACTAACTGCTAGCATCAATGGAAACACAGCTGTCATCACAATAGTAAATACTATGATTTCTAATTTCTTTATACGGCGTTTCTCAATTGGTTTTTTACTTTTTGCACTCTAAAGTAGATTTAAAAGTAAAGATTTAGTATATCATATTTGATAAAGTACATTCATTTAATAAGTTTGTGAAAGTGTTTACAAGTGGTGTACAATGAGTGTTTTGTTGAAGTTTCAAATTAGTTTGACAATGAGACGGTATTGTCAAGCACACTCTCTATGAATAGAAATATATTTATTTCAAGATTCAGTTTAATTTATAATCATCAAATCTACAGTTACATCTACCTTTATAGGGTATAAGTTGGTTCAGACATATGAGGTACGTCTTGAACTTAACTATGTACTGTACTCTGGTTGAAATAAATAATTTAATTAATTTTTGAATGACTTACTTTTCTGTAATCTCCTCAAAGGTCTTCTTTATAGTAATATAATTCAGCATCAAGATCCTTTGTCATTTTTACTTCTGTAGTCCAATAACCAATGCGATCATGTCCTTCTTGTTTTGTAATTTTTAAAGAATCCCAACCAAGGGGCAAATTCTTAAGATTACATCATTGTAATCATTTTCCTTAGATTCACTTGCACTTGCCGCAGAATCAGAATCTCCACTTTCGCCTTCAGTTCTAGCTTGCTTCCTCTGTACATTTTCTTTTGTGGCTACTCTCTGATTAGATACTATTTGAGCAATCTTGCTTCTACCTTTTGCTGTTCTACATTCTTACCCCTGCCTGGTTTCCTTTTATTCTTCTTTGCCAATAGAATAGGACCAAGTGCCTCTGCCTTTGTGCTCAATAATTTTTGATCTTTTTCTTCCAAAGTATCACCGCATTTCAAACATGAGAGCAGACTCAATCTATCCTAAAATGAGAAAGCACACAAATCTAAGTGAGCTCCAACATTGATTAAAGCACTGCCTGTTTCCAACAGGAAAAGGCCCTGGTTTCTAGACTACTGCTATCCATAAACTGATTAAGCAGCATTTTCAGCCGATGCTCCGAGTTTATAGTTTCCCGATGGCTCGGTATGTTGTGCAACTTCTCCTTGACCATCGCGTCGATGAGACGTTCGCGCTCCTCGTGCAGCCGGCGCTGCTGTTCCAGGAGGGTCTTTATCGTGAACGATCGTCGGCAGGACGACCGGGTGTTGACGCACTCGGTTATTTACGTTTGGGGTTAGGATATACGGCAGTCCGCGACGCGATGTACGTGACTCGACGACGCGCGTGCAGCTGTGCTGCAGCCTGCAGCGCATGCGCTTGGGCGTACACGCACACGGGCAAGGCCAACAGTGTCGCCGCCATTGCCATCGCTCTGCGGCGATGTTACACATTACCCATATGATAATAGGTAATAATCTATTTTTTTTTGCAAATTATGTAAAACCAAGAGAACATTCCTCTAAGTTTCATAATATTATACCCTTCTGAAAAGTTTCAAGCAAAATATTAATTCGTTTTTGCGCAAACTTTGAACAAAATTTTGACATCACACTCCGTCTACCTCGAAATTTTGTTCAAAGTTTATGCAAAAACGAATTGATGTTTTGACTTGAAATTTGGCAGGAAGGTAGAATATTGTGAAACTTAGAGCAATGTTCTCTTGATTTTGCATAATTCGGTGTATTTTCTTTTTTATTAGCTTCAAACCGTTGAATCGACTCGGTCGGTAAAAATTGAGTAAAGATTTTAATACGTTCTTTTTAATTATTATTAAAATTATTATTAATTATTAAGTAATAAAGTAATTTAGAATTTTTTAAGAAAAGTCAAAAACTAGTTTCAAAAAAATCTGCGCATCTTAAATTGCGTAGTTTAAAGAGTTCATTAAAAGTCAAAAGAACTGCGAGTTACTTACGAACTAATTATCAAGCAATTACATTTTGTGTAATGTAACATTAGAGTTTCTTTAATTAACTCCCTGTCAACTCTTGACAATCAAAAAGTGAAATTAAATTTGTCTCTGTTTTTTGATGATTATTAAGAATTTACAGGTAATTTCAAACCACAATAAGAAATTTCAAAGTTTTACCTTCCTGAATTTAGGAGGAAAAGGCGAAAACATTTAGTGCAATCTCATATTTCATCCAACGCGTTGTCCAAAATATGAAAATGCAAAACTGTTTTAGCCTTTTTCTCCTAAATTAGCAAAGGTAATGCTTTCAAGTTTTGTGTAGTGACTTGAAATGATCTGTAAATTAATATTTTTGCAAAACCAATTAAAAAAATTTATTTTATATTTTTTGTTATAATGTAATTTAATTTAACATTAGATTTTTTTAAAATCAATGTCAAGTCTTCAGACTCAAAATGTAAATGAATTTTGCCTCTGGTTTTTTGGATGATTATTATTAATTGAAAGATAATTTGTAACCACTGTATGAAAATTCATAGCTTTGCCTTTTATAATTTATGAGAAAAAGGCTAAAACAGTTTTGCATTTTCATATTTTGGACAACTCGTTCAATGAAATATGAGATTCCACTGAATGTTTTGGCCTTTTTCTCCTAAATTCAGGAAGGTAAAGCTTTGAAACTTCTTATAGTGGCTTGAAACGACCTGTAAATTAATAATATTTTTGCAAAACAAATTAGAGAAATTTATTTTACATTTTCTGTAATTTAGCATTAGATTTTTTTAATTAACTCCCTGTCAACTCTTGACAATCAAAAAGTGAAATTAAATTTGTCTCTGGGTTTTGATGATTAATAAGAATTTACAGGTAATTTCAAATCACAATAACAAATTTCAAAGCTTTACCTTCCTGAATTTAGGAGAAAGAGGCTAAAACATTTAGTGTAATCTCATATTTCACCGAACGAGTTGACCAAAATATAAAAATGCAAAACTGTTTTAGCCTTTTTCTCATAAATTATAAAAGGAAAAGCTCTGAAATTTCGCACAGTGGTTTCAAATTATCTTTAAATTAATAATAATCATGCAAAAAACCAGAGGCAAAATTCATTTGCATTTTTAGTTTGAAGACTTGAAACTGATTTATAAAAATTCTAATGTAAAATTACAGAAAATGCAAAATAAATTTCTCTAATTTTTTTGCAAAAATATTATTAATTTACAGGTAATTTCAAACCACAATAAGAAATTTCAAAGCTTTACCTTCCTGAATTTAGGAGAAAAAGGCGAAAACATTTAGTGCAATCTCATATTTCATCCAACGCGTTGTCCAAAATATGAAAATGCAAAACTGTTTTAGCCTTTTTCTTCTAAATTAGCAAAGGTAATGATTTCAAATTTTGTGTAGTGACTTGAAATGATCTACAAATTAATAATAATCATGCAAAAAATCAGAGGCAAATTTAATTTACATTTTGAATTTGAAGAAAATGATTAAAAAATAAATCTAATGAGTATTAGGTGAAGATTATCCATGCCAATAATTCTTCAAATTACCATTTACATTTTCTGGCTGATACAGCCAGATGAAGCTCTCGAGCAGTGCGAATCAGGAAGCCTTTCAGTCAAGGTTATCTTTTGATGCCCTTGTAGACTTTGTAAAAGTTGCACTGTGCAATGACAGCAGTGAAGACCAGCAGCAGTACCATAACAGCTTTCGGAACAATACTTTTTCCTGGAGAAATCACAAGGGTCATCGTCATAGCCTTGAAGCCATGCTTGTCCTTCATCAGCTATCTTGTACGCAGCTGCCATTGAAGATTAGATGGAAACATTGTTTGCAAGTTCCTTTGAACTCTTAAAGCATTTGGAAAACACCTGAAATACAAATTTATGTACCATCTAGACGTATGAAGAAAATGATTGGAAGGCGACTCACCTAGTTTCAGCTTGTAGATGATTTACCGTGCAGAAGTATTCCTATTAGAGAGTGGGTCAACTAAAGAAAACAGCATGTACATATTCTAAATCTCGCTGTCACCTTCACAGTTAACTGAAAAATTCACACAGTCTGGAAACCATCCTCATACACTTGTGATGTGCAAGAAAACAAGTAATGTGATTAATTGCTTAGTAAAAGAAATGCTAATAATCACTGATCTCACCTAGAGGCTGAAGTACTGGAGATATCAACATAACCTCTTCTTGTTCCCATCAGTAGTCGTCCTTTGCAACCCCTTTCTTCGTTATCACTGGCAGATAATATGCATGAGCTGTTCCTCAGCGGGAAGTTTTTTCTTTGTCATCACCGGGGACAGCACCAAAATATAGGTACATATGTTTACCCACACATGCACTAAAGCATGACTAAAAATCTCTTGAGGCTTGTATGGCATCAGCAGACTCCAGGACATGCGTATTCTCCATAGACACCAGGGGAGGTGATGGTACTTCTGGATTGGCTTTCTAAGGAACCTTTGGTACTATTTTCTTGAAAGCCTCCTGGCTGCAATATTAATGGTCTTGTCTCTTCAGAAATAGAAATTTTTCATCACATAGTTCGTCTTATATGTTATTAATATAAAATATATTATTTTTCACATTAAATATGAAAAAAGATTCATTTTTAAATGACTTACTTTTCTGACATCTCCCCAAAGGTCTTCTTCATAGTAAGTAGTATGATCCATCATTAATAGCTTGCACAAGATCTTGTGTCATTTTTACTCATGTAGTCCAATCACCAGTATGATCATGTCCTTCATATTTCAGAATTCTCGAAGAAGCAGGCTGTGTAACGCTGAGCAATTTATTGATATCACTGTCAGATATTACATAATCATGATCATTTTCAAACCATTCTCAGTTATGTCTAAACCGGGTTCTGTTTTGAACTCAATGCCGAGCACAGGTTCTGTTTTTATTTTTGTTTTTAAACATTTTCCTTTTGATTCACTTCTAGCTGCACTGGGCGTTTTTGAATTTTTAGAAGCTATTAACTTAATATTTTTGCCACCTGTTGATACAACAAATGGCTGGTCTGTATCGTTGAATACATGTGGATCTGCACCTTTTTGCGTGTCTGTATTCACTAAAATTTAAAGCGATCAGAAAATTTTAATTTATTGTCCATGCTTGGCTGCTTTGAATTGAGGATCTTCATTGATAATGGTTTTTGTTACTCGACGGAAAAGCTGCATATTCAAATTCATCAAACTTCTTCTCTACTAGGTCAGACTTATTGGAAGGCAGTTATAAAGATTCGTTATCTTCATAATGCATTATAAGCGTATCAGTATCGGGTCACTTCAGCATTGCTTAAGTAGTAAAAATAGACTCCATCTTCTTATACCCTTCTATTGTTATGATGTTCATTGTAATACAAAATATAAACAATATGATTTCTTCAAAAATTTCTTACACTAAGAATTTCATTGAATCTGTATATCTAAGTGTTTACTTGGTAAAATGCTTACATGCGCACTACTATATGCACTTTTGAGAGAGTTTTTCATAGTTACACACTTGTCATTTTGTCCACTGCTGGTATATAGAGCAAAAATATTTATTTCCACATTCACATAAATATTTACACAATTTCTATTAACAGTAGCTTCCGCTCCTCCAGTTCAATTAACTCGAACCATCACTTTCATTGAGCACTGCAACAACTCAAAACAAGCAAAAAGTGGACATCGCTGCACCAACACACTCAATTAGGTACCTACCAGAACAAAAATAACCACATTTTGGGGTTATGCGCTCTTGCTTTTTGACAACTTCGTTCCTCCGCGAGAGTGAGAGTGCAAGAGCTGTGGCAACGAGTTCTCGTCCGCGGCATCAGGTCTTCATGCGATACTCGTTTGTGGCACCAGCCCCACTAAGCACACGGGTTTCCGCTAGACTTGGATTGAGTGCGGCGATGAAGACGACGCTGCTGGCTGCGCTTTCGCGCCTCTGCTGCTGCTGGCTGCGCTCTCGCGCCTCTGCTGCTGTTGTCAGCGGCTTCATGTCGTCGGCCGTGAACAAATAAGTGCGTTCGCTCGCGTTTGGCCGCGGTCGGCCGCGGTCGTCGGCCGCGGTAAGAGCGCACGCGCTCGCTATCCCTACGCCATCAGTCGAGTACGAGTTCGGTTGTCTTTGATTTTGGAGGTACATCAATTTGGCAACGTCGCACGATCGTTTGACCGCTTTTGGGTAGTTTTCTTCTGCTTGCTTGAACTGTACCTATATACTTATATGCAAATAATAAAAATTAGTGAGTGGAGCCGTCGAATAAAGATGATGATTCTGCAGCTCTAATTCATTACTACAAAATATAAAGATCTACTGACATTTTCACATAAAGCATTGAGTATCTGCGATTCCAGGTTTAGTGCGCCCTCTGTTCATCCTGTGCGGTGGGCCCATAAGAACTAAATCACCTGTGCGGACAGGAGAATAGTTCTTATGGGCCCAACGCACGGTATTTACAGATAGCGCCGCTAAATCTGGGATCGCAGATTGTCTATGAACACCAAACTTCCTAATCTCTTTGCCACGATGCCAAATCGTGTGTGCAATGATCGGCTGAGCCTAAAGCATTTTATTCATTTGCTTATATTCACTCTAAAAGTTAGTGAATCAACATTTGAATGGATGCATAGTATTTATGGGTTATTACATATACATTTCTTAAAGTTTTATCAAAGTCAGACCGTTTTCAACACTTTCCTAAATAAAACCGTGAAGAAAGTGATGACTGATAAGAAAACGTGTTAAAGGCGTAAACATGAAATTAATATTAAACTTTTTAGATTACAGAAAAAATCATACATAGTTTTTGTATTCTTGCGTAGCACTTGCTTTCAGCATAAAAAGAAAACATTCTGAGCTCTAGGGTTTAACACAGAAGGGTTTATTTGAATAAACAATTCCGAATTACTTGTTTATTGGAAAAGAAAATTTCGTCCTATCACAGGATACGATAAATGCAAGTCCAAATTACTTATATATTGGAAAAGAAAACTTCCTCCAGTCACGGGATTCGCTATATGAAATCCCAAATTATTTATTTATATATTGGAAATAAAAATCTTTTCCATCATCAAGAGTTGATATTATGGTTGTTTATAAAATTAATCTAATAAATACAGGATTCAAGAATAGAACCATATTCGTATAAAATGAACCACTAATCCACGTCTAATTCCGGATTGAGGCCTACGGGTGGGGAGCACGCTAAGCGCTCGAGCTTGCTCCCCACCCGTAGGCTACATCAGAATTGTTCAGCGCTCGAGCGTGCTCCCCACCAGTAGGCTACATCAGAAGCGCTGTACTACCGGCAGATACGGAAAGCCAGGCATATTTTCAGTCCTGCGACTAAACCTTTTCAACTTGGAACAGACGGCAGCTGTGATTATGAATATCTTCATTTATTTATCAACAGGATTGTTTACTGTCGAAATAAATCAATGCCCCTCTCAGCGACTTGCCTTCTCCGTTTGCCGGGTCAATAATTGAAATGCCACGAATGAATAATTCCCGAATTCTGGCAAATTAAGTATTATAATAATATGACATTTCTACAATTAGAAAATTTGAATAATCAATCCCGATTTACTTATTTATTCGAAAAGAAATCTCCGTCCTATTACAGGATACGCTATATGCAATCCCAAATTATTTATTTATTAATTGGAATTAAAAATCTTTTCCATCATCAAGAGTTGATATTAAGGTTGTTTATCAAATGAATCTAATAAATACAGGTCAAGGTTAGAATCATTTTCGTATGAAATGAACCACCAACCGATGTCTAATTCCGAGTTGGACCTACGGGTGGGGAGCACGCTCAGTGCTCGAGCGTGCTCCCCACCCGTAGGCTACATCACAAGCGCTGTACTACCGGCAGATACGGAAAGCCAGGCAGATTTTCAGTCCTGCGACTAAACCTTTTCCACTTGGAACAGTCGGCAGCTGTGATTATGAATATCTTCATTTATTTGTAAATAGAATTGTTTATTGTCGAAATAAATCAATGCCGCTCTCAGCAACTTGCCTTCGCAGTTTGCCGGCAGAATAATTGGAATGCCACTATTGAATAACTCCCGAATTCTGGCAAATTAAGTAAACTTAGAATAATTTGGCATTACTACAATTAGAAAATTTGAATAATCAATCCCAATTTACTTATTTATTCGAAAAGAAATCTCCGATCTATCGCAGGATACGCTATATGCAATCCCAAATTATTTATTTTTTTTTTGGAAATAAAAATCTTTTCCCTCATCAAGAGTTGATATTAAGGTTGTTTGTCAAACTGCAGGCTACATCACAAGCGCTGTACTACCGGCAGTTACGGAAAGCGAGGCAGATTTTCAGTGCTGCGACTAAACGTTTTCCACTTGGAACAGACGGCAGCTGTGATTATGAATATCTTCATTTATTTGTAAATAGAATTGTTTATTGTCGAAATAAATCAATGCCGCTCTCAGCGTCTTGCCTTCGCAGTTTGCCGGCTGAATAATTAAAATGCTACGAATGAGTAATTCCCGAATTCTGGCAAATTAAGTATTATAATAATATGGCATTACTTGAATTAGAAAATTTTAATAATCAATCCCGATTTACTTATTTATTCGAAAAGAAATCTCCGACCTATCACAGGATACGCTATATGCAATCCCAAATTATTTATTTCTTTTTTGGAAATAAAAATCTTTTCCATCGTCAAGAGTTGATATTAAGGTTGTTTATCAATTGAATCTAATAAATACAGGATTCAAGGATAGAATCATTTTCGTATGAAATTAAAAACCAATCGACGTCTAATTCTGGGTAGAGCCCTACGGGTGGGGAGCACGCTCAGCGCTCGAGCGTGCTCCCCAGCCGTAGGTCACATCATAAGCGCGGGACTAGCGGCAGATAGGGAAAGCGAGGCAGATTTTGAGTTCTGCGACTAAACACCTTTTCCACTTGGAACAGACGGCAGCTGTGATTATGAATATCTTGATTTATTTGTCAATAGGATTGTTTATTGTCGAAATAAGTCAATGCCGCTCTCAGAGACTTCCCTTCGCAATTTGCCAGCTGAAGAATTAAAATGAGACGACTGAATAATTCCCGAATTCTGGCAAATTAAGTATTATAATAATATGGCTTACTACAATTAGAAAATTTGAATAATCAATCCCGATTTACTTATTTATTCGAAAAGAAATCTCCGTCCTATTACAGAAGACGCTATATGCAATCCCAAATTATTTATTTATTTATTGGAATTAAAAATCTTTTCCGTCATCAAGAGTTGATATTAAGGTTGTTTATCAAATGAATCTAATAAACACAGGATTGAAAGATAGAATCATTTCCGTATGAAATGAACCAGCAATCGACGTCTAATTCGGGGTTGAGGCCTACGGGTGGGGAGCACGCTCAGCGTTCGAGCGTGCTCTCCACCCGTAGGCTACATCAGAAGCGCGGGACTAGCGGCAGATACGGAAAGCGAGGCAGATTTTCAGTTCTGCGACTAAACACCTTTTCCACTTGGAACAGACGGCAGCTGTGATTATGAATATCTTCATTTATTTGTAAATAGAATTGTTTATAGTGGAAATAAATCAATGCCTCTCTCAGCGGCTCGCCTTCGCAGTTTGCAGGCGGAATAATTGAAATGCCACGAATGAATAATTCCCGAATTCTGGAAAATTCAGTAAACTTATAATAATATGGCATTACTACAAATAGAAAATTTGAATAATCAATCCCGATTTACTTATTTATTCGAAAAGAAATCTCCGTCCTATCACAGAATACGCTATATGCAATCCCAAATTATTTATTTATTTATTGGAAATAAAAATCTTTTCCATCATCAAGAGTTGACATTAAGGTTGTTTATCAAATTAATCTAATAAATAGAGGATTCAAGGATAGAAACATTTTCGTATGAAATGAACCACCAATCGACGCCTAATTCCGGGTTGAGGGCTACGGGTTGGGAGCATGCTCAGCGCTCCAGCGTGCTCCCCAGCCGTAGCCAACATCAGAAGCGTGGTACTACCGGCAGATACAGCAAACGAGGCCGATTTTCAGTTCTCCAACTAAACACCTTTTCCACTTGGAACAGACGGCAGCTGTGATTATGAATATCTTCATTTATTTTTCAACAGGATTGTTTATTGTCGAAATAAATCAATGCCGCACTCAGAGACTTCCTTTCGCAGTTTCCCAGCTGAATAATTGAAATGAGACGAATGAATAATTCCGAATTCTGGCAAATTAAGTATTATAATAATATGGCATTACTACAATTAGAAAATTTGAATAATCAATCCCGATTTACTTATTTATTCGAAGAGAAATCTCCGTCCTATTACAGAATACGCTATATGCAATCCCAAATTATTTATTTATTTATTTATTGGAATTAAAAATCTTTTCCGTCATCAAGAGTTGATATTAAGGTTGTTTATCAAATTAATCTAATAAATACAGGATTGAAGGAGAGAATCATTTTCGTATGAATTGAACCAGCAATCGACGTCTAATTCCGGGTTGATGCCTACGGGTGGGGAGCACGCTCAGCGTTCGAGCGTGCTCCCCAGCCGTAGGTCACATCATAAGCGCGGGACTAGCGGCAGATAGGGAAAGCGAGGCAGATTTTGAGTTCTGCGACTAAACACCTTTTCCACTTGGAACAGACGGCAGCTGTGATTATGAATATCTTGATTTATTTGTCAATAGGATTGTTTATTGTCGAAATAAATCAATGCCGCTCTCAGAGACATCCCTTCGCCGTTTGCCAGCTGAATAATTAATATGAGACAAATGAATAATTCCCGAATTCTGGCAAATTAAGTATTATAATAATATGGCATTACTACAATTAGAAAATTTGAATAATCAATCCCGATTTCCTTATTTATTCGAAAAGAAATCTCCGTCCTATCACAGAATACGCTATATGAAATCCCAAATTATTTATTTATTGGAAATAAAAATCTGTTCCATCATCAAGAGTTGACATTAAGGTTGTTTATCAAATTAATCTAATAAATAGAGGATTCAACGATAGAATCATTTTCGTATGAAATGAACCACCAATCGACGTCTAATTCTCGGTTGAGGCCTACGGGTGGGAAGCACGCTCAGCGCTCGAACGTGCCCCCTAGCCGTAGGCACATCAGAAGCGCGGGACTAGCGGCAGATACGGGAAGCGAGGCAGATTTTCAGTTCTGCGATTAAACACCTTTTCCACTTGGAACAGACGGCCGCTGTGATAATGAATATCTTCATTTATTTGTCAACAGGATTGTTTATTGTCGAAATAAATCAATGCCGCTCTCAGCGACTTGCCTTCGCAGTTTGCTGGCGGAATAGTTGAAGTGCCACGAATGAATAATTCACGAATTCTGGCAACTTAAGTAAACTTAGAATAATATGGGATTACTAGAATTAGAAAATTTGAATAATGAATCCCGATATACTTATTTATTCGAAAAGAAATCTCCATCCTATCACAGAATACGCTATAGGCAATCCCAAATTATTTATTTATTTATTGGAAATAAAAATCTTTTCCATCATCAAGAGTTGACATTAAGGTTGTTTATCAAATTAGTCTAATAAATAGAGGATTCAAGGATAGAATCATTTTCGTATGAAATCAACCACCAATCGACGTCTAATTCCGGGTTAAGGCCTAGGGGTGGGGAGCACGCTCAGCGCTCGAGCGTGCTCCCCACCCGTAGGCTACATCACAAGCGCCGTACTACCGGCAGATACAGAAAGCGAGGCGGATTTTCAGTTCTGCGACTAAACACCTTTTCCACTTGGAATAGACGACAGCTGTGATTATGAATATCTTCATTTATTTGTTGACAGGATTGTTTATTGTCAAAATAAATCTATGCCGCTCTCAGGGACTTGCCTTCGCAGTTAGCCGGGGTAATAATTGAAATGCCACTTTTGAATAATTCCCGAATTCTGGTAAATTAAGTAAACTTAGAATAATATGGCATTACTACAATTAGAAAATTTGAATAATCAATCCCGATTTACTTATTTATTCGAAAAGAAATCTCCGTCCTATTAGAGAAAACGCTTTATGCAATCCCAAGTTATTTATTTATTTATTGGAATTAAAAATCTTTTCCGTCATCAAGACTTGATATTAAGGTTGTTTATCAAATGAATCATATAAATACGGGATAGAAGGATAGAGTCATTTTCGTATGAAATGAACCACCAATCGACGTCTAATTTCGGGTTGAGGCCTACGGGTGGGGAGCACGCTCAGCGCTCGAGCGTGCTCCCCACCCGTAGGCTACATCACAAGCGCTGTACTACCGGCAGATACGGAGAGCGAGGCAGATTTTCAGTCCTGCGACTGAACCTTTTCCACTTGGAACAGACGGCAGCTGTGATTATGAATATTTTCATTTATTTGTCAATAGGATTGTTTGTTGTCGAAATAAATCATTGCCGCTCTCAGCGACTTGCCTTCGCAGTTTGCCCGCTGAATAATTGAAATGCTACAAATGAGTAATTTCCGAATTCTGGCAAATTAAGTATTATAATAATATGGCATTAGTAGAATTAGAAAATTTGAATAATCAATCCCGATGTACTTATTTATTCGAAAAGAAATCTCCGTCCTATCACAGAATACGCTATATGAAATCCCAAATTATTTATTTATTGGAAATAAAAATCTGTTCCATCATCAAGAGTTGACATTAAGGTTGTTTATCAAATAAATCTAATAAATACAGGATTGAAGGATAGAATCGTTTTCGTATGAAATTAAACACCAATCTACGTCTAATTCCGGGTTGAGGCCTATGGGTGGGGAGCACGCTCAGCGCTCCTGCGTGCTCCCCAGCCGTAGCCTACATCAGAAGCGCGGTACTACCTGCAGATACAGAGAGCGAGGCGGATTTTCAGTTCTGCGACTAAACACCTTTTCCACTTGGAATAGACGGCAGCTGTGATTATGAATATCTTCATTTATTTGTTAACAGGATTGTTTATTGTCAAAATAAATCTATGCCGCTCTCAGTGACTTGCCTTCGCAGTTAGCCGGCAGAATAATTGGAATGCCACTATTGAATAACTCCCGAATTCTGGCAAATTAAGTAAACTTAGAATAATTTGGCATTACTACAATTAGAAAATTTGAATAATCAATCCCAATTTACTTATTTATTCGAAAAGAAATCTCCGATCTATCGCAGGATACGCTATATGCAATCCCAAATTATTTATTTTTTTTTTGGAAATAAAAATCTTTTCCCTCATCAAGAGTTGATATTAAGGTTGTTTGACAAACTGCAGGCTACATCACAAGCGCTGTACTACCGGCAGTTACGGAAAGCGAGGCAGATTTTCAGTGCTGCGACTAAACGTTTTCCACTTGGAACAGACGGCAGCTGTGATTATGAATATCTTCATTTATTTGTAAATAGAATTGTTTATTGTCGAAATAAATCAATGCCGCTCTCAGCGTCTTGCCTTCGCAGTTTGCCGGCTGAATAATTAAAATGCTACGAATGAGTAATTCCCGAATTCTGGCAAATTAAGTATTATAATAATATGGCATTACTTGAATTAGAAAATTTTAATAATCAATCCCGATTTACTTATTTATTCGAAAAGAAATCTCCGACCTATCACAGGATACGCTATATGCAATCCCAAATAATTTATTTCTTTTTTGGAAATAAAAATCTTTTCCATCGTCAAGAGTTGATATTAAGGTTGTTTATCAATTGAATCTAATAAATACAGGATTCAAGGATAGAATCATTTTCGTATGAAATTAAAAACCAATCGACGTCTAATTCTGGGTAGAGCCCTACGGGTGGGGAGCACGCTCAGCGCTCGAGCGTGCTCCCCAGCCGTAGGTCACATCATAAGCGCGGGACTAGCGGCAGATAGGGAAAGCGAGGCAGATTTTGAGTTCTGCGACTAAACACCTTTTCCACTTGGAACAGACGGCAGCTGTGATTATGAATATCTTGATTTATTTGTCAATAGGATTGTTTATTGTCGAAATAAATCATTGCCGCTCTCAGCGACTTGCCTTCGCAGTTTGCCGGCTGAATAATTGAAATGCTACAAATGAGTAATTTCCGAATTCTGGCAAATTAAATATTATAATAATATGGCATTAGTAGAATTAGAAAATTTGAATAATCAATCCCGATGTACTTATTTATTCGAAAAGAAATCTCCGACCTATCACAGGATACGATATATACAACCCCAAATTATTTATTTCTTTTTTGTAAATAAAAATCTTTTCCCTCATCAAGAGTCGATATTAAGGATGTTTATCAAATAAATCTAATAAATACAGGATTGAAGGATAGAATCGTTTTCGTATGAAATTAAACACCAATCTACGTCTAATTCCGGGTTGAGGCCTATGGGTGGGGAGCACGCTCAGCGCTCCTGCGTGCTCCCCAGCCGTAGCCTACATCAGATGCGCGGTACTACCTGCAGATACAGAGAGCGAGGCGGATTTTCAGTTCTGCGACTAAACACCTTTTCCACTTGGAATAGACGGCAGCTGTGATTATGAATATCTTCATTTATTTGTTAACAGGTTTGTTTATTGTCAAAATAAATCTATGCCGCTCTCAGTGACTTGCCTTCGCAGTTAGCCGGGGAAATAATTGAAATGCCACGAATGAATAATTCACAAATTCTGGCAAATTAAGTAAACTTAGAATAATATGGCATTACTACAATTAGAAAATTTGAATAATCAATCCCCATTTACTGATTTATTCGAAAAGAAATCTCCGACCTATCACAGGATACGCTATATGCAATCCCAAATTATTTATTTGTTTTTTGGAAATAAAATTCTTTTCCCTCATCAATAGTTGATATTAAGGTTGTTTATTAAATTATTCTAATAAATACAGGATTCAAGGATAGAATCAGTTTCGTGTTAAATTAACCACCAATCGACGTATAATTCTGGGTTGAGGCCTACGGGTGGGAGCTCAAGCTCAGCGCTTGAGCGTGCTCCCCACCCGTAGGCTACATCAGAAGCGCTGTACTACCGGCAGATACGGAACGCGAGGCAGATTTTCAGTTCTGCGAGAAAACAACTTTTGCCATACTTGGAATATATGGCAGCTGTGATTGTTTTAAATGAATATATTCATCTATTGTCAGTATGATTGTTTATTTACAGAAAATGCTCTTTAAAGAAAATGTCGTGCGCTACTGTGTTCGGCAAATAATGCGAGTTACAATGGTTTCAACTGCTATAAGTTGGTAAATATCGTTTTGTTAAATGCAAATTTTCTTACTAGTTTATATTTCACCGTCGAATCGTCCACGGGTAAAAACTCTTTACAAAAAACCCTTTAAAGTCTCTTTACAAAATATGTCACGCGCCTAGAATACCCCTTAATGAAGTTGAAAAAAATTATTTAAACTTGTATGAATTGAGAATTATTATAGCGAATAATAAAATTCTTCGATTACTTAAAATTTCTTCTGGAAATCGGTCATTAGTAAATACTGAAATTAGGAAAAACCCTTCGCATGCTCTTTACAAAAAATATATCAAGCACGGATTTTCAAGAAATTATGCAGGAGAGAAGTTTTTATTGCGAATAAATCACACGTAGTAAACGTTTTCACTGTCAATAATTAGCCTATTTTATTGAAATTTCAGGAGAAAATTGTATGCAAATTGCGGACAAGTATTATGTCGATGATTAGTAGGTTATGTGATCCACAAAGCTTTTCTAGTGTTTTTTGCAAATTCATTGATCATTTCAATTGAAATTTGGAGAAATAATTAAAAGCTACTAACCGAATTGCACACAAATCTTCGTAATTCTAAATGTTGAGATTTCCGTATGTAATTCATATCGTATAAGCGATATTCAAACGCGCTTCGCGCGTACTTTTCTGTTTTTGAGTTTCTGCATGCTATCTTCATTATGTTTTACTTTTAACTTATTTAAGTATTTTTTCAAAGTCAGAACTTAATCATTTCTATACTACTCTAAATGTAAAAATTAGATTTAAAAAACATTCAAACTTTAAATTCCAAACAGTAAATTTCTCGCGCCTTCTTCTTATCGACCAATCAAAGTCAAGCCTTTAGATGCTTCAACATCGCTCATCACTTTTCACCTCAAGAAGGGAATATCGTATTATTGCGAATAGAGTACCACCTTCCATTTATAAGTACATTGATTTCGGCGATCCCGTAAAAACTTACATTACAGAGTAGTAGTACTCTGAATAAGTACGTGTCACAAATTTCATGTAAAACGTGTGCAAATAAGTAATCTGTAAGGAGTGGATAAACCGTAAACAACCACACTTTATAACCGCGACAGCTACATCTGTTCATGGCAGCGCCATCTATTGCACCGAGAAATGAACACATGTTACACACTTACACTCTGCATATAGGCTATGTATACATATGTTGCTGGCTATATTAGCATACAATATAAAATTATACTTTTTGCAAGTTTTCGAAAAAAGAGCCCTGGTACACCGTAAGTAGTGCAAAACAAACATTCCATTCAATTTTGGGGCAAAACTGTTCGTTATCCTTGAAGATTTTCAATTCCCCAATTTGGGGAACTGAAAATCTTTGACAATAATTAACAGATCTGGTTGTTAATTTATTAAAATTATTCCTTATTTGCTAACTTACAATGTATCAGAGTTGTTTTGTCGAAATATTTAGTCTTTAATGACTGAAAAAATTAAAATGATGAAAAATCAGTACGTCGGTAAGGTAGAGTCAATTTTTCGTGCTCATATGGCCTTAATCGAAGGATATTGAGGCTGCGGCCAAATATTTTTTATTCGACAAAATTTTTTTGTATTCTTCTTCGAAAACCCTTCAAAATGCTTTTTTGATCAATACTGGCCGAGCAAAGGGAAAAAAGTTACAATTTTTTGAAATATCAAGAAAAACCCATAATTTCCATTTTTGATAACATGATTCATGAAACATAATATTATTCATACATCTTATGGGATGGACCGTAACACTGAATTTTGTTAGAGCACCAAATAGAACATTATATATATCTATTTTCAATAATATTAGGCTTACACAATAAACGATACCTAATTATGAATTAATAACAAATTAAACTATAGAGATTAATTACTCTAAAGCTGTCTAAATGAAATCAGGCTACAGACTCATAATTTCATTCATAATTAGGTATCGCTTATTGTGTAAACCTAATATTATTGAAAATAGATATTTATAATGTTCTATTTGATGCTCTAACAAAATTCAGTGGTACGATCCATGCCATAAGATGTATGAATAATATTCAGTTTCATTAATCATGTTATCAAAAATTGAAATTACGGATTTTGCTTGATATTTAAAAAAAGTGTAAATTTAAAAAAAATAAAATTACAAATTATAAATAAAATTATAAATAAAATTATAAATAAAGTTTATAATAGAGCAGTATTTGTGTCTTGTTATTGGAATATACACTACATAACTGTCTGTTGCCTGATTTTATTTTGACGGCTTTAGAGTAATTAACCTCTATAGCTCAATTTATTATTAATTCATAATTAGGTATCGCTTATTGTGTAAACCTAATATTATTGAAACTAGATATATATATATATAATGTTCTATCTGATGCTCTAACAAAATTCAGTGGTACGGTCCATGCCATAAGATGTATGAATAATACCCAGTTTCATTAATCATGTTATCAAAAATTGAAATTATTGATTTTTCTTGATATTTCAAAAAATTGTAACTTTTTTCCCTTTGCTCGGCCAATATTGATCAAAAAAGCATTTTGAAGGGTTTTTGAAGAAGAATACAAAAAAATTTTGTCGAATAAAAAATATTTGGCCGCAGTCTCAATATCCTTCGATGAAGGTATACTAAGAAGCAGCCAATCAGAGACTTTCGAAAAGGGTCATAAAATAAATACTGGCGTATTCTACAGAAAAAGTGCAAACTTTTTGCCCATCAATGTTCTATACAAAAAGTTTCAAGATTTTGAGTTAAAAAATGAATAATCTTGGATTTTAACCAAAAATTGCAAAAAAATTGAATTTTCAATCTTGCATAGCTTTTTTATTTTTGCAAATGTCGACCTAAAATTTGAGGAACATTTTTTTTTTCACAAAAAACTAAAAGAAAACGAGTTCTGAGCGATGTTAAAATTTTGAGATGCTGACTTCATCTGAAACATCCCATATATATATATATATATATATATATATATTTATGTAAGTGTTATTTCTGGGACGAAAAAATGTATATAACTGTTATTTCCGGGATGGACTGTTATTTCCGGGACGTCCCGGAAAAGAAAAAGGTAAATTTACGTTATTTCCAGGCCCGTGCTAGAGTCTATAACCCCAGGGTCCATTATTTCTTTAGTCACTTGTATATAGCAACTCTGAAAGAATAAACTATAGAACACTGTATAATCCCGGAAATAAGGCCTATTCTATTATATATATATATATATCTCCACGTCTCTGTCTCTGCGACTATTTTTCTGTGTCTCTGTCTCTCCGACTCTGTCTCTACGTCTCCGTCTCTACGTCTGTGTCTCTACGCGCCTATCTCCACGTCTCTGTCTCCACGCACCTGTCTCTACGTGTCTGTATATATATAATATATACACTTATCGGGATTTATGTAGGTTTATGCATATATACATATATATATATATATATATATATATATATATATATATATATACACATATACACGATGACCCATTTTAATTGCCGCACCCGGATTTCTCGGAACCTAAGACAGATAGAGAAAAATGGTTCAGACAAAAGTTATAGGGGACAAAGAGGGCCACATAATGGCGCTAACCTTTTTGACCTTGAACTTGACCTTTGAGGTTATTTCAAGGTCAAAGTGGTTTTTTCATATGGAAACACCTAGTTTTGACCCCGGATTCGGAAAGAGCGGGAAATTTTACGTTCAAATTCATAATGAGAAATTTTTTCAAATGTCATTTCATGGTCAAATCTAGGTCAAACTCAGAAAAGTCCGTTTAAAATCGTTTTTTTCCATGAACCACAGGCTAAGCTGGTTCAAATTGATCGTAGGCTTAATAGAGGAACCCACACACCCCAAACCCAAAACTTACACATCCTAGTAAACAAAACTCAAACTCGCACATCCTAACCCCATACACTTCATGCCCTCATATGCCGAACTGTTACACCCCGGTCCCACAACCATACCCCACACCCCCCAGTCCCACACATCCCTACCCCACGCATGCTAATCCCATACACCCCAAACCCACACATCCTGAACCCTGAAAAATTTTTCTCAAGGGCAAAATGATTTTTTAACGGAAACTTTAAGATCGTTGAAGCTTCTGTTATAAAATGTATTAACCTTACTTTTTGCGCTACCCAGAAACAACGACGTGGACATAGTAAGGATAGTTTCCTTTGGGGTGCTTAATTAAAGTGAGTCCCCTTGCCTCTCACTGTTCGGGGTGCTTGATTAAAGTGAGTCTCCTTGCCTCTCACTGTTCGGGGTGCTTGATTATAGTGAGTCCCCTTGCCTCTCACTGTTCGGGGTGTTTGATTATAGTGAGTCCCCTCGCCTCTCACTAATGTAAATAAATTTTTATTTAAACTCGAAGCAAGTTCTCGAAATTACGACGATTTGCTTCAAGGCACATAGTCAGACGCCTTTGAAAATGGCGAACTGTGTTCTGCAAAGTTTGTCCCGGAATGGCAGCGCATGCTCGACGAATCCTATCCTTCATATCTGCTCTTGTAGTGGGTTGTTGCTCAAAAATAGCATTTTTCAAATACCCCCATAAACAAAAGTCTGACGGTGAAGTATGGGATGAAGAAGCAAGCCATTTCACCGGATCTCCTCAACCAATCCATCTAATACTAAAGTATTTATTAAAAAATGCTGTTATTATGAGCGTGAAATGTGGTGCTCCACTATCCTGCTAGAACCTGAAAAATAAATTTAAAAGAACCATTGACGGAACCTATTTTCTTCGTAGATGTGTTTTTAATGATTACATTATCAAAATTAGTATTTCTGAAATTCGAACGCTACTAATTCACATTATTTACATAAAACAAAAAAATAAAAGGAAGTTTTAGTTTTATTTGCAATTAAAATAAGAAATAATGCTTTATTGAATTGAATACCTTTAATGTTTTAACGATTATTTTATTTTAAAATTTAAAATTAAAAAAGTGTGACAAACGAAGTTTTTATGGCAATTACAGTTAGCTAATTAAAGTTACCGTAATTTTCCAACGTTGTTCCTTTTTAGGCGCGACAGTATACGGGCGAGCCTTATAATTATTAATATTTTTGATACCATTTTACTATTTAAATTTAATAGTAATTAATAGCTGGCTCTGAAATGGCTGACTATCCGCCCAACGAGATCGTTGATATGATTTTGATTTTAGGAGCAAGCCAAAATAATGATCGTGGTGCGGCAAGACTTTATGCTGAACGCTATCCTGACAGACGACATCCTGACGATAGAGCTATCAGATGTTTAACTCAAAGAGCTCGTGGTGGACACATGGTTCGCCAACGTAGGCGCCATGAGTATGATGAAAATGATAATCGAGTTGTAACTATCCCTGCAATAATTCATCTTGACCCACACATTAGCGCTCGTCGAGTCGAAAGGGAAATTGGTATTCCAAGACATACTTTTTTAAGAATCATGAAGGTGCTTCAACATCACGTGTATCATATTACTTTGATTCAAGAGCTACAGTTTCATCATTTCCAACAGCGTATTGTGTTTTGCCAATGGGCTTTATAAATGATAGAAAATGATCCAGACTTTTTTAACTTTGTTCTTTTTTCTGATGAGGCACAATTTCAAAGTGATGGGGAACTGAATAGGCATAATTGCCATTATTGGTCTGATGTGAATCCTCATTGGGTCCGAACTGTAAACCATCAAAGACGTTGGAGTATTAAGGTATGGTGGGGGATTATCAATGGATATTTGATTGGCCCTTATTTTTTTGAAGCAAATGTAAATCAACATACCTATTTGATGCTAATAAGAGATGAACTACCTGGATTGGTGGAAGATGTTGATTTAGAAACGCGATGAAGAATGTGGCTCCAGCAGGACGGCGCAGCACGACATTTCGCTCGAATTGTAAGGGCTTTTTTGAATGAACACTATGGTAACAGATGGATTAGTCGAGGAGGTCCGGTTAACTGGCCTGCTTGCTCACCCGATCTTTCATAACCAGATTTCTATTTATGGGGATATGTAAAAAATGCTGTGTTTGACAACAACCCACTACAAGAGCAGATATGCAGGATAGGATTCGTCGAGCATGCGCTGCCATTCTGGGACAAACATTGCAGAACACAGTTCGCCATTTTCAAAGGCGTTTGACTATGTGCCTTGAAGCAAATGGTCGTTATTTCGAACACTTGCTTCTAGGTTAAATAAAAATTTATTCATATTAGTGAGAGGCGAGGGGACTCACTATAATCAAGCACCCCGAACAGTGAGAGGCAAGGGGCTCACTATAATCAAGCATCCCGACCAGTGAGAGACAAGGGGACTCACTTTAATTAAGCACCCCAAAGGAAACAATCCTTACTATGTATACGTCGTTGTTTCTGGGTAGCGCAAAAAGTAAGGTTAATACATTTATAACAGAAGCTTCAACAATCTTAAAGTTTCCGTTAAAAAATCATTTTGCCCTTGAGAAAAATTTTTCAGGGTTCAGGATGTGTGGGACTGGGGGGGTATAGTTGTGGGACCGACGTGTAACAGTTCAGCATGTGAGGGCATGAAGTGTATGGGGTTAGGATGTGCAAGTTTGAGTTTTGTTTACTAGAATGTGTAAGTTTTGGGTTTGGGGTGTGTGGGTTTTGGGTGTGTGGGTTCCTCTATTAAGCCTACGATCAATTTGTACCAGCTTAGCCTGTGGTTCATGGAAAAAAATATTTTAAACGGACTTTTCTGAGTTTGATCTAGATTTGACCTTGAAATAACCTTGGAAAAAATTTCTCAATATGATTTTGAACGTAAAATTTCCCGCTCTTTCCGAATCCGGGGTCAAAACTAGGTGTTTCCATATGAAGAAACCAAATAACCTCAAAGGTCAAGTTCAAGGTCAAAAAGGTTAGCGCCATTATGTGGCCCTCTTTGTCTCCTATAACTTTTGTCTGAATCATTTTTCTCTATCTGGCTTAGGTTCCGAGAAATCCGGGTGCGGCAATTAAAATGGGTCACCGTGTAAATTTATATATATATATGAGCGTTTCACGTCAACTGCCCCAGCGCGATTTTTGAGATATAAGATGTTTTGTAGTTTTTGAAGGTGAAAATGGAGAATTTCGAAAAACTGCCTATATCATTGGAAAGCTGAGGAAAAAACAAGTTGGAAATGCTTATCAAACAAGTTTTTTAAGTACATTTTAGTATCATAAACATGAGTTGGATATAGCACTATTTGGCACTCGCGCGCCGATCTGGGGCAGTTGACTTGAAACGCCTTATATATATATATATATATATATATATATATATATATATATATATATATATATATATATATATATATATATATATATATAACTTAGTACACCGCTACCTTCCAGGACACCTACAGGTTTTCTGCAATAGAAGTAGGTATAAAACGTTAAACAGTATATAAGTGACTAAAGAAATAATATCGCTCAGGGTGTTGACTAACACCACGACGCCTGCGGCGCCCCCTTTCAGTTCCGCAGTATTTTACGTTGCTTTCGGAAAAATTTTACGGAAAAAAACGTTGTGAAAGAAACCCTAAATGTCCTGAATAATACAAAAATGTTCTGAAAGGTAGCGGTAAACATATTCCTAATTCAGTACAGTCCTGAAAACATGCAAATGTCCTGAAACATAGCGGTAAACCAATGAAAAGTCCTGAAACATAGCGGTGAACAGAATTATATATATATATATATATATATATATATATATATATATATATATATATATATATATATATATATATATATATATATATATATATATATATATATATATATATATATATCGAGCCGCATAAACCCCTATATATAAAAAAAACTGGCTTTATAAACCCCTTTCGAGAAATATGTATATATATTGTAACGGTGTACTTACGATTTATCCATGGTACGGCGTCACGAAGAAATCTCTCCAACGATGATGAATGTCAATATTAAATTAACCATGCAAATATGAGTTCGTATTTTCAATGAGTGATAAACGAAAGGAGATGGATAAGTAAAGGTCGTTAAATCATCAATCACCGCAAGTAACAGTAAACTTGGACATTTATTACGTAAAAATAGAACAGAACATCAAAATTCGCGAGGTATAATTAATCGAAATGTTGAGCGCAAGCTGGGTCATTCCCAGCAATCTAACTAATCCTAGGTTTCGGTATGTATGTAACACGATGCGACGACTAACCGGTTTCGGTAGGGCGGGACGCAAATTCAAGCGCGAGCACGCGAGTGCTTTACAGAAGTTTCGGCAGGTTTCGATAGTACGCGGGAGACCCGAGAAAATTATGAATTTACCTGGCTCTAGGTGACGCCTAGAGTCGATGCGCGCGACGCGAGACAGAGCTGAAAACAACGTGGCCGCGGCCTAGACAACTTACCAGCTCGAGGCTGGGACGAGTGGCGAAAACGACGACGGGCCGGCGAGGCGGCAGTAGGGGCTGTCTGGCTGGGCAGCGGCGTCGGGGCTCTCGGCGCGGAGCAGGCACGGCTCCGGCAGTGCGGCTAGGCAGGGCTGAGCTGGGCTGTCTCCCTGAGCAGATGCGGTGTGGTCTGGATGAGGCTGCAAGGCTTCGGCGTCGGCACACATCGTCACCGACGGCAGAACTTACGGCGCAGGCGATTCCCCGCGAATTCACTATTAAATAGCTACGAGGTACAACGGACTGGCGCAAAAGCAAATTGCTAGTGCGTGCTACGGTCCACAATGGAGTGGCCGAGCCGCGCATTCCGACGACCGAACGAGCCCTCCAGCCTCCGCGAGCGAGCGCCAACATTCGTTCTTGTTCGGGTACTAGGCTCTCTCTTTCTCTCTCGCTCACCCATGACGCATGTGACGGCAGCGCGCGGCCTAGTTTATACATGCGCGCCTGCGCCGGCGTTCTGCACGACGGCGGCGACGACGACAACTTGGTGTTGACGCAGCGTGCGTCAAGGATGGCGAGACGAATGAAGCTCTCACAAGGTGTGCGGAGCCTCCAGCGGCTGTACTCTCCGTGGCGGCAGGTACACAACACGACACCGGGGGAGGTAGGTTCATCAATGCATCTAGGTAGGATCAGTGATTTAGTCTTGTTACCTTCTGATCTTCTACCAATCTTCAGTCTTGTGTTTTTGCAGGTCACAAGTAGACGAACAGCAGGGCTGATGTGGAGCACATTCTCTCCAGGTGCAGCTGTTCACCCAGAGGAGTCCGTTGCTTCCATGCAGTTCCGCTTTCTTCTAGTGTGTGAGCATCCAGAGGCATTTCTTAATGGAAAAGAAGGTAGATTCCTCATCTTTACCTATTCACAGGTGTGAGCAGCAGAAGTACATACACAGACTCGACAACGGAGCCAGTGGCGCTCCTGCGCCACATACTCCTGACATCTAATGTATTTTGTATCCTGTTTCTCTTTTCTATCGTACGCGTCGTTTCGAAAGTGTCCTTTTCTTTATAACACTAATTCTATTTTCCTTCTTTCAGATTCACATCAGCAGCCGCCTCCACACATGTCAAGAGACCAGTGCGCAGTGAGTACAGCTCACCTACTCCGCAACAGCACGTACAAGCATAAGAGATGGCAGGAACATCGTCATCTTCATCAGGAGCAGGGCATGGTTTCAGCACGAGGAGCTCGCAATGCTCCTCTACAAGGGTGCTGTCTTCGCTACAATAGTAGACTTTACAGGTAACACTGTTAGTTAGGGTTTTGCATGGGTTGCTTTGGCCTTCTTCTGTCAAGCATTAATTTTCTTGAGTTAGGTTTATCTATTCTGGATGGTTAGCCAGAAAGAAGCCCTTACAGCCACAGCTGGGGTTTTCCGTATTTTCCTGTCACTAATTGTAATGCTCAAAAACGAGCGTTACAAACTCCCCTCCCAAGACCGAAGCGCGCCCTCGCGGTTCACGGAAAGAAAAACAAAATCCTGAATACTCACTTTACAATATCTACGCGATTCGTGACTACCGTACTTACATACTTAACAACGTCGATTGTACGGAAACGCTTCCTATTCTAACGCTAGGCGCTCTTACAATCGCACAAGATTCGCTCACATTCGCACTCCATTCGCAACACAGTTTTATACTGATTGGACCGTAGCAGGCAATTAGCTCGACAACAATTTTATCGAAAACGCAATCTAGTGTTCAATGCAACTACTCGAAAATAAATGTTTCCAACTAAGTATTCTACGCCGCAAAAGAAAGTATTACAAACTAAATATTCTCCTGCGCCAGAGAATATGCTACACCCTATATATTTTATGACGCAAAAGAAAAAAATTATTACAAACAAAAGTAATGATCTACGACTCGAACAATAATTTGTTGTTCGCTATAATTACAAAAGTGTTAGGGTACGTAAAGAAGTTCTATTCCAAACACAAAAAATAGTTGGCAACTCGAACAATGGCTTGTTGTTCCGTTTACGCCAGCGATGTAACTTACTATGGTTATACAAAAAAAACGACAAAAAAAATTCTTTTTTTTCTTTTTTTTTGTGGATAATGGTTTCTTGTCCATTCAACGCAATAATACGCTCTTGAGCTGGTAAGTGGCCTTACAAATTTGTTTTACGACGGGGAGATAGCCTTTTGAAATACATGCTGAAACTACGGTTAATGCACGTTTTTCGTGTTCATGCGTAGCTATGTGGCGTACCTCAGTCCGTCTTTACTTACCTTCTGCCTCTCACCCATATGCTCCTCACAACCCTCTTGCTACCTCGACAAACGATAGTAATCAGACCCCTACTACTAGAGTGGCAACAAATGGTATGGGAGTTCTTGCACAAGTCGGGAAATTCCTGCTAATTGCGCAAAAGTCCTGATTTTTTTTTCTATCAAGAGCTTTAATAAGGGAGTTTCGATAAAAATGGGTTGAGTTGCTACGCGCATTTTGATCACGAGACCGTAGTGTCTGTCATGGCACCTACCAATCCTATCCGCACCAACAACAATTGTGCCGAGATTTCTAATTGGCCCTAACAATGACTACTATTCTTTTGATTACTGTGGTCCGGTACCATTATTAACTCTATCCTTGTTATCCATGGCAATTCTAAATCAAGGGTTTTCTGAGTCAATATTTCTGCAGGAAGGAATTTCTTGCTTCTACGACTATAAATTATTGGGCGAACCCTGAGCACCAACGACGGTGCGAGGGGTGCCATATTAGAGGTAAAAGGACACCGTTCAGAGACAACTTCGAGGCGTTATCTTCGACATTTTTCCCAAGCTTTTAGCATCGACGACAAATGTGCTAAGAGCGAGTTTGGTTTTTCCTCTAACTCGGAAAGTCCCTCCCGAATTCTTTCCAACTCATCAACTACAATAGGAGTGAACGCAACAATCACTTGTTACTTTTTCTTTTTCGAAGACAAGATTCCTGACCACAAACGAGGAGGGAAAAAAAATATATAAATCTTTGTCTTCCAACGAGAGATTTTCCTTGATAACTACAACAAGATCCGAATGTTTCGGTAAATTCCGGGATAATTGGTGTTTCGATAAATTAGAAGAGTTTCGATATGTTAGGGGTGTTTCGGTAAATGTTGGTGTTTCGATAAAGTTAGGGGTGTTTCGATAAATTTCCCAGGAGACGAGATGAAGTGGGGTGACTCAGTCCTAGCGCCTCCCCGCGGACGAAGGCGCGTTTCGTCCAGATGAGGAAGCCGACTGAGGGGTGGCCCTCGATGCACACTTCCTCTTCTTCCGACAATATTCACTAGGGCTGAGAACACTGAGTATACCTATGCCCCGTCTTCAGACAGTTCCAACACCGATCGGACTTATTAATACTACTGACGGAAGTGGAGGCTACCGACAACGCGGGGGACTCATTGACAGAGGGAGGTTCCCCTTCACGCAATTCGAGTGGGGAACAATGCAGCACGCCCAACCGATGGTACATCTCCACTTCACCCCCGTCGATCGCCGTGGGGGAGTTGAACACGTCCTCCCAATTTATACGGCTCTAGCCTCCTCCATCTGCCGCTGAGTTTCCTCCCTTAGTGCAGCCTCCCTTCGTCGGAAGCAATTAGTTGACGGGTCCTCAATGGTACGAGGGGGTGGTCGCCACTGGCTCTCCCACACGCTGCGCGTCACCGGAGGTCCAGCAGCTTTGGGGAGGTCGTTGAGGCTGTTTCCGCCCATCGCCGTCTGCACCGCGCGATCGTGGCGGAACAAAATATCCTTTTCCTCTAAAGTCACTCGAGGCTTTCTTTCCCCGCCTTTCGCTGCGGCTGGTGGCGTTGTTCCCGTGGCCATCTCCCTCGTCTTCTTCCTTGCCTCTCTGGGTCGCTTGGGCACGGTCCCGGTCGAGCTGGTGGTCGAAACTGGCGGTTCGGATGGTTGGTTCCAACCTCCCAGCCCGCCTCCGAATACTGACCCATTGCCCTCTAATGGGTCATACAGCAGCCCCTCAAAGGGGTCGCTTTCCCGGGGTGCCAAGGGTGCATCAACCTCAATAGGTGTGGGCGCCTGGCGCGGCAACCCACTCGTGGCCGTGAGGCCATGTACGACTTCCGGATGAAGAGGCTGATGCAACCCCAGCAACCACCGGTGAGCGAAGGGCTGCGAGCCTACGATGGTCGGAGGCGAGCCAGTTGGAAGGACTCCCTCCGCTTTCGGCATCACTGTCGGCGACTCCCTATTCGGGACATCCACCAACAGCCCGATGCCTGAGGTGGTAGCGTCCGCCTTCCCTGGGCGACGCAAGGATTGGACAACCCCCCCCCCCGCGGCCTCTTCCTCTTCCCAGCATCATTGCGTTGGGCGGGTCTGGAGACTTCTTGTTCTGTGGAAGGTATCGGGGTATTTACCTTGCTTTCTACAAAGGGTTTCAGATCGGATATGTGCACCTTCGACATACGGTGACCTTCCACGTCTTCCAATTCATATACTACTGGTGATAATACTTTCCGGACTATGCAGGGTCCGGTGAATTTCGGTGCCAATTTGGCAGCGAAGCTCTGAGCCGCTGCCGACAAAACGCGGTTTCTACGCACCACTAGATCACCTTCTACGAACGCTACGTCACGACGATGTCTGTTATAATATTTAGCTTGTTTGTCATTAGCAAGCTTTAAATGTTTCTGAACCAACGTGTAGATCATTGGAAGACGTTTCAGTCGATCTGCCCACCCTATCGAATCACCAATTTCTACACTCTCATCAGCCTCCTGCTGTTGACGCAGGTTTGGGATGGGGCGCGGACTTCTACCATAGTTTAAGAAAGCAGGGGTCAACTTAGTCGACGAATGCACTGTGGTATTAATAGCGTACGCGAATTCGTGCAAATGGATGTCCCAATCACGGTGATCCTGTTTCACGAATATCGACATCATTGTCTTAAGTGCTCGGTTCACCCTTTCCATAGGGTTGGCTTGAGCATGATACGGAGCGATAGTAGTCTGAATGACTCCCAATTCTTTCAAACGCGACGATATAAGATTATTTGAAAACTCCGTCCCATTATCCGTGACTAAGTATTTCGGGCATCCCCACCTAAAAACGATCAATTCATCGAAAGCCTTGGCGATCAATTGAGCATTCGCCTTACGAAGGGGCCTGACTTCAACGAATTTAGTGAACAAGTCTTGAAAAACCAAAACATAACAATACTGAGATTTGCTAGGTGGAAAGGGCCCCATAACATCTGACGCAACAACTAGCCATTGCCCTTCGGCCTCACGCCTCCCCATTAAACCTTATGGAGCCTGTTGCGAAACTTTGTGCAATTGATAGTCTAAACATTGTTTCACGTATTTAGCCGCATCTCGAGCTATCGATGGCCAAAAGTAGATTTGTGCTACTCGACTATGTGTTTTCTCGGCTCCGAGATGACCTGCATGGGGAGGGTTGTGGCATTCGAACAAAACTCGTTTTCGATCTGCCTCCGGGACGACAAGTTTCCACCCATCTAAGTCGGCAATAGTATCATCGAAAATCTTGTTAGGGCAGTGTTTATACAGGAGGTTATTTTCTACTTTCCAATCCGGAAGTTTAGATGGGTCAGTTTCTACCGAGTTATAACGACGCGTATACCATTCACCTGGATCAGCTACCCCTATCACGGCAATTTCATCTATTTTCTCATCAAAAGCTCGCGACAGTGCGTTAGGAACCTTATGTAGGGTTCCTTTCCTATGAACGATTTTCATGTTATAAGCCTGAAGGGCTGTAGCCCATCTGGCCAGACGCCCTGTTGGGTCTTTTAGGTTATGAAGCCATCTGAGGCTACTATGATCCGTTATGACCGTGAATTCTTCGCCTAATAAATAACCCCTAAACTTCTCTACTGCCCAGATGACCGCTAAACACTCTTTCTCTGTAACCGTATAATTCCTTTCTGTTTTAGTTAGGGAACGGCTAGCGAAAGCAATAGGGTGTTCTCCGTCCGCGAATTCTTGGCTAAGAACTGCTCCTAACTGCCGGTTGCTCGCGTCGGTTTGGAGATTGAATGGTAACGATAAATCAGGGCGCGCCAGTACAGGAGCTTGTGTAAGCAGAAGGCGTAATGTATCAAAGGCCTTCTGCTGCCCCCCCTCCCAAGACCAACGAACATTTTTCTTGAGGAGGTCATTCATGGCCCTTTTAACTCCGCAAGATTTTGAATGAACCTAGCATACCATGTTACCATCCCTAGAAAACTACGTAATTGTCTCAAATTTTTAGGGGGTGGAAAGTTCAAGATGGGTACTATTTTGTCAGATTCTTTTTTCAAACCCTCCTTATTTACTACAAAACCTAAATATCTAATTTCGGAACAACAAAGGTTACATTTATCACTATTCACTTGTAACCCTACTGATTTTAGTTTCGATAGGACTTTTTCTAGTAATTCTAAGTGTTTTTCAAATGTTTCCGTGGCGATGATGATATCACCTATATAGACGAAAATCTGAGGTTGCCATTCTGGCCCGAAAATATTATCCATCGCCCTCTGGAAACTCGCTGGTGCGTTAGTTAATCCGTACGGGAGACGCGTAAACTGAAAAAGACCTTTACCAAGGATCGCGAATGCCGTGATTTCTTTACTAGTTTCCTCTAACGGTATTTGGTGATATGCCTGTTTTAAATCTATTTTCGATAGATATTTTGCATTTCCTAAATTATCCAATAAGCTATCCATATGCGGAAGAGGGTATGTATCTTTTTTGGTAATTTGTTTAAGTGGGCGATAATCGATACAGAACCTAATGGCCCCGTCTTTTTTGGGTACGATGACAGGACAACTACACCATGGACTTTTAGAAGGCTCGATTATCCCCTCTGCTAACAAGCGGTCCACTTCTGCGTGGGCAGCTGCTAATAATTTTGGCGAAATACGTCTCGATTTTTGTTTGATTGGTATATGGCCTTGCACATCGATCTTGTGAGGTGTTATTTGTGCAGCAGTCGTACCTCCCTCTGTAGTTTTGAGAAATGGATCTAATTTAACTCTTAGAAGGATTCTTTCGCCCTGAGATAACTCTGCCACCTCATCAACGGCTGCTACTGCATAAACGGTACTAGGGTCTTGACTTTTGGGGTAACACAGGTGAATGATACCTTTTGGAGTATACCAAGTTCGCTCTGAATAATTAATTCGCATTTGAAGGCGCTCCATCAGGTCCATTCCTAAGATAATATCATAATTAAGAGAATTCGACACTCTAATCTTAGTCGTGATTGCTTCTCCATCTATTGTGAAGGTTAGATCTACTTCCCCTACTACTTTCTCTGTTTAACCGTTTGCCATAACCATATAGGTTGAGCAAGAAGTTATTCGAGATTTGACTAATTCGGCGGGTATAGGGCCCAAAAACGAGGCTATCGCGCCACTATCAAGCAATGCTGGAAAAACGCGACCATGGATTTCGATACTAACGTAAAGACGATTGTCCGCGTGTCCTACTTGCGGCTGTTTGAGTTATCGGTGGGGACGTGAAGCAAGTTTTGGCTAAGCTTCTTTCCGATTGAATTGGAGATTCTACCGATGCTAATGCGCTAGCATTTGACGACGGTGAGTTTTGTTTCTTATCCGCCTCCTCCGACCTCTTTGTTGAGTCGCCGCAGTTTGGGCACGTTGCTACTATCACTCCAGGATGTCCACATCGATAGCACAATATTCCTCGCCTCTCTTTACATCCCCACGCCCAGTGTCCTTGTTTCTGGCACACCCAGCATTTGTCCTTTACTGTGTTCTCCTTCCTTGAAGCTGGGCTGGCTGCTGGCTGGCCGCGCGGCGGTGCTGGTTGGTGTGCTCGCGATGGCGGTTCCTTACCCCCTTGTCTCTTAGGTTCGTCGTCTGGTCTGTCTTCCCTCTTGATGTCGAATCTCTGGGCGGTGTACCATTGCTCCCCCTCTGTTTCGGTATAGGATATTCTTTGGAGACCTCCTTAACAGCAGCCGCTTTTTGTTCAATTGCTATTTCAGTCGTGTTTATAACTGCTGTTTTCGTGCGCTTTTTCACTTGATATGCGAAATTTGGAAAAAGTGACAATTCAGGGGGTGGAGGAGGACGGTAAGTTTTTTCCTTCTCTCGTCTCACTTCCTCCCTCTGTCCCAAAACCTGCAGTTCTTCGAAAGTTTTGAACTGATTCCTAAATATGTTACGATATAGCGAGCGGTGCAAGTTTCGATAAGTTCTCTCGAGTTGCGACTCTAACGACATTCTAGGAGCTACTTTATCTAACAACAATCTTAAATTGGATATGAACGCTGAAATTGGTTCATCCGGCCATTGAGTTCTCGACCTAATCTATTCCTCCAGACGGGCTTGAAAATCGGGGACGCCATATTGTAAACGGAGAGCTGCAAAGAAATCAGCTGTAGATCTCCAACTTTGACTCAGAGGCCTGGCCCAATAACGAGCTGGGCCAGACAAAATCGACGGAACTAACTTTAATATTTCCTCTTCAGTCACACTCAATGACTGTTGGCATTCCTTAATTCTTTCTATAAATTCTTCCACATCCTCCTTATATCCACCAGAGAAACTAACCTGCCATTTCTGTAAGAGGGTGCATGTCCGTGTTTCTCTTTGAAATGTGGAGTCAAGATTTGAGGAACGTCTTGACATGTCTACAAACGAGGGTTGGGCAAATGAAGCATATCTAGGATCATTTTGCGTGCAACTACGATAATCAAATGGGGGTGCCTGTGGACCATATCCGGGCCCGTACGCTATTGGCGGATAATAACCATGAGGTGGATACATCGGCGGATATGGCCACTGATAATTATCATTCGGGGGATAAAAACCCATACTATTGTCAAATCCTTGGTGAGGGCCTTGTCCTTCGATCGATAATCTCGCATTTTCCCCCAGGAGCTGTTGAGGGCTATGTCTCCTCACACCTTCTAAACCTAACTGATTTTGTTGATTTATCGCCGCCTGAGAATTTTCTATTCTACTCGACGGAAAGTGGTTTGGTAATGGTAGAGTATTCGGTTCTCTACTTGATTGAGAAGTCGAACCAGGAAGCTGAATGTTCGCTTCTCTGATTAGACTCGCTTCTGTCCGAGGAGGATACGACGGCTGACTAGTTTCGATACACGAAGTCCTGTTTCGGTTACTTGGAGGTCCCGATTCTACCAGAGGGTGGTTTTCGAAATGTACACGAGCAGTGTTGGATTGTGAGGTTAACGGTTGTGACATGTGGAATGTTTCGATAGAGGGCGGCAACGGTTGAGGTTGTGGTTGAGGATTTGTTTCGATAAGTTGAGATATGTATTGGTTTCGAGAAAGGTACTGTGGGTAAGGTCCCCACCCACCAGGAAAGTTTGGATGGGTAGAGGAAATATGGCTATTGTTTGACGGAGTGTACATCGTGGATTGGGCCCTCGGTAGATCATACAAATGCTGACTATTGGAATTTCTATTATCTGGGGCTTTTGGTCTGGCCCCCTGCGCATGCTGTGTGGCACCAGTGCTCATCACTGTCATCAGCTGGCTGGGCTTGGAGGAGAGCCCAGTATAAATTGATTCATACATCCTAGGGGCATAATGGGTCGATATCATGCTAGAAGCTATGCACTATTTGCAGCTGTTGCCATTTTCGTGGCAACGATGGCCGTCTGAGACGATTGATCCAGTAATCCCTTCACTGTTGAGTTGGATGCTGGATCTCCTCCCTCCGAGATCTCTTCAAATCCGGTTTCGGCAGTTACGTCCATGAAAGTTTCATCATGCTCTAGTCCCGGCGCTAGAGATCCCCTCGAAGGATCGTTATCCTCTATAATATTCCAGGAAGCTGCCCTAGCCACAAAAGTTCGACGCAAGTCAAATCTCACTAAACGATCGATTAGTTCCGGCATACTTCCTTCTCTACTTAACCGACTACTCTTCAGCGCCTGGAACATTTTCTCCTGACTGTAAGATTGGAAAACTACCTCTAACCGATTCCTCTCGGTAGCTACCTCTGGCTGATTATCTCTCTCGACATTCGAAGCCATCGTGACTGCAATAACTAACTACTTAATTTTATTCTTAACGAAGACGAATAAAATAATAAAATAATAATAAAAAGAAAGGTTTTATTATTTAAGAGTGATACGAAGTTCACCCTTCGCTTTTGTAACGCAAATGCTCAGGAAGCCAACTGACTTATTTCCTCGGGATGCCACTAAGGCTCTCTCAATTCGAGAAATGAAGAAAAAAAATAGAATAAAACCAACCAAGCACTGCTGAAATCTGTTGCAAAAGAGCAATAGACTCCAAGGAGAAAAGAAAATAACACTGCAATTGACTGTATCTGAGTCAACAGCAAAAAAAACTAATGGGAAAGAAAAAAAAAATAAGCAATCCAAAAAAAAAATACATATGACGTGCCCAAGTCAATCAGTTAACAACGAAGCAACTATTTTAATGTCTCGGTTGTTTCTGATTGCTTGCCCCGCCTACAACAACCAACTTACTACGATTAAGAAAAAAAACTAATACCTACAACTACTAAATGCACTCCATGTGTGTAGCACGCCGAAGAAAAAGGAAATTATCGCCACTTAATTGCCTTATTCTACCGATAACAACGAGAAAAAACTAATAGTTTCGATACTCACTTCGCTATATGCTAAAATAATTTAAAACGATAACAACTAGTTCAAATAAATAGCAATAGCGAGGTTTAAAAAAAAAATGCAAGCCGAAAGCCAAACTAAAATTCAAGTCGAAAGCCAAAAAAAAACAACAACAAACAAAATTCAAATCAGCTGGGTTTAAATTCTATTCGATGACCAAACTAAAATTCAAATCAAAAACCAAATTCAAACTCAATTGAAACAAAAAAAAATTCGAAAGTACGCTACATGAAAAGCCAGCTAAGCAACTTGCTATCAAGCACGAGAGCAGAAAAATGTTTTGCAATAGAGATCTAATTATGTTGTACAACAACCTCTATTAAGGGTACAACTAAGTTATTAAGTGGGAAAATGCTAGGGAGCTTCGTTTAGACCGTCGAAGGGATAACTTTTACTATGTCCCGTAGTATAGAGTGGATCAGCGGTTACTAGCTAACACTGACAATGTTCCCCTAATCAAGCGAATTGCCATTAAGAATTTCTGGCTTGATTCCTAAAAGGTGTATTCTGCCAGTTTATTTTAAATAGTGATTTGCTTCCACAATCTGGTTTAAAGCAGCCCCTCTTAACTACACGCAAAGATATTGTAGACAACACGTTAATAGTAATACCAAATTTAAATAAGATATTCAAAGTCAACTATAGTTCCAATCTTCTACCTAGAAATAATCGCCGCTTAAATACCGTTTTCGATAATATTCGAATCTAAAATTTCCGAAAGATACAATTAAAGAATAACAACCTGCTACAAATATTATTTAACGCAAACAAAAAAAATAATAACTATAAAATTTTTTTCAAAAAGTTATTGCAGTAATTTCGAAATTGTTTATTTAAAAGTCACTATTTTTAATACACTTTAAAAGCGATAACCTTGCAAATAGTTCTAAAAAAAGACAATAATTAAGTATAATATTCCAGAATGATAATTTATAAAATCTCTTATTCCGAAGAGACCAATTTTTAACTTACTATTTACAAATAATAATATTCACGATATGTTATTCGACCGAAATAGAATTTTAAAACTGTGTATTTAAGCGTGATGATATTTCAAATAATTCTTGCCGGTAGCTATGTACTATAATAGCTGTGCATGAGAACGTGTCTCACGCACAGCGGACTCGCGAAATGTAAACAAACCGTGTTTCGTATACATGTATTACTCGTGTATGTCTCGAAAATCGACTAATTATTTTCGACCACTATATGAGACTATTTTAGTTTATTCTATATTCGACTTTAATATATATGATTTATTTTTATTGAAAGAAATAAATCCCCTATTGTGCATAAACTCCCCTTAGTTGCCACGTTGTTTCAACCAACAACAACAAAAACAATTTTCTGTTTCAACTATGGTGCCAGTAATTAAAAACCATAGGTACCGCATAAATGAGAAAATTTTTCCCCCAAGCGCATAAATAGGTGTTTCGATAGAGTGAAGGTGCGTTTGTCGGGTCGTTAATGAGAAGCATATGTGAAAAATTAGCAAGCAAATATGAGTAAAAACGGATATATAAAATATAAAAAAAAAAAATATGTTAAATAATATTGTAAATAATAATTCAGATAAATAATTAAATTGAAATTGTGTAGAGAAATATTTAGAAAGTAATAATACTATTGTTCGTGCAAAATGCGCTGCGCACTATGTCCTTGAACTAGCATGTTTCGGTATTGAAATCGCGAGAGCGTGCCATCTAAAAGTTTTCAAATTTTGCAAAATTTTACATTCGTTGACTAATTACTACAACAAATCTTTATTTGACGAATTTCTCTCCACTAGACGTTTCAATATTATTTACTTATTCACTTAAATAAAATCTTAATTTTCCTATTTATTTAAAAAAAAAAAATCGTTTCGAAATTAGTTTGATTCTTCGCAAAAATCTTCTATTAATTTACAAGACTTCTGCGATAAAATCAATTCATCAAACGTGTTTCGACAAAATTCGTTAACTCACTATGCAGCGAAGAGAAAATGTCAAATTTATCACTACCAAAATTTTCACAAAAACACTTTCAAATTTCACACACTCGCGATTTTTCTAACGCATGAACACGAATCCAATTCTACTAGGGACGCCTGTTGCGTCGTCTTCTTGCAAAATTTAAAGATGGCTGACTAAGCCGATAACGTCGGTTTGCAGAGGCAAAAATGGCTATCTACCGCGTTTCTCTCTCTCTCGCGTGCCGATACCGTCGAATTACAATTTTTTTTTTTTTTTACTCGCGATCAGCGGGGCCCCACGTTCTGGGTGCCATTTGTAACGGTGTACTTACGATTTATCCATGGTACGGCGTCACGAAGAAATCTCTCCAACGATGATGAATGTCAATATTAAATTAACCATGCAAATATGAGTTCGTATTTTCAATGAGTGATAAACGAAAGGAGATGGATAAGTAAAGGTCGTTAAATCATCAATCACCGCAAGTAACAGTAAACTTGGACATTTATTACGTAAAAATAGAACAGAACATCAAAATTCACGAGGTATAATTAATCGAAATGTTGAGCGCAAGCTGGGTCATTCCCAGCAATCTAACTAATCCTAGGTTTCGGTATGTATGTAACACGATGCGACGACTAACCGGTTTCGGTAGGGCGGGACGCAAATTCAAGCGCGAGCACGCGAGTGCTTTACAGAAGTTTCGGCAGGTTTCGATAGTACGCGGGAGACCCGAGAAAACTATGAATTTACCTGGCTCTAGGTGACGCCTAGAGTCGATGCGCGCGACGCGAGAGAGAGCCGAAAACAACGTGGCCGCGGCCTAGACAACTTACCAGCTCGAGGCTGGGACAAGTGGCGAAAACGACGACGGGCCGGCGAGACGGCAGTAGGGGCTGTCTGGCTGGGCAGCGGCGTCGGGGCTCTCGGCGTGGAGCAGGCACGGCTCCGGCAGTGCGGCTGAGCTGGGCTGTCTCCATGAGCAGATGCGGTGTGGTCTGGATGAGGCTGCAAGGCTTCGGCGCTGGCACACACCGTCACCGACGGCAGAACTTACGGCGCAGGCGACTCCTCGCGAATTCACTATTAAACAGCTACGAGGTACAACGGACTGGAGCAAAAGCAAATTGCTAGCGCGTGCTACGGTCCACAATGGAGTGGCCGAGCCGCGCACTCCGACGACCGAACGAGCCCTCCAGCCCCCGCGAGCGAGCGCCACCACTCGTTCTTGTTCGGGTACTAGGATCTCTCTTTCTCTCTCGCTCACCCATGACGCATGTGACGGCAGCGCGCGGCCTAGTGTATACGTGCGCGCCTGCCCCGGCGTTCTGCACGACGGCGGCGACGACGACAACTTGGTGTTGACGCAGCGTGCGTCAAGGATGGCGAGACAAATGAAGCTCTCACAAGGTGTGCGGAGCCTCCAGCGGCTGTACTCTCCGTGGCGGCAGGTACACAACACGACACCGGGGGAGGTTAGGTTCATCTGCTCCCTCAGATCCAGAGTATCAATGCATCTAGGTAGGATCAGTGATTTAGTCTTGTTACTTTCTGATCTTCTACCAATCTTCAGTCTTGTGTTTTTGCAGGTCACAAGTAGACGAACAGCAGGGCTGATGTGGAGCACATTCTCTCCAGGTGCAGCTGTTCACCCAGAGGAGTCCGTTGCTTCCATGCAGTTCCGCCTTCTTCTAGTGTGTGAGGATCCAGAGGCATTTCTTAATGGAAAAGAAGGTAGATATTGTTCCTCCTTATTGTTTCTGATGCACCTACTTCCTCATTTTTACCTATTCACAGGTGTGAGCAGCAGAAGTACATACACAGAGTCGACAACGGAGCCAGTGGCGCTCCTGCGCCACATACTCCTGGCATCTAATGTATTTTGTATCCTGTTTCTCTTTTCTATCGCATGTGTCGTTTCGAAAGTGTCCTTTTCTTTATAACACTAATTCTATTTTCCTTCTTTCAGGCTCACATCAGCAGCCGCCTCCACACCTGTCAAGAGACCAGTGCGCATTGAGTACAGCTCATCTACTCCGCAACAGCACGTACCAGCATAAGGGATGGCAGGAACATCGTCATCTTCATCAGGAGCAGGGCATGGTTTCAGCTCGAGGAGCTCACAATGCTCCTCTACAAGGGTGCTGTCTTCGCTACAATAGTAGACTTTACAGGTAACAGTGTTAGTTAGGGTATCGCATGGGTTGCTTGGGCTCTCTTCTGTCAAGCATTCATTTTCTTGAGTTAGGTTTATCTATTCTGGATGGTTATCCAGAAATGAGCCCTTACAGCCACAGCTGGGGTTTTCCGTATTTTCCTGTCACTAATTGTAATGCTCAAAAACGAGCGTTACAATATATATACATATTTCTCGAAAGGGGTTTATAAAGCCCGTTTTTTTATATATAGGGGTTTATGCGGCTCGACTTAGAGTCTCTAATCCCAGGGTCCATTATTTATTTAGTGACTTGCCATAGGGAACTCTGGGCTGTAGGTACTAATATATAGTCGTGGGCTACATAAACCCCGATAAGTGTATATATATATATATATTTCGGAAACCGGTACTTTTGAGGATCTATAGTTCTTTTTTCCAGAGTTCGTATATGCTTGACTAAAGAAATAACTCCCTTTCTGCGTTGAAGGTATTAATATAAATCATCAAAAGTACCGTTTCATACCGAAGAAATTTTGAGGATGTCCTCAAAAGTCTGAAAAATCCTCAAAGTATCGAATCCGTGCTGATATAGATCCTCAAAAGCTGCATTTGATATATATATATATATATACAGACACGTAGATACAGGTGCGTGGAGACAGAAACGTGGAGATAGGCGCGTAGAGATAGATACATAGAGACATAGGCGTAAAGACAGAATCGGAGAGACCGAGACATAGAGACAGAGTCAGAGAGACAGAGACGTGGAGACACAGACTTAGAGGCAGGGATGTAGATACAGAGACATAGAGACAGAGTCGGAGAGACACAGACGTGGAGAGAGAGACGTGAAGAGAGAGGGAGCTATTAAAGACAGATACGTTGAAATAGGAATCTAGAGACACGAAACGTAGGGACTGAGACGCACAGACAGGGAATTAGAGACAGAGCCGTAGAGACAGACGCAGAGATAGGCGCGTAGAGACAGAGACGTAGAGACGGAGGCGTAGAGACAGAGTCAGAGAGACAGAGACACAGAAAAATAATCGCAGAGACAGAGACGTGGAGACAGAAACATAGAGACAGGCACGTAGATATATCCACGTAGACACGGAGGCATAGAGACAGAGTCGGGGGACAGAGATGTGGAGACAGAGATCTGGAGGCAGGGTCGTGGAGATAGGCGCGTAGAGACAGATACATAGAGACAGAGGCGTAAAGACAGAATCGGAGAGACAGAGACATCGAGACAGAGTCGGAGAGACAGAGACGTGGAGACAGAGACTTAGAGGCAGGGATGTAGATACAAGCACATAGAGACAGGCGCGTGGAGACAGAGTCCTGGAGACAGGGACGTGGAGACAGAGATGTGGAGATAGAGACGTGGAAACAGAAACTTATAAACGAAACGTAGATACGGAACCATAGAGACAGAGACGTAGAGACTGGCGCGTAGAGATTAGATTAGATTACATAGATTTATTTACTGTACATTATGTTGTACAAATTCTAATATAAAGAGTAATATGTACAAAAATATAGTTTTACAAGTTGTAGGCTCTACGCAAGCACGGTACATAGTGCGAATTAAATTGGCAACGGGCCATATGAGTTGTTCGCTTTAACATAGTAGGTCAGTCAAACGCTGTAGTTGTAAAAAATAAGTAGTAGTTTTACGCAGCCAAAAATAGTGTTAGAAGAGCGAGATACAGAGTAATAGTAGCAAAACAGAGTGAGCCAATCTAGATACTATTAATCGCGCAGACAAAAAATATCAGAGAAAAATTGAATAAGTTGCACTATATTAAGTTAATTGCACTATATTAAATTATGCAGAATGAAGGAGATGATGATGAAGTCGTGATTTGAAGTGGGGGATTGAGGTGATATCGCGAAGGTGAGATGGCAGTGAGTTCCACAGATAAGCAGACCTAATGTGAAATGATCTTTTCAGTGCCTCGGTATCATAGCTAGCGATGTCTAACTCTGCCGCATTACCCCGAACTGGACGGGTGGTGAAACGGAAGTTAAAGAATGCTAAGAGATAAGATGGGGTAGCAGTGTTAAATATCCTGCGCAGCAGGTTTGCTGCAAAATAATCCCTACGTGAAGATGTTGTTAGCCAGCCCAGTTCGAGTCTGTGGGATGTGATGTGCTCATACCTACGCACACCATAGATATAGGGAATTCCGGTATTAACGAGTGTTTGGAGTTTATCATCCAGCTCCACTGTTAGGTCACAGTATGCAAGACAACAATAGTCTATGATAGGAAAGAGGAGCATTAAGATTAGGTGCTTCCGTAGTCTGAGGTTAGTGCTTTTCCTAAAATGATATAGTCTATACATGAGAGAGCACACACGTCGGCACATCTGTGCGACGTGGTATTTCCAGGTGAGCTTGGAATCTAACATCACGCCCAGGACACAAAGCGAGGATTCGAAGAGAATCCGATCACCACCTATGTCTATGAAATTTCTTGCCACTGATGGTAGTCTGTTGATAAAGTGTGATGAGCCAACGACTATGGCTTTTGTTTTGCCAACGTTTAGTCTAAGGTTGTTTTGTCTAGCCCAGCTCATGATGCGTATAGCATTTGCACTCAATATAGAGGAAACGCGATCAAGCTGCCCTAAAGGGCAGCAAATATATACTTGGAGGTCGTCCGCATACATGAGATGAGAGATATCGTGATCTAGGCAGAGAGAAATATCATTGACGTAGAGTGAGAAGAGTAAAGGTCCTAGGACAGAGCTTTGCGGGACTCCAGTATTGAGGTTTAAGAAAGTGGAACAATTTCCGACGCCATCAATAACCACCTGCTCCCGATCCGTTGAGTATGATGCTATCCAACGGATGGCCAATTTGGAGAGACCGTAGTCAAGTAACTTTTTAAGTAACCTGACATGACAGACTGAGTCGAAAGCCTTACTAAAGTCATAAAGAAGTAATAAAGTAACATGTTGTCTTTCGATTCCGAGTCTGATGTCCTCAGTCAGTTTAAGCAAGCATGTCTGAGTGCTATGTCCCGAGCGAAATCCAGTCTGTAACGGATCCAGGTACAATCGTGATTCGAAGAACGCAGACAGTTGCCGTTGTACTAGCCACTCCAGGGTCTTAGACAAGAAGCTTAAAAGTGATATGGGGCGGAAGTCACTTAGGGACGAGGGAGAGGTCACTTTACTCAGAGCAATCACTATAGACTTTTTCCAATCACGCGGGAAGAGTGCTTCACAAATGGTTCGATTGAAGATCCTGCAGATAATGAGCCCTAAGAAAGGAAGAGCAAGTTGTATAACGTGTTGTGGAATACCGTCTGGCCCTCTGGCCTGGGTTTTAAAATGCACTACTGCGGCACCACATCAGAAATCTGGAATTCGTCAAATGAAAATTCCTCATTGTGAGTAGAGAAGGCCAAAGAGTTTAGGAAATCTGCGACAGGTGGAGTGTCCTGATCAAACGAGACCCTCCTGAAATGAGCGTTGAGCTCCGTAGTGGTGAATGGCAGGGGGGCGATTTCTTTTTAGAGCCAGAGATGCCCAGACGTTCCAGCTCGCGCCATATATCCTTGGCGTCTGTGAGCAAGGAGAGCCGCGCGTGATGATAGATGAGTCTTGCCTCCTCAATGGCACGATGAGCTACATCGCGTGCCTGTCTGTAAGTTAACAGGTCTAGTGGGAGTCTAGTCCTACGAAAGCGTCTGTAGAGTCGATCGCACTTTTGGATCATGGATTGGTGTTCTGTAGTAAACCATGGATAGCGTTTTTTATGTGGTGAAACAGTTTTTAGAGGAGCGAGACTCTCGATTGCCCCCTTGATTTGCGTTTGTAGGACTGAGATACATTCCTCAAGTGGGGCTGACTCAACGGCAGACCAGTCCAAGCCTTTCAGATATTCTGTGAGTGTAGTTGCACCGATTGCCTTATAGTTACGATATGAGAAAGATGATAATGATGGTTTAGCGGGTTCGGGCATGCGCCGATCAAGGGTGGCAGTGAGCAGATCATGACCGTCTGAAAAAGGTGACTCCGATTTCCAGTAGTCAACGACTGTGTCCCGTTCATCCACAAGACAAAGATCGAGCCAGGTATCTGAGATTCCCCTGTGTAACGTAGCACCATACGGAGTGTTGTGCAGCCCATTATCACCAATTAACCGTCGAATGAAAGTCGTGTCTGCAGACGAACAGAGCTGATCTGCATTGAAGTCCTCCATTATTATTTTTGTGCTATAGTCGTGCATGTGTGTTGTAAGCTTCTCGATGAAATCGGTTCCTTCAATGAAAGGTGCGTGCGGTGGACGATATACTACCGCAGCAAAGCACGGAGGGTGGCCTATCATATTTATTTCAGCAAACAGATACTCTGGTTTGCCGGGATTCCTAGTCCAGATGCCATCAGATGAGTAAAGGATAGTTGCTGAGATAGAGGTATGGATGTATAGACCTATCCCGCCACCATTTATGTTACGGTCACGTCGTAGGAGAACGTAATTGTCAAGATGTACTATCGAACTAGCATCCAGACTAGCATCAAGCTTGGTCTCTGTGACCGCTATAATATGGAAGATGGGGCGTGTTGAGAGAAAAAGTTTGAGCATTTCTATACGGGTCTTGAGAGAGTTCGTGTTGAAATAGCAAACTCTTAGACCATTGTTCTGAGACATTGTAATGCGAGATGACTGTGAATGAGGTGGACATGAGGGTATGAGGTGAACCATTAAGAGAACGGTGAGGGTGTGATGAGCCTATTCTAAAAAAGAGTTGAGTTCCTCTGCAGATGAGATGAGCGTCGCGCGGTCTTCCTTCTTCTTCTTCATATAAATTCTTCCGTGGCTTACAAAGGTTACGAAGCCTTTCTTCTTGGCTTCGATGCGTGCAGATAGACGAAGTGCGTGCACGTCTGGTGGAAGCCACTCATTGATGTTGATCATAGAGGGAGGCAGCGGTTACGAGGCATTTGCCTGTGCTAGCAGCTCAGCGCTGAGCTTTGATGTGTGCATCTTCCACATTTTTATTTTTGCACTAATAAGCAACATAGCCAACGCACGCGATGATAGCGAGACAATCAGCGGTGCGATCCTGGGCTTTGCGTTGTCAGCATTGCCACTTGCATTACCATCGGTTGGTGGCTCTAAATATGCATTCACGCTCAAGGAGTCCATCATTCAGGAGCTTCAGCGTAGCGTACACGACACCTTTCAAGGAGCTAGCATCAGTGATCGGTAGTCCAGAGATTACTATCTCGTTGGGGAGGCTCCGTTGAGCCGTATTGAGATTAAGGAGGTCGCGCTCCAGTTTATCAATACGCGAGTCAGTCGAGACATCACGAGCAGCAACAGAATGGGCCGAGCAAATATTATCAAACTGGCGACGGAGACTAGCTTGTTCAGTCTGCATTTGTGTGATTGCCTCTTCAGCAGCAGAAAGGCGCGTTGAGAGTAGCGGCAGGTCCTCTAGAGGTGCTAGCCTTTCTTCCAGGTTAGTGATACGATTGGAGACTTCATCAAGCCTACTGACTAGAGTGGTTTGCACTTCCGTAATAGAGGTGGTTAGGGTATTTAGTCTAGCATCCACTGAGTCAAGTTTCGTGAGTTTTCCAAGTATCAGCTGTAGTATGTCATTTGAAGGTTGAATCGACGAGTTAGCAGAGGACTCAGCCGAACCAGGTGGATCATTTGGATCATTATCACTAGACTTGGAGCTACAGACTGAGTCGAAAGCCTTACTAAAGTCATAAAGAAGTAATAAAGTAACATGTTGTCTTTCGATTCCGAGTCTGATGTCCTCAGTCAGTTTAAGCAAGCATGTCTGAGTGCTATGCCCCGAGCGAAATCCAGTCTGTAACGGATCCAGGTACAATCGTGATTCGAAGAACGCAGACAGTTGCCGGTGTACTAGCCACTCCAGGGTCTTAGACAAGAAGCTTAAAAGTGATATGGGGCGGAAGCCACTTAGAGACGAGGGAGAGGTCACTTTACTCAGAGCAATCACTATAGACTTTTTCCAATCACGCGGGAAGAGTGCTTCACAAATGGATCGATTGAAGATCCTGCAGATAATGGGCGCTAAGAAAGGAAGAGCAAGTTGTATAACGTGTTGTGGAATACCGTCTGGCGCTCTGGCCTGGGTTTTAAAATGCACTACCGCGACACCACATCAGAAATCTGGAATTCGTCAAATGAAAATTCCTCATTGTGAGTAGAGAAGGCCAAAGAGTTCAGGAAATCTGCGACAGGTGGAGTGTCCTGATCAAACGAGACCCTCCTGAAATGAGCGTTGAGCTCCGTAGTGGTGAATGGCAGGGGGGCGATTTCTTTTTAGAGCCAGAGATGCCCAGACGTTCCAGCTCGCGCCATATATCCTTGGCGTCTGTGAGCAAGGAGAGCCGCGCGTGATGATAGATGAGTCTTGCCTCCTCAATGGCACGATGAGCTACATCGCGTGCCTGTCTGTAAGTTAACAGGTCTAGTGGGAGTCTAGTCCTACGAAAGCGTCTGTAGAGTCGATCGCACTTTTGGATCATGGATTGGTGTTCTGTAGTAAACCATGGATAGCGTTTTTTATGTGGTGAAACAGTTTTTAGAGGAGCGGGACTCTCGATTGCCCCCTTGATTTACGTTTGTAGGACTGAGATACATTCCTCAAGTGGGGCTGACTCAACGGCAGACCAGTCCAAGCCTTTCAGATATTCTGTGAGTGTAGTTGCACCGATTGCCTTATAGTTACGATATGAGAAAGATGATAATGATGGTTTAGCGGGTTCGGGCATGCGCCGATCAAGGGTGGCAGTAGAGAGAGTGAGAGAGAGACGTAAAGACAGGGATGTAGAGAGAAAGACGTAGAGACAGAGTAGTGGAGAAAGAGACATCGAGACAGCGTCGGAGACACAGAGACTTGGAGATAGAGACGTAGAGGCAGGGATGTAGACACAGAGACGTAGAGACAGGGATGTAGATACAGAGCCGTAGAGGCAGAGACGTAGATACTGGCGCGTAGAGACAGAGACATAGAGAGGGAGATGTAGAGACAGAGTCGGAGTTACAGCGACATAGAGACAGAGACGTGGAGACAGAGAAGTGAAAATAGAGAGAGAGAGTCATTAAAGGCAGAAACGTAGAAACAGGAATCTAGACACGAATCGTAGAGACAGAGACACAGAGACAGGGAAGTAGAGAGAGAACCGTAGAGACAGAGACGCAGAGATAGACGCGTAGAGACAGTAACGTCGACACGGGGACGTAGAGACAGAGTTGGAGAGACAGAGACGTGTAGACAGAGACGTGGAGACAGAGACGTAGAGACAGGCGCGTGGAGACCGAGACGTGGAGATGGAGATTTGGAGACAGAGACGTGAAAAGAGAGAGAGATCGATTAAAGACAGAAACGTAGAAACAGGAATCTAGAGACACGAAACGTAGAGACAGAGACGCATAGACAGGGTAGTACAGACGGAGCCGTAGAGACAGACACGCAGAGATAGGCGCGTAGAGACAGAGACGTTGAGACGGAGACGTAGAGACAGAGTCAGAGAGACAGAGACACAGAAAAATAGTCGCAGAGACAGAGACATGGAGACAGAAACATAGAGACAGGAACGTAGATATAGCCACGTACACACGGAAGCGTAAAGACAAAGTCGGGGGACAGAGATATGGAGACAGAGATCTAGAGATAGGGACGTGGAGATAGGCGCGTAGAGTCAGATACATAGAGACAGAGGCTTAATGACAGAATCGGAGAGACAGAGACATCGTGACAGAGTCGAAGAGACAGAGACGTGGAGACAGAGACTTAGAGGCAGGGATGTAGATACAGGCACATAGAGACAGGCGCCTGGAGACAGCGTCCTGGAGACAGGGACGTGGAGACAGAGACGTGGAGATAGAGACGTAGAAACAGATACTTATAAACGAAACGTAGATACGGAGCCGTAGAGACAGAGACGTAGAGACTGGCGCGTACAGACAGAGGCAGAGACAAAGAGGAGAGACAGAGACGTAGAGAGAGAGATGTGAAAAGCGAGAGAGCTATTAAAGACAGAAACGTAGCAACAGGAATCTAGGGACACGAAACGTAGGGACTGAGACGCATAGACAGGGAAGTAGAGACAGAGCCTTAAAGACAGACGCAGAGATAGGCGCGTAGAGACAGAGACGTAGAGACGGAGACGTAGAGACAGAGTCGGAGAGACAGAGACATAGAAACAGAGTCGCAGAGACAGAGACGTGGAGACAGAGACGTGAAAAGAGAGAGAGAGAGCGATTAAAGACATAAACGTAGAAACAGGAACATAGTGACAGGGACGTAGATACAGCCACGTAGACACGGAGGAGTAGAAACAGAGTCGGAGACATAGAGATGTGGAGCCAGAGACGTTGAGACAGATACGTAGAGATAGAGAAGTAGAGACAGGCGCGTCGAGACGGAGACGTGGTGACAGAAATCTGGAGACAGAGACGTGGAGATAGAGACGTTGAGACAGAGACTTAGAAACGAAACATAGAGACAGAAACGTAGAGACTGAGACGTAGGGATAGGCGCGTAGAGACAGATACATAGAGACAGACACGTAAAGACAGTGTCGGAGAGACAGAGACATAGAGACAGAGTCGGAGAGACAGAGACGTGGAGACGAAGACGTGAAAATTGAGAGGGAAATAGAGCGATTAAAGAAAGAAACATAGAAACAGGAACCCAGAGAGAGGGACGTAGATATAGTCACGTAGGCACGAAGAAGCAGAGACAGAGTCGGAGAAATAGAGACGTTTTGACAGAGATGTGGAGACAAGAGACATAGAGGCAGACATAGAGAGAAGAAATATAGAGACAGAGACGTAGAGAGAGGGATGTAGATACAGAGACGTAGACAGGCGCGTGGAGACAGAGATGTGGAGACAGAGACTTAGAAACGAAACGCAGAGGCAGAGAGAGACGTAGAGACAAGGATGTACAGACAAAGACGTAGAGACAGAGTAGTGGAGAAAGAGACATCGAGACAAAGTCGGAGAGACAGAGACGTGAAGATAGAGACGTAGAGGTAGGGATGTAGATACAGAGACGTAGAGACAGCGATGTAGATACAGAGCCGTAGAGACAGAGACTTAGAGACTGGCGCGCAGAGAGAGAGACATAGAGAGGGAGAGGTAGAGACAGAGTCGGAGTGACAGAGACATAGAGACAGGGATGTAGAGACATAGACGTGAAAAGAGAGAGAGCCATTAAAGACAGAAACGTAGAAACAGGAATCTAGAGACACGAAACGTAGGGACAGAGACGCAGAGACCGGGAAGTAGAGACAGAGCCGTAGAGACAGAGACTCAGAGATAAGCGCGTAGAGACAGTGACGTAGAGACAGGGACGTAGAGACTGAGTCGGAGAGACAGAGACGTGTAGACAGAGACGTGGTGACAGAGACGTAGAGACAGAGACGTAGAGACAGGCGCGTGGAAACAGAGACGTGGAGATGGAGTTCTGTAGACAGAGACGTGAAAAGAGAGAGAGCGATTAAAGACAGAAACGTAGAAACAGGCATCTAGAGACACGAAACGTAGGGACAGAGACGCAGAGACAGGGAAGTAGAGACGGTGACGTAGAGACGGAAACGTACAGACAGAGTCGGAGAGACAGAGACACAGAAAAATAGTCACAGAGACTTAGAAACGAAATGTAGTGACAGAGACGTAAAGACAGGGATGTAGAGATAAAGACGTAGAGACAGAGACGTAGAGTTAGGCACGCAAAGCCATAGTTGGAGAGACAGAGATATAGAGATAGAGTCGGAGAGACAGAGACATGGAGGCAGGGATGAAAAGACAGAGACGTAAATATAGGTGCGTAGAGGAAATACATAGGGACAGAGACGTAAAGACAGAGACGTGGAGACAGAGACGTAGAGGCATGGATGTAGAGGCAGAGACGTAAAGACAGAGTCGGAGATACAGAGACGTTGAGACAGAGATGTGAAAAGAGAGAGAGAGTGTTTAACGACAGAAACGTAGAAGCAGGAATCTAGAGATGGGAACGTAGATATAGCCACGTAGACGCGGAGGCGTAGAGACAACTCGGAGAGAGAGACGTGGAGACGGAGACGTGGAGACAGAGACGTAGAGACAAAGACGTAGAGACAGTGATGTAGATATAGAGACGTAGACAGGGGCGTGGAGACAGAGATCTGGAAACATAGACGTAGAGACAGAGACTTGGGGACAGAGACTTAAAAACGAAACGTAGAGACAGACGTAGAGAGAGGGATGTAGAGCTATAGACGGAGAGTCAGAGACGTAGAGTTAAGCGCACAGAGACAGAGTTGGAGAGACAGAGACATAGACACTGAGTCGGAGAGACAGAGACATGGAGACAGAGTCGTGAAGACAGAGACACAGAGACAGAGACGGAGGGACAGGGATGTAGATACAGAGACGTAGAAACTGGAGCGTGGAGACGCAGACGTGGAGACAGAGATCTGGAGACAGAGACGTGGAGACGGAGATGTGGAGACTGGGACGTGGGGACCGAGCCGTAGAGACAGAAACGTAGGGACAGGGGAGTAGCGATATTGCCGTCGGGACGGAGACGTAGAGACAGAGTCGGGCACAAGCAAAATTAGAAGTTTCGAAAATTTTAAATTTTGAGTAAATCAAAATTACGAGTTATGTGATGAAATGCAATGGATACAAAATGGAAAATGGAAACAATTTTCAGAAAGTTTTGAAACAAGAAGCGCTGAATTAAATCAGGTAATTGTAAGACAATTCAATTTATAAAATTTATGTAATATAATTTCATTTTTAACTTATTGATATTTTTCAAAATTTTAGTGACATAGGCAGTCGATTAGGGCTACTGGGGATACCACTTACAAATAAAACGCATCTTTCTATATACCTCTAAGCTGATATGGAAAAAATAGAACACAATATATCCTCTTCAATATATTTGCAAATCGATTAACATAAAAATTAATTGAGTTAATGTTCTGAGTTGAAAACTTCTCGTAAGCGTCAATTTACAAAAAACTTTCACCCCTGCCGCTGTGCAGTCCCTCCTTAATTTTGTAGCTCCTCCTTAAAATGTAAATCGATTCTAATAAAATTAAAATTAATTGCAATGCACGTGTAAGTATAACACATTATACTATGCAACTCCTCTTTAATTTAAAACGCCTCCTTAAAATAAGATTTCCTTTAAGTCTATAACATTACCATTATCGGTTATAACGATCAGCGAAAAATATATGTGCTTTGTTTGAACATTAAGGGAATTCTCTCGATACGAAACTAGGGAAAATGAGGGCCATTAAGCTATTTGTTAATTTACAAAGTAAATGTTGTTCAAGAACGTCTTACAATTACTGGTTAACTAATTAGTAATTATACATTCAAACAAAACAATTCTATTCGTCTGAATGATCAATAACAAGTTTCGTAAGGAAGTTGATTTGACTCATTTTTTGAGGTTAAATGTACCGTTTTTTAATGTACTAAATTTTTTTTAATACATAGAGGTATACAATGATACTTTCTAAGAGCAATAATCATTCGTTGCATGCTTATCTTTGGATGAAAATTTTTTCATTACAAACAACTTTTAATGCCCTGCAAAATACGTAAATTTGTGCGAATTCCCATAAGACTCCAGGTTAAATTACTTAAATGAAAACATCAATATCTTGCTTCCTAGGTACCTTTTGCTTCGAAAAATTTAACTGAGTTATTTTAAGAGTTATACTAACCAGTCTTTCAAATTTTATTAAAATCTGCTTTCTTATTTAAAATCGAGAAAATTCCTTTAAGCTATTCCTTAAACGATTATTTGTAATATATTTTAATATGAGAAGTGGTCATGTAGGGCTATTGGCGAATGATACCACTTTAAATAAGAATCCAACGCGTCTGTTAATAGTACCTCAAAGGTGACGTTGGAAACTTTTTTTCGTTTCAATAAAAATGTTATATACCGACATAATTTTAAAAATAGTACATCTCATGAAAATACCAATAGAATCATCCACAAGAAATTCTGAGTATAGTATTTACATATACGGAGCGCTTGACGGACGTGGTTTTCCAAAAAAATTATCAGAGTTTATTTAATTAAATAAAAACCGTACTGTTGGTAAGTAGGAATCTGCAATTGACCTATTTCTAAAACGAGCACAGCTAACGAAAATACTAATAGAATCGCTCAAAAAAATTTCTGAATATAGTGTTTACGTGTCCGGAGCGCCTGACAATCGTCTTTTTCCAAATAAACGTTTGAATGTTGATTTAAAAAATATTGAAATCAGGGTATCACATCACCTTAAGCGTTACGCTGAATGTTTAAATTCATATAACATATGAAAAATATCTATTACAACTCACCTTGAAACCAAGAATGTTACTTATTTTTTGTCAAAGCTGGGGGTTGACAAGCAGAGCGAGTAGGGGGTTACCCCTCCTAATAAATATATATATATATATATATATATATATATATATATATATATATGTATATATATATATATATATATATATATATATATCGAGTTATGAGATTTATCTTGAACTGCATACAAAAACATTGTTATAATAATCTTGCAAATATTGACTACTCTTATTCCTGCTTACAGGGAAAAGGCATATTTTTATTTCAACGGCTAAAAGATCTCAGTGATTGGCGAGCAAAGGAATGCGGGATCTCGCCCGAATCTCAGGACTTAGATACCCCGATTTGCCCACAGTCTTTCGTGGTTCAAAAATACATCGATGATCCCTACTTGCTTGGAGGTATTGCTTTTCATAAAATAATTACATGAAAAAATTTGCAAATGTTCTAAAAATAATAATCATTTACGAGGAAAAATTCTTTCTTATCATTTCTTGTGATTATATGTGTATTCAGATATTTTACTGAAATCACAAAGAAAAATGATAAAGAACTACGAAAAAATGGTTTCATAATAAATGTAAAAAATTGACGAATTTTACTAGGAAAGGTATCATGCGTGCAACATTAATCAAATATATCCGAGTTGTTGTTTTGAAATATAAATTTTGAATGACGTTATCACAGAATTGAAATATGAAAGAAATTTTTACACACAATAATAAAACAATTATACATAGCTGTTAAGACAATTTTACGAACAAAATCAATTCTATAACAAAATAATTAGGTTTATAAACCGTAATATTGATTAATCCAAGAAAAGTTTATTTTGGTTTTATACTACAGTACAATAATATATATTTATAGCACGGTGCGACCTAAGTCCGTACTTAAGTCACGCCTATCAGTGACTTAAGGTGGTTATTTCATGAATCCCTAATCAAAGCAGTGGTAAATGAAGAGGGTACCTAAAATTAAAATAAAACGTACTGCAAACCGCAGGGCGCGCCAAGTATGTACGGGAAATCATGGAGGACCACCCCTGCTAGAGCACCTCTAGACTTCTCTTGTCCTTCCAAGATGCGTAATATTATAGAAAGTTCAAAATTGCGGAGAAATAATGAAAAATAGTGATGTGTTGGTAAATATGTAATTTTTTTATTTAGGCTTTGACTTTTCGTAAATACCTGAAAAAATTCTTATGAATTTTACAAATAAAAAGAAGGCATTATAGTTATATAATTAAAATAATTTTCGCCCACACGGGCGCAAAGAACGTAGGTACTATAAGGTTTTGTAGGAGTGTGTGAGCTATTGGGCCTCTTGGGCGTTATGTAGTACTTTATGCCCGCTGGCTGAATAATTTTGAAGTTACAACGTGGGCGTAAAATGTAATTTTACACGCGAGGTGCGAAAAGTTCTTATGGCCGGTACTTGACTACAATTAATTGATTTCAGTACATCCTTGTGTTTAATTTGTATAGAAGAATGAAGAAATTTGAATACATTTCTGAGAACATAGTCATACAGTTTTTCGGAGAATGGTTTGCACTACTTGACTATCGATAATTGATTTCACAACTTTCGTTTGATTTGCAGTGAACAATTTGAATGTAATTACATATAATTTGTTGAGTATAAATTGACTCAAAGAAGTAAAAGACATTTTTACTATAGTATTTATTTGACTTCTTTTAAAAAATCATAAATATTATTTTATAGTTTATACAGAAACAACTTCTATACTTGCCTTATTTTGTACTTTCGTAGACAGTTTCATTAACAATATTATTATTTGTACAGTCATGAAAAAGATTATTACCATTTGTAGAGAGTGCTTATTGAATAGATGAGATTAGAATAAATAAAAGGACTATAGACAAATTGTGTTGTTAGAATATATTTAAAAAATTAGTTTTTTAGAGAACGTGTTGATTGTTTTAAAAAATATTTAAGCTCTCATTAAAGTTTTTGGTACAGAGGGAGAGAGAGAGTGAGAGGGGGAAGAAAGAGAAGATGGGAGAGTTTAGTAAATAATGTTTGTTAAGTATAAAGCTATATAGAATAGTAACCAAACTTATTCTTGCCTATAAGTTTTTACTTTTATAAACAAATTTTTTAGAGAGATTTCACAACTTTTTAAGAGTGAAAGTACATTATAAATAATGTTTGTTAAGCATAAAACTACACTTTAATTGATTTTACAACTTTTTTGGGTTTGACTTTCAGTATCCGCGTGAAAGAAATTTATCTCGGCTTTAGAACGCAAAAATTTATTATTTATTTGTAGAATTCCTTTTCATAAAATAAAACATAAATAATTTTTTAGGATATTGTATAGGTTTTGGAAAATAATTCGTATGGTTTCCGAAAGAATTCTTATCGTTTGTTAAAGTTTTTGTAAAGTGATTGTTAAGGTTTTCGAAAAGAATTTATCGTTGCTTGCAAAAGTTTGTAAAGTATTGTAGAAGTTTTGTAAAATAATTTATTAATGGATTTTTTAGAAGATGTAGTGCTGGACCATTTTTGGAGATATTTTGTAGAGAAAATATAAATCCTTCTCCCCCCCCCTCCCCTCTCTTGTTCGCTCTCACCCTCCTTCTCAGTACTCCCTCAAAATCTGCCACACTCTGTACCACAAACTATAATGAGAACCTAAATATTTTTTTTAAACAATCAGTGAAACAAATAGTATTGTTATAAAGCTTTCTACGAAAGTATAAAATAAGGCAAGTATAAGTGTTTTCTGTATAATCTGTAGAATAATAATCAGTGCAAATTAAACAATCAAAATTTGTGAAATCAATTATCAATAGTCAAGTATCGCGAACAACTCTTCGAAACAAATGAGCTAGTGTTGTCAGAATAATGTATTAAAATTTGTTTATCCTTCCACGCAAATTAAACACAAGAAAGTACTAAAATCAATTTATAAGTAGTCAAGTACTCATAAGTTACATAATAAAACTTTTCATACCTAAAATTACATTTTACATTCATGTTGTGATAATGAGTTCGTGGGCTAGCAAAGTGCGCTAGCTTCAAGGATTGAGTACTTTTTTATCACACAAGAGCGTAAAATCTTATACCCGTTGTACGAATATTATTTTTCGTCGTCGTGGGCACAACGAGTGTCCGTAAAATCTTTTTCTTGCAAACATATTGTGGTCCCGTTACGAAATGCTGATACATAAAGTTACCATCAAATCCTATATAAAAAAATTACATAGTTACCAACATCTCTATTTTTCATTATTCTTTTTGAATTTTGAACTTTCTATAGTATAATCTTATACATCGAGGGAGGATAAGAGTAAAGTCTACTTACTTCTCTTGTCCTGCTGCTCTAGCAGAGGTGGTCCTCCGTTCTCCCATACATACTTGGCGGGTCCGACGGTTAATTATGCAGTTCAAAGTGTGTATAGCTATTCATTTTATCTAAATATTCATATGCGTAAAGATCAGGTCAAATGTATAAATAAATTGTACTACATATTATAAAATGGAAATCGCAAAATTTAACACTGTTTTTAAATACAGTGCAAAAGAATACGAAATAGGTGACTTGGTAAATGGTTAATAAAGTGTAAAGCTTTTTTCAATAGACTATAATGTTTATATGAAAGTGGACTATAAATTTATATGAATAGTTATTGTCGATACAAGTGCCAAAAAATTGTTTTATCGACGTATGGACGTTTGCGCCCGAGCGAGGGTGAAAAGGCCACACGAGGATAAAATTACTTTCTCACTCGCGTATCCAACACTATTTTTTTAGAGAACATCTGATAAGCCCAATTAGCGCATGCTTTTGTGTTCAAGCGTACGCGAAAGCGAAATTCGCGCACGAAGTGTGAAAAGAAATATTTTAGGTATTAAAAGTAAGTCTTTATTCGGCCTGGGCCCGCCAAGTATGTATGGGAGAACGGAGGACCACCCCTGCTAGAGCAGCAGGATAAGGGAAGTAAAGTAGACTTTACTCTTGTCCTCCCACGATGTGTAAGATTATACTATAGAAAGTCCAAAATTCAAAAAGAATAATGAAAAATAGAGATGTGTTTGTAACTCTGTAATTTTTTTATATAGGATTTGATGATAACTTTATGTACCAGCATTTCGTAACGGGACCACAGTATGTTTGCAAGAAAAAGATTTTACTGACACTCATTGTGCCCACGACGACGAAAAATAATATTCGTACAACGGGTATAAGATTTTACGCTCTTGTGTGATAAAAAAGTACTCAATCCTTGAAGCTAGCGCACTTCGCTAGCCCTCGAGCTCATTATCACAACATGAATGTAAAATGTAATTTTAGGTATGAAAAGTTTTATTATGTAACTTATGCGTACTTGACTACTTATAAATTGATTTTAGTATTTTCTTGTGTTTAATTTATATGGAAGGATACATAAATTTTAATACATTATTCTGACAACACTAGCACATTTGTTTCGAAGAGTTGTTCGCGTTACTTGACTATTGATAATTGATTTCACAAATTTTGATTGTTTAATTTGCACTGATTATTATTCTACAGATTATACAGAAAACACTTATACTCGCCTTATTTTATACTTTCGTAGAAAGTTTTATAACAATACTATTTGTTTCACTGATTGTTTAAAAAAAATATTTAGGTTCTCATTATAGTTTGTGGTACAGAGTGTGGCAGATGTTGAGGGAGTACTGAGAAGGAGGGTGAGAGCGAACACGAGAGGGGGGAGAAGGGTGGACAATAATTACATTGTATGCAATATTGCCTAAGTTTTTACTTTTATGAAAAAATCTTTTAGAGAGATTTCACAACTTTTCAAGATAAAAGTACATTAAACAATGTTTTTCAGGCGACCGGACTTTAAGAAAATACCAAGAGTCATACTTTCAAGAAATACGTACCGGAAGGGGGGGGGGGTAGATTATAAAGAAAAAATTCTATACTTGCCGTATATTATACTTTCGTAGAAAGTTTTATATTAAAACCATAACATAATAACCATATAGTTATTTTATAGTTATGGAAAAATTCAGAATTATTTGAAACTATTCAAAATTGTTTGATACTGTTTGAAACTGTTACAAACTATTATAATTAGAAAAAATGTGTCCAAAATCCTACATTTCGTAACATTTACAAATAGTTCTCAACAGTTCTTAAAAATTTTAAATAATTTTTAAGAATTATTAACTGTTATTAACATTTATAATTTACGACAGAGAAAGTGTAAGAATAAATATAGAAAACTAAATTTTTACGGATTTTTACAAATGTTATGAAATGTACAAAAGTGTTCGAAAATGTAAAGAAAGTGCATGTAAATAAGTGTAAAAGGATGTATAAAATATATATCCGAAATTCAGTATCGGACTGCATTTCTTCTACACTTTCTTACATTTTTAAAACGTAAATATAATTAATTTTTAAGGATTCTTATTATTCTATAGATTATACATATTATAGTTTGTAATAGTTTGCAATAGTGTCAAACAGTTACAAACGCAGATTCAAAAAGTTTCAAATAATTTTCAATTTGATATTTAATAATAGATTATTGTTATAAATTTGAGTTAAATAAGAGCGATTGTAAATTGCAGCAAATATTTCAAATTCTTTGGCACCCATTTCAATGTAAATAAATATTTAATAGTTATTATAAAGAATGTTACAAATAGTTATAAGCAATTAGTAACGTCCGCAATCCTACATTTTTCAACTATTTTTAACAGTTTAAACATTTTTTTAACAGTTATCAACTTTTCTAAACAAAAATATTTCTGCTAGGGAAAATACCAATAAAAATTGATATGATTTTGTTACTTTGACTACAAAAATATCCATTTTCACTAGAAATTGTAGTCATTTTCATGAAAATATGAATCTGTCCTATAGTTACTATAGAAAAAATTTTTCTTACACAATTTTTTTTCGGAGTATATACAGGGATAAATTTAAAATATTTTGAGCAATCCAAACTCCAGAATGTATGTTACCAAACCAGTAGCGGTATGGCCAAATGCTAAATAAAAATGTTTATACACGGAGAGAAATTTTAGAGTAAAAATTACCGAGGTGCCTTGGTAGCGCATGGACAGACTGTCAAAAGCCGTGATATTTCCAGGTTTCTAATACAATTTATAAGTTTCCCAGGAAAAACTATCATAACCACTTAAAAAAAAAAACAAATTATCTGAATAAAAATTACCAGACACACTGGTAAAAATTGAGATCTAGTCATTTTTACAAGGTAACCTAAGAATTTTTACTAAGAAAACTGGTCAATTTTACCAAATAACCTGGTATTTCTGTACTCGCGCATGCGCACTGCGCATTATTGTGTTTCAGAAGATTGATACTAGAGGCGTGCGCGACGTTAAAATGAAAACATATTTTCAGTAAGTAATAACGGCGATTCAAATGACTGTTGGTAATAGCTTCCGTGGCGCAGTCGGTAGAACGTCGGACTCTCAACCCAAAGATCGTCGGATCGAATCCCGCTTCCGTAAAAATTTTTTTTCAGTTTAATGTTTTTTCATCCTTGTTTCTGTTTCTATTTCTATATTAAAATACTATATATCCATCAATATGGATAAAAAAAGTTAATTTTTTTAATTTAAATTAATTAAAAAAAAATTTTACCAAGGCACTTTGGTAAAAAGTTTGAAATTGTCAGTCTGTCCATCCATTACCATAGAAACTGGTAATTTTGTCTCGAATATTTGTAATTTTCACTACAAAATTTCTCTCCGTGTAGTAGCAACACTTGGCACGACTTGATGAATTGATTGCAGTGCATAAGTATTTCAAATTCAGTAAATAAAATGTCAATTGTATCAGTGAGTGCAGTCGATGTTTAATGCTACTATAGCTTTCCGGTGTAACATGTCATACCAGTACGATATTTTATTAATTATTACGTAAACGACTGAAAATTATATTGTATGTATTGTAACGGCTGGCGCGTCTGTGTGTGTATATCGACGCCTCCTATTCAGATAATGCCATCTTCCGCGCCAACTTTATATTATCCCAACTTAAAACTCAATGCAATATAATGCCAAGCTCCCGCCACGTACATATAATCCCAACTCGCGCGCCGTGCGATATGATGCCAAGAAATGCTATCATCCTAGCTACGGTCGTCACCATTTGGTTCTCTACTAATCGGGGTCATATTGTAATTGGACGCCTTGCTTATTTCGTTCTTCTATATTCCTACGTGTATCCATATATAACAGTACCTACACATAAACGAACGCAGGCAATAAACGCCTTAATAAAATACAAATTTTACATAAGAGTGTACCTACGAGTAAACGAAGGTAGGCGATAACACTATTTAGCGGTAAAAATAGCATATTACGTAACTAGGGGGGTTAAGAGTTGGTCCCCAGATAAAGGCGCCAGAATAAGGCCACAGGCAAAGACGCGCGCATTTGCAAATACTTTTGCGATCGTGAAGGAAGCCACGAGCCCTCGTATGGATCCCCGCAGGCTCACGTAAGAACCTGCGCTTGTGTGTGCCCCGCGTCTTCACGAATACCCTCGCAGTGATCGAACCCTTGAGCTTGCGGACAGAGCCATACGCGCCCGCGCTCGAGCGTATATGAGCAATTCTCAGGATTTTCTACAGAACAGTGAGTCAAAGAAAACCAAAAAAAAAATTTTGAGGCACACCTGTGGAAGAAGGTTTTTTTCTGTATGCTACATAATACACGAGAAAACTTTCCAATACAGGAAAACTTTCTTGTGACACAGTTTTACACGCACATAAATTTTTCTTATGAGAATTGAACATGGGAAAAATGGACGAAAAGTGGTCATTGATGATTAACCAATAGCAAGCTATTCAAGCGGCTAAAACAAATTTCACAAAAAAGCGATTAAAGTGGAAGAAAAGAGCTCTAGTTTGAGACTGGAATTATTAAAATCGGTCGATTCTGTGCAAAGCTACGTGAATTTGAAAATGGCGGAAAATGAAGAAAAATGACCAAAACTTTAAGAATTACGTGGATTTGGGAAAAGTTACTCATTTTTCGTCATTTCCAAATTCACGTAGCTTTGCACAGAATCGACCGATTTTAATAATTCCAGTCTCAAACTAAAGCTCTTTTCTTCCACTTTAATCGCTTTTTTGTGAAATTTGTTTTTGCCGCTTGAATAGCTTGTTATTGGTTAATCATCAATGACCACTTTTCGTCCATTTTTCCCATGTTCAATTTTCATAAGAAAAATTGACGTGCGTGTAAAACTGTGTCACTGAATAAACTACTGAATAAACTACTGAATAAAGTCCCAGAAAAAGACGCGCACCCTTGCGCGCGCGGAGGAAGCCACGAGCCCTCGTATGGATCCCCGCAATCTCACGTAAGAACCTGCGCTTGTGTGTGCCCTGCGTCTTCACGAATACCCTTGCGCATACTTTGCGCCCTCACGTATTCCCCGCGCCCTTGCATATACCGCTGCGCTATCGTATATGACTCGGACCTTCGCGCAAGGGTACAAATTCCTGCAAGCTCTTGTAGACTCTCGTGCGCTTCGGCAGGGCCACGCGCGCTAGCGTTCGAAAATACTTCCTCGCAAGCTCGCGTAATCTCGCGCCGTCGCGTGAGATCTCCCTATATTAATTTCATTATATACTGCGGCACTTCTTCCGTACAACCGGTTAAAACTTTAATCTGAATGTGGCGAGAGATGCGAATTTTACGTAAAAGTGCATCTGCACGATTAGATTGTATTGATCGCAAGGTCCCTGCCAAACGTTAGTTTTTCACGTTAAAACTGTGGTAAACAATTGTGTAAAGCAATTGAGCACTGTTTAGTTCGTCTGAGGTATGTATAAATGCAATTATATATAATTATGGTCATTATATACTGCAGAACTTCGTTCGTACAAGGGAATTTACGTTTAAACACTCATTTTTTTATGTACGCGATCAATTGTATCATAAAATTTGTGTATTATCAAAATGTTAACTAAACTAGGATTGTTACTATTGCGCGAAAATAACAATTATGCTCTGCAAATGATTATAAACTTATCAATAATTTTTACTTGCTGTATATAAAAAATAAATTCATGTCAATGTCCTTGTACGGAAGAAGTCCCGCAGTATATAATGAAATTAATATAGGAAGATGAGTTAAACTAACTTTTAGAACGTGCGAACGAAAGCGTTAAGTTGCGTAAAGAGAATCGTGGTTAGTCGTTACCACACGCGATACTGGGCTCTTCGGTTTTTCTCATGGTCCGCGTGACGGCGCGAGATTACGCGAGCTTGCGAGGAAGTATTTTCGAACGCGAGCGCGCGTGGCCCTGCCCAAGCGCTTGGCTGAAATTTGTATCCTTGCGCGAACATCCGGAGTCATACGCGAGAGCGCAGGGGTATATCGACGGCTGAACAGAATAGCATCGTAACACGGCCTCCGGATGAAGAACGTCGTATTTCCACTCGCGGACGAACAACTTCGTATCTCACCGGCCAGTTGAAGAACGACATATCTCGCCGCGTGGAAGAAGAACGTCGTATCTTGCCGTATACTAGCCACGTACTGGCTGTAAAAGCACCAAGATGCGACGTTCTTCGTCCGCGCGGCGAGATACCACGTTCTTCAATCGGGCGCCGAGATACAACGTTGTTCCGCTCAGCCGTCGATATGCAAGGGCGCGGGGAATATGCTAGTGCGCGGGGTATGCGCGAGGGTATTCGTGAAGATGCAGGGCCCATACAAGAGCAGGTTTTTACGTGAGCTTGCGGGGATCCATACGAAGGCGCGTGGCTTCCTCCGCGCGCGCGGGGGTATTCACGAGTGCGCGCGTCTTTTCCTGGGACTTTATTCAGTAAGTCTTGTCGCGCGCTATTTTCATACATGTAGATATACAAAACCATATAAAATTAAGCGTGAAATTTTATATATCGCGCGTTCAAAGTTACAGAATAACCCCCCAGAGCGCACGAAGACTGGAGGTATATCCGCTCGAGCACAGACGCGCATGGCTCTGTCCGCAAGCTCAAGGGCTCGATCACCGGGTAAATCCCAAATTCAAGAACACACACAAACTCACTCGGGAACGGGAGAGTTTTCTCACGTCCAACCTCACCCCTGGTGAAGCTAGTGCACGTGAATCAGCTGTCTCGTAGGCTGGCTTCACTAGCGCGATGGAGTGACAATCATGGCGGGCATGCGTTATCATCAAAGCACTGTCGATCTACCAAAAATTATCTCACAGGAGGATAAAGAGAACGAAGTGGTAAAAGAGAGCGCTACAATTAACATGGAGCCACCAAAGAGTGGTCGGAGGGATTCGCAAGCTCAGCATGCTGGAGAGCTACATTTGACACCGAGCAATAGACAAAAAAGCAACCGACTATCAAGGGAATTTTCGTCAAACGATAAAAGCGTACACGCACAATGAAGAAACTTACTTCGTCCTCAACGACCTCAACCCTGACTCGTAATGAATATCCCACACTCTTTAAATGAATTAAATATAATTAATAAAGATGTTAAGATTAGAAAGAGATATTTTTCGACAATATATTTTTTAAGTAAAAACTCTTAGTTTAAATAAATTTCTCATAACTTTATTATAAATATAACGAGCAAACAAAAAACAAACGAATTTATCATTTTCTAAATCTATTTTTTAATCTTCTTCTTCGCTTTGATCTCAGTTTGCGTTATCGGATTTTTTCGGAGTGAATGTATTATAATAAGTATGATGATTTGGCGGTATTATATTGCCTTTGCACAAACATAGCAAGTCTTTTAATTTAGCAGCGGGTAAGCCTTGCTCAGCCACGTAAGCTTTTTTTAAATTATATTTCTTTATATTTACTTCGCTCGGAGCTTTTCTCAATACGAGCTTTTCATAATCTTCGTCAAAATTATATTTATATAACAGCTGGTTTAAGTTGTCTTTCGAAGCGCTAACTTGCTTTAATTTCGAAATTCCTAGTACTGTATTGACTGTTTTATTTTTTTTACAATTGTTCTTGACCAATTTTGCTTACTAGATAAATCTTTCAAGTTATAAATCATGTCATAATTAACATGCACCACTTCATAATAAGGTGCTGTTGTTTTTGCACTTTTTATAATATCACACTATTCATTAAGAATGTAAATATGTCGGCCTTTTGCATATCGCTCTATAGCTGCATGCACGGAATCTGCTTGATTCTGGGTATATCCTACTTCTAGGAATGAGTGTTTAATATTGATTTCGTATTTCGCAGATACATAAACATACATAGAGAACACGTGTTTATTTCTGTTCTGGCCAGCGCAATTGTCCGACCACAAAAGAAAATCTGTCAGGCCCGATGCAACCCGTTTTTCAATGTAATGAAGTAAACAACTTGCTACTTCGTTGGAACCTTTCTTAGCGTCACTTTCACTCCACACATAACAACACCCTTCGTGATGTGCGACATCAAAAATAGTGAAGTTGTAGACCGAGAGCTTGCGCTTGTAATAAAGCGAACTAGCTTCTGATTTTGGTGTGCTCAAGACTTTCTGAAAACCGAATACAATCATGCTCGTAGTTTCTTTTGCGTTTTTCGCTAATTCTTCGTCTTCCTTTTTTACGCTCCTTGCTTTTTCTTTATTAATTATGTGTGCAGCATATTTTGCTTCTAATCCTTTTTTATTTTCAGCAGTAGCATTCTCGTAGTCTACACACTGATCACATTGATCTTTTCTGGGGTGGAAAAAACTGATGTTAAATTTCGTGTTGAAAACATCATAGTAATGATGTTTCGAGGCTATAGATTTTCCATTCTCTTTTGTCCATTGTTGATATAAGCGAAACATCTTACTCAAGCACAATCCCTCTTCTAAGTACTCACGATTTGAATCTTTCCTCGTGTAATGAGAATTCACGCGAGAGAACAAGTTTATATGTTCTACAACACTTTCAGTTATTTTCGGATCTATTTCCTTCGGTCGACTGTTCTTTGATGTGCCTCGCTTATCTTCCAATTTTTCTCCATTCCTGGCCTTTTTTAAAGCAGTGGTTATTATCTGTTTACTAATGGATAAGGTATATAGAAACATAAGGCGACAAACAGTAATTTTCTGATTTCGATAACTGATTGAATAAGTTCTAGTATATTCCCTTTTAGACTTTTCAGTGCTTTCTTTAGGTAGATGTTCGGATTCATGCTTACATATGAAAGCATATTTTTTGCTTTGATCACCGATTTCCCAGTAGTCAGCAAAAAACGCCGCCCGTTTTTCTTCAGAAACTTTTTGTTCGCATTTTGATTAGCATCCTGGGCCACACCCAATTTTTAATTTGCGCGCAGGAACATTTTTTTTTTGTTGATGAAGAAGTATACGCAAGACCAAGAGCTGTTGCAGTCTTCGTAATATTTCTCTCCCATTTTTCAGGTTCACGTCTTCTTTTTTTGGTAAATTGCTACTTAACTCTATGCTTCCTTTTTTTAAAATTAATATCAGTTTTCGATGTATTATCAAACTACAGAATCTTTGAAAAATGTTTTCTCTAAAAAGAAAGCATTAACATTTTTTTACAAAAATATTTTTTGATTTATATATTTATCTAAATTAAAATAGAAATAACTTTAGAATGTGCAATAAAAGGCTAGAGGTAAATTTTAGCACGAATTTAATAATGTAATAATAATTTGTCAAAAATAAACAAGAGAAAATGGATGCATAAGAGTGTTTTGTGAAAAAACTTAGTATCAGGTGCTGTTACGTAAGGGTAGTTAACTTGGCAAACTTTGAGCTTCGCATTTTGTAAAGGCTAAAGGATTAGGTGATTTCAGAGAAATAGATGCGAAAGAGTAGTTTTTAAAAAACTTTGTACCGCCAGCTGCTATGGAAATGACAGTTCACATGAGAACTCAATTTCTCAGCCAACTTTGAGCTTCGAGTTTTATAAAAGCAAAAGAATCAGGTGATACAGAGATTTGAATTGTAATTCTGAGAACTTGTACTTTTTTCTTTTATTCCTTGCGATAGCTACAAAGAAAAAATATATTATTGTTATCTTTTTTAACAACTTTAAATTCTCTGTTGAAATACTAATAAAAGTTTAATGTTTTTATCGAAACAATCTTGCTCTCAACAACTGTCCAACTCTCTACAAAGAACATAACTGAAAAGTTAAATGTTTTTTTCAAACAATTATAATAAACACCTTTAAAAACTATTTTTTAAAGTATTTTCTATAATTCCTATAAAAACATTTTCTATTTCTCACAAAACTGATTTTTACTATTAGCAGTAATTATTCTCATTTTTAAATTATCTCCTTATCTCTTTACAATATTTGTTTGTATTTCTTACAAAAATCATTTTTCTTATCTGTAGTATTACTCATTAAATTAAAGTCAAGTACTTTTAATAACAGAATCATTTCTGTAAATTATTCATTATTATATTTACTCTACAAAATATCTCCAAAAATGGTCCATCAGTACATCTTTTAAAAAATCCATTAATAAATTATTTTACAAAACGTCTACAATCCTTAATTTACAAACTTTTGCAAGCAACGAGAAATTCTTTTCCAAAACCTTTACAATCACTTTACAAAAACTTTCACAAACTATAAGAATTTTTTCGGAAACCATAAGAATTATTTTCCAAAACCTATACAATATCCTAAAAAATTATTTACGTTATGTTTTATGAAAAGGAATTCTACGAATAAATAATAAATTTTTGCGTTCAAAAGTCGAAATAAATTCCTTTCACGCGGATACTGAAAGTCAAACCCAGAAAAGTTGTGAAATCAATTAAAGTGTAGTTTTATACTTTACAAACGTTATTTATAATTTACTTTTACTCTTAAAAAGTTGTGAAATCTTTCTAAAAAATTTGTTTACAAAAGTAAAATAGTAAAAGTAACTTATAGGCAAGAGTAAGTTTGGTTACTATTCCATATAGTTTTATACTTAACAAACATTATTTGCTAAACTCTCCCACCCTCTCTTTCTTCCCCCTCTCTCTCTACCTCTGTACCAAAAACTTTAATGAGAGGTTAAATATTTTTTCAAATCAATCAACACGTTCTTTAAAAAACTAATTTTTTAAATATATTCTAACAACACAATTTGTCTATAGTCCTTTTATTTATTCTAATCTCATCTATTCAATAAGCACTCTCTACAAATGGTAATAATTTTTTTCATGACTGTACAAATAATAATATTATCAATAAAGCTTTCTACGAAAGTATAAAATAAGGCAAGTATAGAAGTTTTTTCTGTATAATCTATAAAATAATATTTATGATTTTTTAAAATAAATTAAATAAATACTAGTACAAAAGTCTTTTACTTCTTTGAGTCAATGTATGCTCAACAAATTATATATAAGTACATTCAAATTGTTTACTGCAAATCAAACAAACGAAAGTTGTGAAATCAATTATCGATAGTCAAGTAATGCAAACCATTCTCTGAAAAACTGTATGACTATAATGTTCTCAGAAATGTATTCAAATTTCTTCATTCTTCTATACAAATTAAATACAAGAAAATTCTGAAATCAATTAATTGTAGTCAAGTACCGGCCATAAGAACTTTTCGTACCTCGCATGTAAAATTACATTTTACGCCCACGTTGTAACTTCAAAATTATTCAGCCAGCGGGCATAAAGCACTACATAACGCCCAAGAAGCCCAAGAGCTCACACACTCCTACAAAACTTTATAGTACTTACGTACCTTACGCCCGTGTGGGCGAAAATTATTTTAATTATATAAATATAATTCCTTCTTTTTATTTCTAAAATTCATAAGAATTTTTTCAGGTATTTACGAAAAGTCAAAGCCTATATAAAAAAATTACATAGTTACCAACACATCACTATTTTTCATTATTCCTCCTCAATTTTGAACTTTCTATAATATTACGCATCTTGGAAGGACAAGAGATCGAAGTCTAGAGCTGCCCTAGCAGGATTGGGCCTCCGACCTCCCGTACATATTTGGCGGGCCCGACGGTTTGCAGTTCAAGGTATAAAGCATGGTCATTTTCATATAAATATTCAGATGTTTAAAGATCAGATAAAATGTATAAATGGCTAGTTGCTTCTACATATTAACTACTGATCTATGAATCTATCACTTTGTTTTTAAATAGAAAGTACACAAAATCACAAAAACCGTGTGAAAATGTTATATAAGATCTCATATGAGATCCCATAATATATAAAATTGCATATGACATCACATATAAGATCTCATACGAGATTTGCGCTGTCTGAAATTCTGATATGAGATCTTATATGATATTTACACGGGGGAAAAGGATATAAAATATGTTGCTTATAAAACGGTTAGTAAAATGTAAAGTACTTTTGAGCAGGCTATAAATTTATATGAATTTTGTATTTTATTCTCGTTTAAAAGAGACGGACACAAGGAAAAACCGCTGCCAATTCATTGGCACGTAGCTTCCTTAAACTTAATTTACTGATTCCTTTAATTCATTTTTAATTCCAATATTTAAAATTTAATACTTCAGAAAGACAGAAATAACAAAACTCCAACATAATTTATTCAAATTTGTATAGATTATACATCTCCACAAAATTTCACATACATAAAATATATATCACAATTGCCTATAAATTTGCAACTGATATTTAGAGCTCTATGTATTTGAATGTAATTTATAGCATTCGAAACATAATTAAATTACCTATATTTTCTAAAAAAAATTAATTTTCTAGCTATCACGGTTCTTTGTTATTAACAGAAATGTAAAAATTTAAAAATAAAAAAAAAATGAGTTTTGGATGTTCAACTATTACGATAGTAAAATTGTCTTATTCGCTTCAAAATTCATTGTACAGGTACATTATTGATAGTTCTCGGCAGAGTTTTTTTGGCAAAATGATTGGTTCACAATTTCCAGAGATATTATAAACTAAAATTATCTTTTTATAAATTAAATTAAATTTAATTATAAACTAAATTAAAAAAAATTATAAATTAAAAAAGTAGTCTTTTATTGCATTTTAATTAAATATTCTAATTCAATTTGATAATTTGTATATAATAATAATATAATAATCCATTTTTACGTAAGAGATAGATAAAATTATACATTATCATATAAAATTAAAATTCGAAAAATAAATTTTTCACGAAAAAAATTGGAAAAATTTTATGGAAAATATTAACTTGTAATTTTTTCATGGCCAATTCATATTCAGTGGTAGAAATGTACCAATTCTGCACCACTACCACTGAGTATGAAATTGTTAGATGTCGGACAACAAATTTATTTTCGTGTTACGTTGAACATTGAACGTGTTATATTGAATGCGTTATGTGGAAAGGCTGTTATAATGTGAGGGGATGTATTTTAAAAAATTTGATAAAGACAGATTTTTGTTTTCATTTTTCAATTTTTCAAGTTTTACATTTTTGTTAATAATAAAAAACCGCGATAACTGAAAAATTTTTCTTTTTAGAAAATATAAATATTTTAATTCTCTTTCAAATGCTACCCATCCCATTCAGATACACAGAGCCATCCTGAAGAAATAGATTTTAAAAATGTCTAGAAAAATTTTAACCTCAAATATCTCTGAAATTTATGAACCAATCACTTTGCCAAAAGAACTCATCCGAGAACTATCAATAATATACCTCTACAATGAATTTTGAAGCGAATAAGACAATTTTACTCTTGTAATAGTTGAACATATAAAACTCATTTTTTTTCATTTTTCAATTTTTACGTTTTTGTTAATAACAAAAGAACCGTGATAGCTAGAGAATTAATTCCTTTTAGAAAATATAGGTAATTTAATTCTCTTTCGAATCCCACACACCGCATTTAAATACATAGAGCCATTCTCGAGAAATTACGATTTAAAAAAAAATTGAAAAAAATTTTAACCTCAAATATCTTCGAAATTTATGGATCAATCCTTTTGCCCAAAGAACTCACTCGATTGGTATTCAAAATCTACCCCTACAAAGAATTTCAAAGTGATTAAGCCAATTTTACTATAGTTATTGAACGACAAAAAAAATCACTTTTTTTTATAAATTATTTTTTTTCTCAAAAAATAATGAATAAAAAACCTAAAAATTTAGTAAGTTATAGTACTTAATATCCTTTATAACCAAAAAAATATTCATGTTAATATCATTTTTTTATTTCGAAATATAACCTATTTACAAAAAATTACGTTTTCATCAATAACTTATGACGAAATATAGCTACCGACTTTTTTTTTTTTAAATTGTAGATAATTTTATCATACATACAGAGAATTCATGGAATATAAACAATATTTGTTCTAAATATTAAAAAAATTGAAAAAAAATTTTGAAAATTAAAAAATGGTTATAAAAAAAAAAAATTAAATTTTACAAAAATAAAATACTGACCCCAATTGTGGAAGCAAAATCTAAAAAAATGATCACTCTCCCGTTAAAATCGGTCGAGTAGATAATGAGATATCAGCGTATACGGACATACATATACACACACACACACACACACACACACACACACACACACACACACACACACATCTATACGGACATTTTCTAAAAATAGTGTATTTCGATTCCAAATTTGCTAAATAACATTTCTAACACATTATCTAATAAAAATTTTTTTTTTTACTATCACAAAGCTTCCTCTATGCTTCCTATGAGGAAGCAATATGTTCGATAATGAAATATAAATCATGATTCTGCACATGTACGGATATGATGTACTTAACGGCATCAATTACAAATTAGATAACGTAATTATTTATGGTGAACTTATAGGTATAAATATTGTTAATGAATTTATGTAAAAACTTAGTATTCCACATCATTTAAGTAGCCCACGTGACTGCAAACCGTCAGGCCCGCCGAGTATGTACGGGAGGTCGGAGGACCAACCCTGCTAGGGCAGCTCTAGACATCTCTTGTCCTTCCAAGATGCGTAATATTATAGAAAGTTCAAAATTGAGGAGGAATAATGAAAAATAGTGATGTGTTGGTAACTATGTAATTTTTTTATATAGGCTTTGACATTTCGTAAATACCTGAAAAAATTCTTATGAATTTTAAAAATAAAAAGATGGCATTATAGTTATATAATTAAAATAATTTTCGCCCACACGGGCGTAAGGTACGTAAGTACTATAAAGTTTTGTAGGAGTGTGTGAGCTCTTGGGCTTCTTGGGCGTTATGTAGTGCTTTATGCCCGCTGGCTGAATAATTTTGAAGTTACAACGTGGGCATAAAATGTAATTTTACATGCGAGGTACGAAAAGTTCTTATGGCCGGTACTTGACTACAATTAATTGATTTCAGTACTTTCTTGTGTTTAATTTGTATAGAAGAATGAAGAAATTTGAATACATTTCTGAGAACATTATAGTCATACAGTTTTTCGGAGAATGGTTTGCATTACTTGGCTATGGATAATTGATTTCACAACTTTCGTTTATTTGATTTGCAGTGAACAATTTGAATGTACTTACATATAATTTGGTGAGCATACATTGACTCAAAGAAGTAAAAGACTTTTTTACTAGTATTTATTTGATTTCTTTTAAAAAATCATAAATATTATTTTATAGATTATACAGAAAAAACTTCTATACTAGCCTTATTTTATACTTTCGTAGAAAGTTTTATTGACAATATTATTATTTGTACAGTCATGAAAAAAATTATTACCATTTGTAGAGAGTGCTTTTGAATAGATGAGATTAGAATAAATAAAAGGACTATAGATAAATTGTGTTGTTAGAATATATTTAAAAAATTAGTTTTTTAAAGAACGTGTTGATTGTTTTGAAAAAATATTTAAGCTCTCATTAAAGTTTTTGGTACAGAGGTAGAGAGAGAGGGGGAAGAAAGAGAGGGTGGGAGAGTTTAGCAAATAATGTTTGTTAAGTATAAAACTATATGGAATAGTAACCAAACTTACTCTTGCCTATAAGTTACTTTTACTTTTATAAACAAATTTTTTAGAGAAATTTCACAACTTTTTATGAGTGAAAGTACATTATAAATAATGTTTGTTAAGTATAAAATTACACTTTAATTGATTTCAAAACTTTTCTGGGTTTGACTTTCAGTATCCGCGTGAAAGAAATTTATTTCGACTTTTGAACGCAAAAATTTATTATTTATTCGTAGAATTCCTTTTCATAAAATATAAAGTAAATAATTTTTTAGGATATTGTATAGGTTTTGGAAAATAATTCTTATGGTTTCCGAAAAAATTCTTATAGTTTGTAAAAGTTTTTGTAAAATGATTGTAAAGGTTTTGGAAAAGAATTTCTCGTTGCTTGCAAAAGTTTGTAAATTAAGGATTGTTGACGTTTTGTAAAATAATTTATTAATGGATTTTTTAAAAGATGTACTGATGGACCATTTTTGGAGATATTTTGTAGAGAAAATATAATAATGAATAATTTACAGAAATGATTCTGTTATTGAAAGTACTCGACTTTAATTTAATGAGTAATACTACAGATAAGAAAAATGATTTTTGTAAGAAATACAAACAAATATTGTAAAGAGATAAAGAGATAATTTAAAAATGAGAATAATTACTGCTAATAGTAAAAATCAGTTTTGTGAGAAATAGAAAATGTTTTTATAGGAATTATAGAAAATACTTTAAAAAATTGTTTTTAAAGGTGTTTATTATAATTGTTTGAAAAAAACATTTAACTTTCCAGTCAAGTTCTTTGTAGAGAGTTGGACAGTTGTTGAGAGCAAGATTATTTCGATAAAAACATTAAACTTTTATTAGTATTTCAACAGAGAATTTAAAGTTGTTAAAAAAGATAACAATAATATATTTTTTCTTTATAGCTATCGCAAGGAATAAAAGAAAAAAGTACAAGTTCTCAGAATTACAATTCAAGTCTCTGTATCACCTGATTCTCTTGCTTTTATAAAACTCGAAGCTCAAAGTTGGCTGAGAAATTGAGTTCTCATGTCAACTGTCATTTCCATAGCAGCGGGCGGTACAAAGTTTTTTAAAAACTACTCTTTCGTATCTATTTCTCTGAAATCACCTAATCCTTTAGCCTTTACAAAATGCGAAGCTCAAAGTTTGCCAAGTTAACTACCCTTACGTAACAGCACCTGATACTAAGATTTTTCACAAAACACTCTTATGCATCCATTTTCTCTTGTTTATTTGTGACAAATTATTATTACATTATTAAATTTGTGCTAAAATTTACCTCTAGCCTTCTATTGCACATTCTAAAGTTATTTCTATCTTAATTTAGATAAATATATAAATCAAAAAATATTTTTGTAAAGAATGTTAATGCTTTCTTTTTAGAGAAAACATTTTTCAACGATTCTGTACTTCTTTCAATATAAAGTTTGTTAGTATATTATTCTTGTACAGAACGTCTTGTTGGCTGTTTTAAAAATAGTAGAAAATATAAAATATCTTGAAATAATTATTGATTGAAACTACTTAAATTAGTAACCCATGATTGCCACACATCTTGTAAAATTAAAAACAATCAGTTTATGAACTAAGAATTACTGACAAGGAAAGTACCCGAACTGTCAAATTCAAAAAAATTCCAAATCCATATTAAAAAGTAGACCTCCATGCGAGATTCACGAAACCATTTTTTTTATCGGCTGAGAAGCGCTTTATAAGGGTTAAAATCACCCCTAAAGTTTACCCCCAAGAAACGTTTTTTTGATATATCTCGGCTTCTACTTAACTTTTTTTAACGAAACAAAATGGAAAGAGTTTCTTATTAAAAAGCCAAGAAATCCGTGGTAGTATGAACATTAAGGGTTGCATCCCTTATTTTTTAGAGGGTGAAATTGTGTTTTTTTAAGAATAATTTTTGTTGTGAGAATTCATAAAATAATTAAAAATAGGTCAAAACATTATTTTTTATTTATTTATTTATTTATTTATTTCCAGAAAATATTTACATTACATTATTATATACGAAATATACATAAGTAAGTAAATCCTACTGAGGCAAATATTATTGCCTGTGTGTAGATCTGGTACATAGAAAACTTACAAACTAAAAAAATATTACAAACTACAAAATTCTTAAAAACTATATAATGGTATGTGCGTAGTGTTTGTTAACATCGATAAAATCCATTGTAGTACATAAATAACAGTTAAATAATTTGTTAGATATATTGGTTAAGATTTAATTATTATTTTGAAATTATATTGCATCTTTTACTATAAACATTTTTAATTTTTTCTTCATTAATTGTCTACTTAAATTCATAACTTTGAGATCCTTAGATAGCCCATTAAAGACCCTTATAGCTTCATTGTAGCTATTTTTATCACTAATTCTTTTATCACATTAAGGTAATTGAATTGTTTTGTTTCTGGTCTTGCTCGCACTGTTTATATATTTATTTCTTAATGTAGAATAATGTAAGGATATTGACTCTAACTGGAATAATTTTTTTATTTCAAGAGGTGGATTAGTTTGAGAGAATTTATTTTTATTTATGATTTTCAATATTTTGTTTTGTGTTGATTGTATTAGTTTCATATTATTATCGTACGCACCACCCCAGGCAATTACCCCATAATTGATTAGACTATGAAAGAAAGCATAATATATTATCATTAATGTTTTTGTATCCATCATATTTTTTATCTTGGCAAAGACAAAAATTAGGTATTTGGTTTTTTTAATGATATATCTTATATGCTTATCCCATTTCATATTGTAGTCGAAATACAGCCCTAAGTATTTATGACTTTCAACTCTTTTTATTAATTGCGTTCCTATTTTGATGTTTAGTGTGCCAGGTACACTATCACAGTAGTTTCCGAGAGTCATATAGACCGTTTTATCTATATTTAGCGACAGTTTATTTTGTGCAAGCCACTTGGCCACATGATTAAGGTAAGCACACATTTTTTCCTGAGCTGAGGACCACATGTTATCACTTGATATGATAACCGTGTCATCAGCATAGGACATGATTGTGTCATTTTGCATACTTCCTAGTAAGTCATTGACATAAAGTATAAAAAGTAATGGTCCTAATATAGTTCCTTGGGGAACACCCGTAGTAAATTCTTTATATTCACTTTTACAGTCTTGAATTTTTACTCTTTGCCGCCTATCTGTGAGATAGCTAGTCATCAGTTTTAAGGCACTACCCCTTACTCCATATCGTTCAAGCTTATCTAAAAGAACTCTATGATTAACAGTGTCAAATGCTTTGGCTAAGTCTAGAAAAGCAACAATTATTGGTTTACTTTTATCTAAGTTTTCGTATATGATATTTGATATATAATTTAATGCGTCAGTAGTTCCCCTATTTTTAACGAAACCGTATTGTTTTTCTGATATTATGTTATGTTTTTCAAAAAAGTGGTATAATCTATTATAAATTATTTTTTCAAAAATTTTTGCAATGTTCGATATTAAAGAGATTGGTCTGTAATTATTGATATTAGATTTTTCACCAGCCTTGTAAATAGGGACTACCTCAGCATTTTTGAGCGCGTCAGGCCAGATAGATTTCACAATACATAAATTGAAGATATATTCTAAGGGCACACATATATATTCAGAGAGAATTTTCAATGATTTAGCGTTAATATTGTCTACACCTCCAGATTTATTTTTAAATGTATTGATTATTTTGTATATCTCAGCAAAATCTGTCGGACGAAAGAAAATAGATTCAGGATTCCTATCTGGAAGTTTCAGGTTATTATTATTTATATTAGCAAATTGAGCACTCAAATTTGGTCCTATTTTACAAAAATAGGTGTTCATAGCATTTGCTATATCAGTTTTATTTTCGATTTTTTGATTGTTTTCGTATATATATTTTATTGGATTATCATGCACACTATTTCTCCCTAATTTAGTTTTAATTATGTTCCATAATTCCCTAGAGTTTCCGCTATTTCGTTTTACCATTTCCTTTTCATATTTAAATTTTGCTTCTTTAATAACTTTGTTCAATATCTTAGTGTAATTTGTATACTCTTTTTTTAGGGCTTCAGAAGTGGGATTGTTTTTCCATAAGATATACAGTGTCTCTTTAGTAGTACACGAGACTATAATAGCACTAGTAATCCAATTTTTACCAACTACAATAAATAACAGTTGATGTTTTTGGGCATTCTTCGCGAAACAACCCCTTAAGAGGTGGTAAACCACCCCTAACACAAATGAATTAGGTATATTTTTTTGGCAATTATTTTTTTCCTTAAAATGGGTTCTTGAAGTCGTTAATCGGAATCCACAGTTAGATCCACAATGAAAATTTGAAAATAGTGAATTCAATATGGCGAAAAATTTTTTAGAAATATTTTAAATTCCACGAAAAATAGTATGTAGACCCCCTAGCGGAAATTATATTATGTAAATAAGTGTATAATAATGTAACAATGTTTTATTATGTTATTCTATTATTTATTATTTTTTTATCATACACTTGTTTATCGTACGATAAACAAGTGTATGATAATGTAGTTGTTTGTAAAAAAGTGTAAGAAAACGTAACAAATTGTACTTTTCTACTGGATTTCGGATGCTTTTACATTTTACCACAGTTTATACCATTTTTTAATAATTTCTTACTTTTCCTTACATTTGTCTACGTTTTATTACTTTTTAATTTCCCCAGTGGAAATTTTAAATGTATGAAATCGTATCAAAATGTATCAAAAGGTATCAGAGTGTACCTAAGTGTATATAGAGGTTGCATTTCGTAATTTTTGTAGCACACTTTAATACCTTTTGATACCTTTTGATACATTTTGATACCTTTTCAAAAAAATTAAAAAATGCAATATTAATTTATTTATCATTCTATTAAACACATTAACACGTTTTGGTACATCTTAAAACCTTTTCATACATTTTGATACCTTTTGATATATTTGTATACATTTTGGTACATTTTGATACATTTTGATACATTTCTATACATTTATACAAACAAATATTCATTAATACCGTTTGATACATTTTGATACCTTTCTATATATTTCCTATATATTTAAAATATTATTTTTATTATTTTCTATATATTTAAAACGTATCATAATGTACATAAATATGTCAAAGTGTTTCTAAATGTTCAAAAATGTATGAGAATGTAAAAATAATTTAATGTAAAAAAATATTTTTTGATAAATGTATGAAAAGGTATCAAAAGGTATTAAAAGGTATCAAAATGTACATAAATATGTCAAAATGTGTCAAAATGTATCAAAATGTATTAAAATGTATCAAAAGGTATGTAAATGTATTAAAATATATATAAGTGTACCAGAGCGTGTCTAAATGTTTCTTTCATCAATAAATTTTTTCTTTTATCAAAAAATGATTTTGTATATAAATGTATCAAAATGTATTAAAAGGTCTCAAAAGATATCAAAGTGTTCTCCAAAAGTTACGAAATGCAACCTCTACATACAATTTGATACACTTTAATACCTTTTGATACCTTTTGATACCTTTTAATACATTTTGATACATTTTGGTACATTTTGATACATTTTATAATTTCCACTGGGGTTGTACTCTTAATTCAAATTTTGTAGGCATTCTTACACTTTCGTACATCTTTTTACATTTTATTATATATTTGTACTTTTAATTACATCCTTTTACTTTTATATACAAATTTTGATACAAATTTTACATCGTATCACATATTTGTACACTTTTTTCAAATAGTTCATAATTATACTTTTATAATAATTTATAATTGTACTTTTATTTAAATAAAGCTATAAATAAAATATTTTCAAAGATGTAAAGAAAAAATACTAAAATGCAATAAAATGTAAATTATTATGTATTAGAAATATAATTAATATATGTTACAAAATGTAAGTTACTGTATAAAAGTTTAAATTTTTACAAATTCTTACAGATTTTTACAATTTATTATCTTTTAATACAAATTCTTATACAATTCTACCAATTTCTAAGCAGCACAACGACCAATTTTTAATCCTACGGGTCAGCCAACAGCAGACGGCAAGCTAGCTAATTATTCTGACGATCATGGATTATATGTTTTACAATAATGATATTCATGAAAAAAATGTTGTAAACATAGCGATTTTTTGCACCATGAACATGTTATAATCGCTCGTTTACCACAAATATCGCATGTAATAAAATTAGAATTGAAGCAAAATTTTGTTGGGTTTTCAATTTTTTCTGGCCTTTCATCAATGTAACCGGCGGCGTACCAAGCATATTTAAATAAATTTTGAAACCTGGGACTTGATAATTGATTATGTACTAATGAATGCATTTTGATTATATTATTTCTATCGTGTAAGTTGAGATCCTCATTTGTTAGAAATATCATATCCGAAAACGTTCGAACGAAGTTCTTCCACATTCGAAAACCGTAAATATCAAGCGGTTGAAGTTCACTTGTTGTTCTTTGTGGAATTTGTAGAATCGTTAAGGTTTTATGTTCCGGTTTTACTTTATAAATTATATCTAGGCAGTGACCTCTCCATGAATCAAGCAATAGGGTACTTGTTATGATAGTTGATGGAAAATATAGATCTTGCGCCCAAGTTTCAACATGTTCTTTAGTCAATTTACCTGATTTCGATGCCATTACATAAACATTTTCTGCTGCAAATAAATTTTTTCTGACTACAGTTCCAAACTCTCCCTTTGGTTCTTGCATGACTAAAAAGAAGGGTGATATAAGTTTTCCTTCAGCAGATACAGTAGGTTGGATAGTATAAGAATGAGTTGTCGAATGCACTGATTGCACTATACTCTCTACACTTTTATCTCCTCTAAGATTGAGGGTTCGACCACTGTGTATTTCGTAATTAAAACCACTTTGGTCGGAGTTATAAACACGTTTTGCATCATATTTTATGATGGCATTTTTTACTCTATTGCGAAATTCCTGTTTTTGTGCTGACCATTCTTCTGAATCATCTATGGCCGAATCCATCTCAAATCAGACAGCCCGCGTATGCCTATTTCACCTATCATGTTGAAATAAAAATATTTATGTTCTACTCGAAAAAATATTTTACACGTGTTTTTTTATTTTTTTGTTTCATCAAAATTTCATGCGTTCAGCGATGCCGAAAAATTCCGAGAAAATTCTTTCATTGAGAAAAAAAATTTTCAATGTGATTTTCAAACTGCTATTGTTTCAGCAGTTTTTCGAGCTTTTAAACGTGTAACACACAATTTCACTCAGTTTTGAGCCCTCTTTAACGGCCTTAATGTCATTTTCAAAAAAATAAAAAATCCACGAGCTATGCACTTTTTACTGAAAAATTCATTTTTTAGGGAAGTGCCTTTTTCTCGAAAACCCCATGTTTTTTTTGCACAATTTTTGTTGTCGTGATAGAGGACGGTAATGCCTAGCTAGACGTATTTGTGAGATTCGGTACTTTTTCCCTGGGATAGCGATCACTAATGAGATAACACACAAACAAATTTTTCACGCCTAATGCTTATATATAGTCAATGATATTAGAGTCAATGTAAAGGTATTTGTCTTTGTGTGTATGTAATATACAGGTACACATAACTATGTATTTATTTGTTATTTGCGTCTTTATGATTTTTTATTTTTATACCTTTTTTTCATTTGTATACCTATTTTACTACCTTTGTTTTTCTGCTTCATTGTTCTTAATTCAGTAAGCGGACGATCAGCGGTCTTTGCTGTCAAACAATGTATTTTATCGTCACATGTTTTTTAACCCATATATGAGTTTTTTGAATTCCAGGATACTTTGGAGTTGTAAGCCAATCAATATTTTTTTCTTTTCTGAATTGTTCTATTTCAGCATCTTGTAAATGTATTATTTTAATAGCATCAGTATATTTTTGAACATGTATTGCAAAATCATTTGCGTTTTGAATAGCTTCTTCAAGGGACTCTCGAAGATTATGCGAAGTAGCATAATGCTTTATAAGTCCACCCACACCATCTACAGCTCCTTTGCCGTGCCCAGTAGCAGAGAACAACCATTTTATATCACATGGTGCTCGTTTTAGTTCATCTAATTGAAAGCGATTTTTAAAGTGACTCGCAGCGCCGTCTGATACGATGGTAATTTTTTAAATTGAATCACAACAATTTTCTTTCAAGAATTTTATAATTTTTTGTACTGCTAGCAAAGCATACGCTGAATCATGTTTTCGGTCATCACTTATAACTGCGAAACTTTGTGTCGAATCCCCTTGATAAGAGACTGCTGTGAAAATAGAAATTTGATCATTAACCCAATGATTTCCTTGAATAGCTTTATTATGAATCACAGCCCAGTTTTCAGCAAAGTCTATTTGAAGAACTAAATGATGTGAGTCTTTTTTAGCACTTTCTCTTTCTGTTTTTATAGCTTTGCGTTGTATATTTTTTACATACATGTGAGTACTAACCCTCATGGTCCAAACCGAAAGTTCATCTTTAAAAGCAGAAATTGATAGTGTCTTTTAATCAGGTATCCATTATCCCACAAAGCATATGTAATTTCTTCTGTGCCTTCTACATCTTGCAGTTTTAAAACATGAAACGTAATTCCCTTAATCCCTGGACATAGTTTACATTCTTGTAAATAACATAAATCAGATGGCTCAGAACACATTGTTGCATTTATTATTTGTGACCGACTTTCATCCAACTCTGTGACGTTACTCCCTCTAAAATTAATTAAGCTCGTAAGAAATAAATCATAATTTGCGCAATAGATACAGAGACAAACTTCTTTGATGGGGCTAAGTAAGACATACTTTGGTCGCAAACTATAAAATTTCGATTTTCCAATTCTCAATTCTGGATAATCATTTTTAAATACTTTATACGTCTCTTTTAAACTTCGAGTAAGAAAACGCTTAACTTTTTTCTCTTTTTTATTGTTAACTTTAATTGTAACAACGTCACATTTATTAGGACTTTGTCTTGAACAATTAAAATCATCATTTAAATAATATTCCATAACAATTTTTTCCATGTTTTCATCAATCGGATGGCCTGAATATGCATCTGGTTCTGAATAAATTCCTTTTTCTTTAACAAGATTTCTCGATTTGTTGATCATATACATTGTTATTTCTGGAAATAAAGATAAAATTTCATGTTTTGTAAAGGATGAAGGTAGCAAAGTCAGAATTTTTATTTTTTCTGATACCGTAGAACACTTTTGCAAGGCTAGACCAAGATTTTGTATCCATTCTGTACAATGGCATACAGTTGATTCATTTGCTGTTATAGAAACGTCATAAACATTGTTCAACTTCACATCAAGGGTATTAGACAATGTTGAAAGTATTTTTTCTTCTTTGTTACGTAATTTTCAATTGATTTTTCATGTATAAGATTTTTTCTTTTAAGAGGCGATACAGAACCTAAGAAAGATGTACTTATTTCATTATTAAATTCTTCAATGCGTTCTGGAGTACTTGGTAAAAAATCTTCATCTCTATCAACTACGTTATCGGTAACTTCATTATCCGTTATAAATTCATTGTCAGTACTACTCACCAATTCTAAAGCACGATTGTAACAATGTTGACACAGATATGTAGAAGGTGCCAAAGGTAAATGAGGATAGAGGTGCTTCAATGGATGAGCAAGATTCTCAAGTTGTTTTAAACGTACGGAACTAGATTTGTAAATAATTTGTTTGTGTTTGTCTAAAAAGTCTGCACATTTGATTCTCTCTATTGAGTAATATTGAGACATCGTAGTTGAGTTGATAAGGTGTAAATATGTAATAATTTTCCAAAAGATGATGGTTTTAAATAAGACGAGATGTGTGATATATAGCAGAAACCGAACTTTTCTTTGTAAATGTTAAGTCAAACCATATCCATCTAGCGGACAAATGTACTAGTACATATACTCCTATAAGTAGGCGCACGTACATGTATATTACATACGCACAAAGATAAATACCTTTACATTGACTCTAATATCATTGACTATATATAAGCATTAGGCGTGAAAAATTTGTTTGTGTGTTATCTCATTAGTGATCGCTATCCCAGGGAAAAAGTACCGAATCTCACAAATACGTCTAGCTAGGCATTACCGTCCTCTATCACGACAACAAAAATTGTGCAAAAAAAACATGGGGTTTTCGAGAAAAAGGCACTTCCCTAAAAATGAATTTTTCAGTAAAAAGTGCATAGCTCGTGGATTTTTTTTTTCTTTTGTAGATGACATTAAGGCCGTTAAAGAGGGCTCAAAACTGAGTGAAATTGTGTGTTACACGTTTAAAAGCTCGAAAAACTGCTGAAACAATAGCAGTTTGAAAATCACATTGAAAATTTTTTTTCTCAATGAAAGAATTTTCTCGGAATTTTTCGGCATCGCTGAACGCATGAAATTTTGATGAAACAAAAAAATAAAAAAACACGTGTAAAATATTTTTTCGAGTAGAACATAAATATTTTTATTTCAACATGATAGGTGAAATAGGCATACGCGGGCTGTCTGATTTGAGATGGATTCGGTCCTATAGATTTTTTAGTAATAATTTTTGTTATTTTTCGAGAAACGATATTAAATCGCCGTTTAAATTCATTTAACCAGTGTCTAGAAGCTTTAAATTCATTGAAGTTTAACTCTAATGCTTTTTCTTTTGCCATACGTCTTACATCAATGTCATGAATGGGTATTCTATTCGATCTGGCTACGTTAAATTTTTGTAAACAATATTCCTCAATTTTTTTCAATTTATCGATCCTACTTCCTCCTATTGCCACTTGATCTCTCCATCTATACAGCTGACGTGCTTCAAATTTTAACTTGTTTTTACTACTTAACCAATACTCCACAGCTTGCTTTTTGTAGTCAAAATTAATACTCTCTGATTCGGTCCTACATTGATTTTCAGTTTCGGGTGTTATCATATCTTCTGCATCGATATCTTCATGTAAATCATCTGTTGGTATGTCATCGTAAGGTTCGTAGGTATCATCATAATATAGAAATTCTTCCGTTTCTTCGTAAATACTACGATCATTTATACTTGATATTATAATATTATACACTATATTAGCAACATTTCTTTCAACGTCATTAACAGGTAATTTCTTTTCTTGATCTTGAAACATACTGTTTAAAGTAAATGAAACATTCATCGCATTTACCAAATTCATATTTATGGAAAATATTTTCTTTCTTCTTTTAGATACGTTGAGTCGCAGTATAAACCTGTAAAAGTTTTAGTTGTTATAGCCTTTTTATAGCCATAACAGTATAGGAATGTACAATAGTATGAATGTACAGTAAGTGTAAAAAGTATTCAGACATCCAAAACTTTTGAGGAAAACATTTGACTAAAATCCTTTGTAAGTGCATGGGAATTCGTTATTGTTTGTCAATGTTTTGTCTACAAGATACACTATTTTATTAGCATTAAATAGTTGCTAAACGTTGTTATTATAAATAAAGTACTACTTCTATTCACTCGTATGAATATTTTTTTACACTTAACTTAACTGATTAAATCGTCAGTATGTCATATTTTATATATTAGAATAACAGTAATGTAACAGTAATTCTAAAAATTAAAATCAAAACATAATTTTTACTATCATAAAATAATTCAATGCATGTATTAAGAGTAAAGTTTCACTATCAAAATATTTACAATTGGTACAATAAAGATTCTATAATCGATTTTTACTGAATTTGACTTTCTTAACTTCGGCCACTTGTTCAAAATTTATTGTATATTTTGACGAGTTTTATATTTAAAAATGCTGCATTTTATTTAACTTTTCAATATTATATCTATTATATCCTTCTATTAGAAATATTTTGAATAATTATGTAGAAGAAAGAAATTTCAATTATACGGTTACTTACGACTATTATTATTGTTGTTATCATTCAATTCAAATAGGATTTCATACTCGTAAAATATTTACTTGCCATTAAAAAATATGATGCAAGTACCTCCCGACACTTATATTTTCAATTAATACCCATAAAATAATGTTGACATTGAATATTAATTTAACACGAGCGTAGAAAAACGTTCAGTAACGTATATTTGTTTTCGACTGGCCGATGTTTCACTTATTTATGAATAAAAGAAGAGGAATCGGGAGATAAGCCATATCAATGCAAGTGTACGTAATCTTGTATATTGCGCAATAACCATGAATTGCTATAATTATCATTATATTAAAAATTTTGTTCATATTAATTTATATTAATAAATCATAAATAAACTTTTCTGATTAAAACCTATCATAATTTCAACAAGCATGAAAATCTCTCCTAGCTGAAATTATAAAATATGAAAGAAAATAAGAAAATACTTATAAAATGGAATAAATTGTCGAAAAATGTAAGAAATCATACGATACTGGATTTCGGGCATATTTAACAAGTTGTTAAAGTTTCTTACATTTTCTTTCAATTCCTTACGTTTTCTAAATATTTCCTTGTATAGCTTATTTTTATGAAATTATAAGGAAGTATTTGTTAGAAAAATCTGTAAGAATTAATTTGTTAGAAAAATCTGTAAGAATTTGTAAAAATTTAAACTTTTATACAGTAACTTACATTTTGTAACATATATTAATTATATTTCTAATACATAATAATTTACATTTTATTACGTTTTAGTATTTTTTCTTTACATCTTTGAAAATATTTTATTTATAGCTTTATTTAAATAAAAGTACAATTATAAATTATTATAAAAGTATAATTATGAACTATTTGAAAAAAGTGTACAAATATGTGATACGATGTGAAATGTGTATCAAAATTTGTATATAAACGTAAAAAGATGTAATTAAAAGTACAAATATATAATAAAATGTAAAAAGATGTACGAAAGTGTAAGAATGCCTATAAAATTTGAATTAAGAGTACAAATTAAAAAGTAATAAAACGTAGACAAATGTAAGGAAAAGTAAGAAATTATTAAAAAATGGTATAAACTGTGGTAAAATGTAAAAGCGTCCGAAATCCAGTAGAAAAGTACAATTTGTTACGTTTTCTTACACTTTTTTACAAACAACTACATTATCATACACTTGTTTATCGTACGATAAACAAGGGTATGATAAAAAAATAATAAATAATAGAATAACATAACAAAACATTGTTACATTATTATACACTTATTTACATAATATAATTTCCGCTAGGGGGTCTACATACTATTTTCGGTGGAATTTAAAATATTTCTAAAAAATTTTTCGCCATATTGAATTCACTATTTTCAAATTTTTATTGTGGATCTAACTGTGGATTCCGATTAACGACTTCAAGAACCCATTTTAAGGAAAAAAATAATTGCCAAAAAAATATACCTAATTCATTTGTGTTAGGGCTGGTTTACCACCTCTTAAGGGGTTGTTTCGCGAAGAATGCCCAAACACACCAACTTTTATTTATTGTAGTTGGCAAAAATAATGTTTTGACCTATCTTTAATTATTTTATGAATTCTCACAACAAAAATTATTCTTAAAAAAACACAATTTCACCCTCTAAAAAATAAGGGATGCAACCCTTAATGTTCATACTACCACGGATTTCTTGACTTTTTAATAAGAAACTCTTTCCATTTTGTTTCGTTAAAAAATGTTAAGTAGACGCCGAGATATATAAAAATAACGTTTCTTGGGAGTAAACTTTAGGGGTGATTTTAACCCTTATAAAGCTCTTCTCAGCCGATAAAAAAATGGTTTCGTGAATCTCGCATGGAGGTCTACTTTTTAATATGGGTTTGGAATTTTTTTGAATTTGACAGTTCGGGTACTTTCCTTGTGAGAACAAAAGCTTTCTTAACATTCTTGTATACTTTTGAAATAATTATCTGAATCTTGTGTAGAAAAATCTTTACGGAGAACTCCTCTGAAACATTTTGATGTCTCCCACCGTGAGAAAATTATAAAATTAGATTAACTGAGCACTTTTATTTGTTGAAATTTTCACAACAATAACACATCATATTTTTTTTTTTTCTGTATTTTAATCTTCATTTTGCATAATCTTTTAAATAGTGTTTTGCACTGAATTCACTATAATTATATTATATTTATGAACACTGATTACTTTTTAAGAATACAATAATATTTGTATCTGGTAGATAGATCACTACGTTATTTTTTATCAGTGAGATTCCAATCACTCGAGAAAAGCACAGGCTGAGCTTATTCCATGAGTCTTCAAAATAATTCACCAGCTATTCTAAGAAATAATCGAAGAAACCTGACTAAACGGATTTGGCGAGCTGCCAATTCTCCTCTTCCAGCAAAATCTGTCCTGTATAATGCAGTAGCACTGTCTTCTATCAGTAGCCGATATCTAGATTTTGACATCATAGCACTGGTTTTTATCAAAAGCTGAGTTTGGTGGTCAGAGTTATATGCACTGGCAGTTGCAACATTGTCAAGTACACTATCCCCACTGGTGTTATACCTTTCAGCTACAGCATTTAATCTTTCAGGTCTTAAAGTACCTTCAGTATCATATGTATGTGCACTTAGCCTCTGCATCTTCCATATCAACAGGTAGTTGGCAGTTAACAGCTAAAGTGTGACAAAGCTGTGATTTTCCAGTTCTAAATTCTCCATAGATTTCTGTAATAGATTCTGTTTCTATTTCACCTCCTAAAAGTCTGTCTAATTGTATTACTTGTAGCCTATGAAGACTTTGCCGATGTAATGAGAAGTTACTGGCATTACTACTGGTGCTGCTCCTTCGATAAGAATCTATTCCAGAGGTTAAAGTCTGAGAGAATTCTATAATCTGAAAATGAAAAAAAAATTTCACAAAGTATCTATTTTTTATTTTATTTAAGTTATATTTATTTTTCGGCTAAAACCATGTAGAATTTTAATATCTTCAAGAGATCTACTAGTCGGAAACATAATAAACAATACACAAAGCAACAATTCTCTTTAAAAAAGAACATGTTAAAAACGAAAAGAAACGTTTAAACTTATCTGATATACAATCGCTTTCCATAAAAAGTAAAAAAAACCTTCAAAATAGATCCTTGCATGTACGAATTCAAAACACTGACATCTTCGCACAGACATTGACTAAATTTCTTGAAGTAGATGAATGCTTCTTAAACATGGTTCCAAAATATTTCAAATAAATATCAAAGACTTGCAAGGGTACTAGATCTAATAATCATACTACTGCATCACAATCATCTAGCAAGTTAAAATATTGGTTGCAGATTCAAAAAGTAGCCATTACAGTAATTTATATTATGGTTTCATGTACAGTATATTCACAGAACAGATGGCTCCTCTGAAACATTTGGCACCCCTCACCATAACCCAATCATTAATTATATTATTTTTAACACTTGGATTCGTTGAACTTTTCACTAAGAAACCACTTGAATTAATAACCCATCCGACACATCTTGCAAAATTAAAAACAAAAGTTTGTGAACTAAGAATCATTGGGAGAAAAAAGCTTTTTCGATATTCTTCTATAGTATAAAATATAAAACATCTTAAAATAATTATTGATTGAAACTACTTAAATTAATAACCCATGATTGCCACACATCTTGTAAAATTAAAAACAATCAGTTTATGAACTAAGAATTACTGAGAACGGAAGCTTTCTTAATATTCTTGTGTACTTTTTGAAATAATTATCTGAACCTTGTGAAGAAAAATGTTCACAGAGAACTCCTCTGAAACATTTTGACGTCTCCCACCGTGAGAAAATTATAAAATTAGATTAACTGAGCACTTATATTTGTTGAAATTTTCACAACAATAACACATCATTTTTGTTTTTTTCTGTATTTTAATCTTCATTTTGCATAATCTTTTAAATAGTGTTTTGCACTGAATTCACTATAATTATATTATATTTATGAACACTGATTACTTTTTAAGAATACAATAATATTTGTATCTGGTAGATAGATCACTACGTTATTTTTTATCAGTGAGATTCCAATCACTCGAGAAAAGCACAGGCTGAGTTTATTCCATAAGTCTTAAAAAAAAATTCACCAGCTATTCTAAGAAATAATCGAAGAAACCTGGCTAAACGGATTTGTCGAGCTGCCAATTCTCCTCTTCCAGCAAAATCTGTACTGTATAATGCTGTAGCACTGTCTACTATCAGTAACCCATATCTAGATTCTGATATCATATAGCACTGGTTTTTATCAAAAGCTGAGTTTGGTGGTTAGAGTTTTATGCACGGGCAGTTGCAACATTGTCAAGTACACTATCCCCACTGATGTTACACCTTTCAGCTATAGCATTTAATCTTTCAGGTCTTAAGGTAATGTGATACCCACGCTATTACTCAAAATTGAGTTCCTGTTTTTCTCATTCAGTTTTTAATTCCAAAGAAAAAACTCTTTGATACGTTATAGTTATTTGTTAAACTTATAACGTATCAAAGAGTTTTTTTCAAAAAGTTTAAATGGAAGGAGAAAAACGGGAACCCAGAATTGAGTAATAGTGTGGGTATCACATCACCTTAAAGTACCTTTAGTATCATATGTATATGCAATTAGCCTCTGCATCTCCCATATCAACAGGTAGTTGGCAGTCAATAGCTAAAGTGTGACAAAGCTGTGATTTTCCAGTTCTAAATTCTCCAAAGATTTCTGTAATAGATCCTGTTTCTATTTCACCTCCTAAAAGTCTGTCTAATTGTATTACTTGTAGGTTATGAAGACTTTGCCAATGTAATGAGAAGTTACTGGCACTACTACTGGTGCTGCTCCTTCGATAAGAATCTGTTCCAGAGGTTAAAGTCTGTGAGAATTTTCTATAATCTGAAAATGAAAAAAATTTTCACAAAGTATCTACTTTTTTATTTTTTTTTAAGGTATATTTATTTTTTTTCATAATATATATAATACTTATCTATGTATACAAGTATGAACATGCCATGCCATCAGGTGATTGAAATTAATAATATCTGTTTTTTTTACATAATTACATTATATTTAAAAAATAAAGATACCATACGATATTTTCAAGTTATTGTAGTCACAATTTTGTTGTTGTTATACACGGTGACCCATTTCAATAGCCGCACCCGGATTTCCCGGGACCTAAGCCAGATAGAGAAAAATGGTTCAGACAAAAGTTATAGGGGACAAAGGGGGCCACATAATGGCGCTAACGTCTTTGACCTTGAACTTGACCTTTGAGGTTATTTCAAGGTCAAAGTGGTTTTTTCATATGGAAACACCTAGTTTTGACGCCGGATTCGGAAAGAGCGGGAAATTTTACGTTCAAAATCATATTGAGAAATTTTTTCCAAGGTCATTTCAAGGTCAAATCTAGGTCAAACTCAGAAAAGTCCGTTTAAAATGGTTTTCTTCCACGAACCACAGGCTAAGCTGATTCAAATTGATCGTAGGCTTAATAGAGGAACCTCAAAACTTACACATCCTAGTAAACAAAACTCAAACTCGCACATCCTAACCCCATACACTTCATGCCCTCACATGCTGAACTGTTACACCCCGATCCCACAACCATACCCCACACCCCCAGTCCCACACATCCCTACCCCACGCATGCTAATTCCATATACCCTAAACCCACACATCCTGAACCCTGAAAAATTTTTCTCAAGGGCAACATGATATTTTAACGGGAACTTTAAGATCGTTGAAGCTTCTGTTATAAATGTATTAACCTTACTTTTTGCGCTACCCAGAAACAACGACGTGGACGTAGTAAGGATTGTTTCCTTTGGGGTGCTTAATTAAAGTGAGTCCCCTTGCCTCTCACTGGTCGGGGTGCTTGATTATAGTGAGTCCCCTTGCCTCTCACTGTTCGGGGTGCTTGATTATAGTGAGTCCCTTCGCCTCTCACTAATGTAAATAAATTTTTATTTAACCTCGAAGCAAGTGTTCGAAATGACGACCATTTGCTTCAAGGCACATAGTCAAACGCCTGTGAAAATGGAGAACTGTGTTCTGCAAAGATTGTCTCGGAATGGCAGCGCATGCTCGACGAATCCTATCCTGCATATCTGCTCTTGTAGTGGGTTGTCGCTCAAAAACAGCATTTTTTAAATACCCCCATAAATAGAAATCTGGTGATGTAAGATCGGGTGAGCAAGCAGGCCAGTGAACCGGACCTCCTCGACCACTCCAGCTGTTACCATAGTGCTCATTCAAAAAAGCCCTTACAATTCGAGCGAAATGTGGTACTGCGTCGTCCTCCTGGAGCCACATTCTTCATCGCGTTTCTAAATCAACATCTTCCATCAATCCAGGTAGTTCATCTCTTATTTGCGTCAAATAGGTATGTTGATTTACATTTTCTTCAAAAAAATAAGGGCCAATCAAATATCGATTGATAATCCCGCACCATACCATAATACTCCAACGTCTTTGATGGTTTACATTTCTGATCCAATGAGGATTCATATCAGACCAATAATGGCAATTATGCCTATTCAGTTCCCCATCACTTTGAAATTGTGCCTGATCAGAAAAAAGAACAAAGTTAAAAAAGTCTGGATCATTTTCTATCATTTGTAAAGCCCATTGGCAAAACACAATACGCTGTTGGAAATGATGAAACTGTAGCTCTTGAACCAAAGTAATATGATACGCGTGTTGTTGAAGCACCTTCATAATTCTTAAAAAATTATTTCTTGGAATACCAATTTCCCTTTCGACTCGACGAGCGCTAATGTGTGGGTCAAGATGAATTATTGCAACGATAGTTACAACTCGATTATCATTTTTATCATACTCATGGTGCCTACGTTGGCGAACCCTGTGTCCACCACGAGCTCTTTGAGTTAAACCTCTAATAGCTTTATCGTCAGGATGTCGTCTGTCAGGATAGCGTTCAGCATAAAGTCTTGTCGCACCACGATAATTATTTTGGCTTGCTCCTAAAACCAAAATGATATCAATGATCTCGTTGGGCGGATAGTCAGCCATTTCAGAGCCAGCTATTAATTATTATTAAATTTAAATAGTAAAATGGTATCAAAAATATTAATAATTATAAGGCTCGCCGGTATACGGTCGCGCCTAAAAAGGAAAAACGTTGGAAAATTACGGTAACTTTAATTAGCTAACTGTAATTGCCATAAATACTTCGTTTGTCACACTTTTTTAATTTTAAATTTTAAAATAAAATATTTGTTAAAACATTAAAGGTATTAAATTCAATAAAGCATTATTTCTTATTTTAATTGCAAATAAAACTAAAACTTCCATTTATTTTTTTGTTTTATGTAAATAATGTGAATTAGTAGCGTTCGAATTTCAGAAATACTAATTTTGATAATGTAATCATTAAAAACACATCTACGAAGAAAATAGGTTCCGTCAATGGTTCTTTTAAATTTATTTTTTAGGTTCTAGCAGGATAGTGGAACACCACATTTCACGCTCATAATAACAGCACTTTTTAATAAACACTTTAGTATTAGATGGATTGGTTGAGGAGATCCGGTGAAATAGCTTGTTTCTTCATCCCATACTTCATCATCAGACTTTTGTTTATGGGTGTATTTCAAAAATGCTCTTTTTTAACAACAACCCACTACAAGAGCAGATATGCAGGATAGGATTCGTCGAGCATGCGCTGCCATTCCGAGACAAACTTTGCAGAACACAGTTCGCCATTTTCGAAGGCGTTTGACTTGAAGCAAATGGTCGTAATTTCGAACATTTGCTTCGAGGTTAAATAAAAATTTATTTACATTAGTGAGAGGCGAGGGGACTCGCTATAATCAAGCACCCCGAACAGTGAGAGGCAAGGGGACTCACTATAATCAAGCACCCCGAACAGTGAGAGGCAAGGGGACTCACTTTTATCAAGCACCCCGAACAGTGAGAGGCAAGGGGACTCACTTTAATTAAGCATCCCAAAGGAAACAATCCTTACTACGTCCACGTCGTTGTTTCTAGGTAGCGCAAAAAGTAAGGTTAATACATTTATAACAGAAGCTTCAACGATCTTAAAGTTTCCGTTAAAAAATCATTTTGCCCTTGAGAAGAATTTTTCAGGGTTCATGATGTGTGGGTTTGGGGTGTATGGGATTAGCATGCGTGGGGTAGGGATGTGTCGGACTGGGATATGTGGGGTATGGTTGTGGGACCGGGGTGTAACAGTTCAGCATGTGAGGGCATGAAGTGTACGGGGTTAGGATGTGCGAGTTTGAGATTTGTTTACTAGGATGTGTAAGTTTTGGGTGTGTGGGTTTTGGGTGTGTGGCTTCCTCTATTAAGCCTACGATCAATTTGAACCAGCTTAGCATCTGGTTAAGAAAACGATTTTAAACGGACTTTTCAGAGTTCGACCTGGATTTGACCTTGAAATGACCTTTGAAAAAATTTCTCAATATGATTTTGAACGTAAAATTTCGCGCTCTTTCCGAATCCGGGGTCAAAACTAGGTGTTTCCGTATGAGGAAACCACTTTGACCTTGAAATAACCTCAAAGGTCAAGTTCAAGGTCAAAGACGTTAGCGCCATTATGTGGCCACCTTTGTCCCCTATAACTTTTGTCTGAACCATTTTTCTCTATTTGGCTTAGGTTCCGAGAAAACCGGGTGCGGCGATTAAAATGTGTCACCGTGTATATACTAACTATATATAAATAGGTGAATCATACATCTGAAAAAAAAAATATAAAAAAATCAACACAACGTATCAATGTTCATTTCTAACAGAGACTTTAAATTTTGTAAATATATAATACTTATCTATGTATTGTCACGGGGTGGATTTTCGGGCTAAGGCACGTTTTACCTGCGTACCTTAGCGGTTCAATTCCATATCTCTCGGTTCAACTCCCTGAGATTAAGTAGCCAGATTGGGTAACAGACGCTACAACGTCGTGCAATGTTAACCTAACCTGGTGACTTACCGTGCAACACGCAAGTCGACGACTTGCGCTTTGTTTCTCACCAGTGACTCGAACTCTCCTCTCGTTCACTGGTTCGTGTGCCGGCTGCTCATATGAAACGATACGTATTCCCTTACGTAACGACTGCGGAGGCGGCTAGGAATGGGGAATGACTAGGTCGCGAAATAACAACTCGAGCAGTTAAAGTTAATAATAAAGGGCTATGATTTATTAAATAAAAGAAGTTGTGGTTTGATCATAGATCAGAAATATAAAAGGATTGAATTTCGATTCGCGTATTCTCTATCTAAACGGTGCGCCAGCACGTTACCTCTGACGTCAGCTGCCTCGGAGACTGACGTCACGCTCGCGGTAGTTTACGCCGCACACGTAAGGTATAATACGCCTCACCATTGCGGTACTCTACACGCGCACTCACCGAGTAAATCGACGAAGTGTGAGAGCAGTCGCGATCGCCGCGCGACCCACAGACGTATAAGTGTGAGAGAGAGGGTAGATGGCGGGTTTACGCGTGTGCGCACCTGTTGTGCGCACTCACCGGCTTTGAAAAAGCCGGTGGTTTGACCTCGCGTTTAACCTTGATGAAGTGCGAGCCCGATGCCTACACTCTCTCCTCGCACTTGCTCTCACCGCACGAGAATGCCTACTCGAAGCCGATGTCCAGATACGACGAGCCTGGACGAGAGGTTACGCGTTATTACTCGCGTCGCGGATGATGCGTGCACGCTTACCATGTTAGGTATTCGGCGAATTTGACTCGGTGGCCTAGCATCCTCGCGTGCATCCTCTCGACTCATCTGGCATGGTAGCTCGGTTCTTCATGATCTCTCGAACTGTAGCAACGCCAGGCGATCGGCTCTTCTGCTCGCGGAAGTCACTTTTATTCACAGTACGGCAGGTAGAATCAGCCTGCCGTACAGTCTCGGTATACTTCACGTACTTCTCACGTAAGTACGTAAAGTCACACTTTTCCGGCAGAGTAAATGGCCTCAGTAAAGCACACTACTTCTTTACTGAGGTTGAACGAGTGGAGTGACAAAACACATTGTCACTCGCGAACTTCGCGATCACAAAATCCGCGAACTTGCACGCGTGTATTTCTCACGAGCGGTAATAACAAGATGGAAGCCGGGCTCTCTCGCACCGGCTCGCTCCTCGTCTCGTCGATGCAGCTCCAATACTGCATCGACGCGCCCTCTAGCGTTCGCTACCACGAACTTACTAATTATCGACGTCGATACGGCAGGCCGTGACACTCCCCACCCAGACGTCGCTTATCTCCAGATGGGCGACTCTGTACACCAATCCGACGTCGGTTGTACCTGGAATGTCTGAGACAGCTTTGTCTCCGACTACCCTTGTCAGCTCTCGAGGTTTTGAGATTTGCCTCGAAGCTGCGTCAAACTATCGCCAGGTAAAAACTTTCTTCACTCTTCAGTAACTGAAGATTTAGCTTCTGCAGAAGCTTTCTCTTTCTCTAGCTCTACAGGCTGATCTACTTGTAGAGCTAGCAATGCGTGCTCCGCTTTGCTGTCTTGGTTGTCTACCAAGACAGTAATGTTCGTCTTTTCGCGTCGGCGGCCTCTCGTTGGCTACTATTTCATGTATAAACAGCTAATCGGCACCTGGTATGCTTCAGCCAAGCGACGATGGGGAAAGCTGTATCGTCTTCCTTATTTTTCTAATAATGACCAGGAAGCAGGTGATGTAGTCTCTCCCTAGTTCGTCTTCACCTTGCATCCTGGTTATTACTCTCGACCTTATCGGGCTCAGCACCCGCTGGGTTCTCGCAATGGCGGGTCGCTCATCGCCGGATCTTCTAACTCCCTCGGTGGTCGGGCGTTGTCATAATTCTCTTCTTTATTCGACTTTTTCTTTCCTGCTCTCTTCTTCTATTCTTCAAGCCAAATGTTGCCCTCGGAGATTTTTTTGGATTCTCGAAACACAGAATCGAATTTCCGTAGCCATAGTGCTGGGCAGGCGAAGCGACCTGTCGAGCTACCCATTGCACTTAATCACGCCCGGCTTGTGTGAGTCAGCATATTGCAGGGTGGCCTTCCCCTAGGGTATGCTAGACTTAGCTAGGTCGCTTCTAAGGTCATCGCTTACGTTACCTAGAGTTAAACACACTCCAAACCAGGCATCTTTACCGTCGATTCGACAAACAAATCGGGAACAGGATGCCTGGCGGCACAAATTGGATGCGGAGCTAAGCTTCGACACATTTACGGCACTTGGCGAAACCTCTGGTCACTTTTATCAGTTGCTGGTGTGACCGGCCGGGAAATGACCTGTCATCGCGGCTTAATTTTGGGAAAAATTAGTTGGCCAATGATGCTACGTGAGAGGATCGCCTGAGCTGGCCCAGAGGCATTCGGCTTCCGGTCGAGGGGTCCTATCCCTCCGAGGATATTCTTCTCTCTTCTTTTCATCTGAAAGTTTATGGTTTGGTGGATTTTCCCGTGTCCTTTTCCACCATCCATCGAACTTTAACAGCGCTACGATGTTTCGTCACCGAAGTTTCTTACCTGCCGTCGCTGGAATTTACCGTTGACCTGTCCCACTCGTCACTGGAAGTGAGGCTCTTTGGTCAAACGGTATGTCTCAACGTCTATTCTTCAGCGACAACAGACTGTGGCTCTCTCAACTTCTCAGTAGCCTATCTCGCCACAGCCATAGCAGCAAAAGAGACCTGAGGGTTGTCTTTGACCTTGTCGACGGTTTTCCTTGCTCTTCAAGGTCCTCCAATGAGTCCTTAGGGCTATCCTTGACCTTTCACCTCGGTCGTCCTTGCCCTTTAAGGTACTCGACCTTAGAGCTGTCCTTGACCTTGTCCACGGTCTTCCTTGCCCTCGTAATGAGGTCTTCGTTTCTCCTTCCAACAATTCTTTGGAGCTTTTACTTCGACTGCTATGGTAATACGAACTGTCATTGGTCATGCCAATTCCTCTTCTCTGACGTAGCAGCCTTGTTCGTATTCTTCGTCTTCTGAATATCATCATCGCTCTTTTCTTCGTCGTCACTGCTAAGCACTCTTCGTTACTCGTTCCTTGCTTAGCAGTGACTTTCCATCATCTGGTATCATCTTGTTTCTTCGTCGTCCTCTTCATCAATTATTGCGACGTATTCTGTCTCTTTCTGGTGCCGCACATCACATCATCAAGGTTTCAACTTGCCTTGGTAAGTCCCCCCTCCCTCCCAGGCTCTACCATGGCTCTTAAGCAGCAGTGGAGCCCTGCTTTCCAGCGGCACCTGAGAAGGGGACCGTACCTTTCATAAAGGTTGCCCCTAAATCTTCTTTTTCTCTATATAAAGGGCTTGTTCTTCACCTGTCATCTTCGGATCTTGCTTTCTCTTGTCACTGTCTTTACATGCGCTTCAGTGTGTATTTCAGAGTGTGGTTGTGTGTGCGGTTTCTATTAAAGGGATCGTTCCCTAAGGCGCACCTTCTTTTTATAAATAAATAACTAAATATGTATAAATAATTTATAATGTATTATAATTTTATCTAACCTCCACACTCTGAATTCCACTTCGAGTTGCAGAAGGTTTGATACCAGTTGCTCAACTTCAAAACGCACTGACTGGTTTTTCTCTTAATTTACCAGTAATTGGTGTTTCGATCCCAATTTAGCACGAATTACTGGTTTGTCGCTGTTTTTCAGCTATTTTAAAAAATTTTTACTCTGTAAAAAAAATTAAACGCCAGCCAGGTCACCGCGGGTTGAATCTACCCCTAAGTTCGATTCTTGTTCACGGGTTCGATTCCCTAGAGGGTATTATCACTACTAGCCTTCACTAGGCTAGGAACTGGTATCGATTGAACGCTCTTCACAAATTTTGTCGAGGGCTCAATCCCCTGATGCTTCTCTTCACAATTTTTAATAAATAAAACCTTTCACATCTCGCTCATAAATTAATTCCGCCTAGGCGTACCGTATCTAACTATTTGTCACGATGTTCTATAAAAAAATAGCAACTTTGTAGCCTACAGCAATTTATCTTGATTTTTCTCAAAAATCTTCGAACTTCTACCCCCAGAGGGTTTGCCGTAGGTTGGTTGTTGTACTTTAGTCACTTCCTTACTAAAAATCTAAAAAAAAATCGGAAAAACGCAAAAAGAAATTTTTGGGATTCGAAATTTGCTCCTTCGAAGTCAAAATTTCGCGATATTCCCAAGCATACACACGTTTAGGGCGCCAGTTGTCACAGGGTGGATTTTCAGGCTAAGGCACGTTTCACCTGCGTACCTTAGCGGTTCAATTCCATATCTCTCGGTTCAACTCCCTGAGATTAAGTAGCCAGATTAGGTACCAGACGCTACAACGTCATGCAATGTTAACCTAACCTGGTGACTTACCGTGCAACACGCAAGTTGACGACTTGCGCTTTGTTTCTCACCAATGACTCAAACTCTCCTCTCGTTCACTGGTTCGTGTGCCGGCTGCTCATATGAAACGATACGTATTCCCTTACGTAACGACCGCGGAGGCGGCGGAGAACGGGGAATGACTAGGTCGCGAAATAACAACTCGAGCAGTTAAAGTTAATAATAAAGGGCTGTGATTTATTAAATAAAAAAAGTTGTGGTTTGATCATAGATCAGAAATATAAAAGGATTGAATTTCGATTCGCGTATTCCCTATCTAAACGGTGCATCAGCACGTTACCTCTGACGTCAGCTGCCTCGGAGACTGACGTCACGCTCGCGGTAGTTTACGCCGCACACGTAAGGTATAATACGCCTCACGTGTGCGGTACTCTACACGCGCACTCACCGAGTAAAGCGACGAAGTGTGAGAGCAGTCGCGATCGCCGCGCGACGCATACACGTATAAGTGTGAGAGAGAGGGTAGATGGCGGGTTTACACGTGTGCGTACCTGTTGTGCGTACTCACCGGCTTTGAAAAAGCGGGTGGTTTGACCTCGCGTTTAACCTTGATGAAGTGCGAGCCCGATGCCTACACTCTCTCCTCGCACTTGCTCTCACCGCACGAGAACGCCTACTCGAAGCCGATCTCCAGGTACGACGAGCCTGGACGAGCGGTTAGGCGTTATTACTCGCGTCACGGATGATGTGTGCACGCTTACCATGTTAGGTATTCGGCGAATTTGACTCGGTGGCCTAGCATCCTCGCGTGCATCCTCTCGACTCATCTGGCATCGTAGCTCGGTTCTTCATGATCTCTCGAACTGTAGCAACGCCAGGCGATCGGCTCTTCTGCTCGCGGAAGTCACTTTTATTCACAGTACGGCAGGTAGAATCAGCCTGCCGTACAGTCTCGGTATACTTCACGTACTTCACACGTAAGTACGTGAAGTCACACTTTTCCGGCAGAGTAAATGGCCTCAGTAAAGCACACTACTTCTTTACTGAGGTTGAACGAGTGACAAAACACATTGTCACTCGCGAAATTCGCGATAACAAAATCCGCGAACTCGCACGCGTGTATTTCTCACGAGCGGTAATAACAAAATGGAAGCCGGGCTCTCTCGCGCCGGCTCGCTCCTCGTCTCGTCGATGCAGCTCCAATACTGCATCGACGCGCCCTCTAGCGTTCGCTACCACGAACTTACTAATTATCGACGTCGGTACGGCAGGCCGTGACAGTATAAAAGTATGCTCATGCCAACAGCTGATTTAAATTCATAATATCTTTTTTTTACCTATTTATTTATTTATTTTTATTTATTTAACCAGAAAAGTTACAATGCAGTTTACAAAGTAAAATCTATTAGAGGTAAACATTGTTACCTGTACAATAGTCTGGTTGCATACAACTAATACTATATCTATAACTTAAAACTAACAGATTACTCATTCGAGTAACATAAACATTTTCAAAAACTTTATTTCATTTAACAATTTATATATTCTATAAATAAAATCCGCCAAAACGTAATATTATAATCTTCATTTTTCCAAAAGTAAACAGTGAAAATGATATGAAGTTGTGCGTAATGTTACAATTAAATGTTATTATCGAAAGAGCTTTTGTTTTAATTTGTACTTAATTGTACTCTTCTTATAATTTAAAATTTTGAGATCATTAGGCAATTCGTTAAATACCCTCATAGCTTCTACCAGACTATCTTTATCACTAATAGCTTTGGTCATTTTAGGTAGTTGTAGTGATTTTTTTCTAGTATTGCGTTTTATTGTAAGAAAAGCATCTTTTAGATTATTATAATGATAGCATAAGGATTCTAGAGTGAACATTTGTTCTATTTTTAGCGGAGTGTTGTGCACCTGGAATTTATTTTTGGCAATGATTTTGAGCAATTTATTTTGGATTTGTTGTATTATTTTAATTTCTGTTCTACAAGCACCCCCCAAGCAATGATGCCATAGTTTATAACATTATGAAAGAAGGAGTAATAAATAATCATCAATGTGTTTGTATCCATAATTTTTCTTAGCTTTGCGAGTATAAATATTAAATATTTTGTTCTGTTAATTAAATATTTAATGTGACTATCCCATTTCATATTAAAGTCGAAAATTAATCCCAAGTACTTGTAACATTCTGTTCTAGTTATTTGCTGATTTTGTATATTTATATTTACATTAATTGGGACACTATCACGATAGTTACCGAAAGTTATAAACTTAGTTTTTTGTATATTTAGGGATAGCTTATTTAAAGCAAGCCATTCCGCCGCTTGATCTAGTAGTTTGTTTATTCTATCCTGCGCCATTGACCACGTGTCTTCACTAGAAATGATGACAGTGTCATCAGCGTAGGACAGAATAGACCCTTCCGGCATATCTCTCAATAGATCGTTTACATATAATATAAAAAGTATCGGTCCTAATATTGTTCCCTGTGGCACCCCACAAGATACATATTTGTATTCACTTATTTGGTTTTGTATTCGAACTTTTTGTTGTCTATCGGAGAGATAGCTTTTGAACAAAAGTAAGACCTTTCCTCTTATTCCATAACGTTCTAATTTGCTAAGTAATATGTCATGGTTAACAGTATCGAACGCTTTTGCCAGATCTAAAAAAGTAGCAATAATACGTTTGCTTTTATCTAGATTTTGATAGATTTTATGTGTTATGTAGTTAAGTGCATCCGCCGTACCTTTGTTTTTAACAAAGCCATATTGGTGTTCAGAAAGTATTTGATGTTTTTCCAAAAAAGTATAAAGTCTGTTATAAAGTATTTTTTCAAAAATTTTGGCAACATTGGATATTAGAGATATTGGTCTGTAGTTAGAAATGCATGATTTGCTTCCAGCTTTGTGGATAGGGACAACTTCGGCACTTTTGAGATTATCTGGCCAGATAGACTTTTCAATACTCAAGTTGTATATATGTTCTAAAGGAATAATTATGTAGTTTGCTAACGTCTTTAAAATTTTTGTATTTGGCCGAATCCATCTCAAATCAGACAGCCCGCGTATGCCTATTTCACCTATCATGTTGAAATAAAAATATTTATGTTCTACTCGAAAAAATATTTTACACGTGTTTTTTTATTTTTTTGTTTCATCAAAATTTCATGCGTTCAGCGATACCGAAAAATTCCGAGAAAATTCTTTCATTGAGAAAAAAAATTTTCAATGTGATTTTCAGACTGCTATTGTTTCAGCAGTTTTTCAAGCTTTTAAACGTGTAACACATAATTTCACTCAGTTTTGAGCCCTCTTTGACGGCCTTAATGTCATTTTCAAAAAAAATAAAAAATCCACGAGCTATGCACTTTTTACTGAAAAATTCATTTTTTAGAGAAGTGCCTTTTTCTCGAAAACCCCATGTTTTTTTGCACAATTTTTGTTGTCGTGATAGAGGACGGTAATGCCTAGCTAGACGTATTTGTGAGATTCGGTACTTTTTCCCTGGGATAGCGATCACTAATGAGATAACACACAAACAAATTTTTCACGCTTAACGCTTATATATAGTCAATGATATTAGAGTCAATGTAAAGGTATTTATCTTTGTGCGTATGTAATATACATGTACGTGCGCCTACTTATAGGAGTATATGTACTAGTACATTTGTCCGCTAGATGGATATGGTTTGACTTAACATTTACAAAGAAAAGTTCGGTTTCTGCTATATATCACACATCTCGTCTTATTTAAAACCATCATCTTTTGGAAAATTATTACATATTTACACCTTATCAACTCAACTACGATGTCTCAATATTACTCAACAGAGAGAATCAAATGTGCAGACTTTTTAGACAAACACAAACAAATTATTTACAAATCTAGTTCCGTACGTTTAAAACAACTTGAGAATCTTGCTCATCCATTGAAGCACCTCTATCCTCATTTACCTTTGACACCTTCTACATATCTGTGTCAACATTGTTACAATCGTGCTTTAGAATTGGTGAGTAGTACTGACAATGAATTTATAACGGATAATGAAGTTACCGATAACGTAGTTGATAGAGATGAAGATTTTTTACCAAGTACTCCAGAACGCATTGAAGAATTTAATAATGAAATAAGTACATCTTTCTTAGGTTCTGTATCGCCTCTTAAAAGAAAAAATCTTATACATGAAAAATCAATTGAAAATTACGTAACAAAGAAGAAAAAAAAAAATACTTTCAACATTGTCTAATACCCTTGATGTGAAGTTGAACAATGTTTATGACGTTTCTATAACAGCAAATGAATCAACTGTATGCCATTGTACAGAATGGATACAAAATCTTGGTCTAGCCTTGCAAAAGTGTTCTACGGTATCAGAAAAAATAAAAATTCTGACTTTGCTACCTTCATCCTTTACAAAACATGAAATTTTATCTTTATTTCCAGAAATAACAATGTATATGATCAACAAATCGAGAAATCTTGTTAAAGAAAAAGGAATTTATTCAGAACCAGATGCATATTCAGGCCATCCGATTGATGAAAACATGGAAAAAATTGTTATGGAATATTATTTAAATGATGATTTTAATTGTTCAAGACAAAGTCCTAATAAATGTGACGTTGTTACAATTAAAGTTAACAATAAAAAAGAGAAAAAAGTTAAGCGTTTTCTTACTCGAAGTTTAAAAGAGACGTATAAAGTATTTAAAAATGATTATCCAGAATTGAGAATTGGAAAATCGAAATTTTATAGTTTGCGACCAAAGTATGTCTTACTTAGCCCCATCAAAGAAGTTTGTCTCTGTATCTATTGCGCAAATTATGATTTATTTCTTACGAGCTTAATTAATTTTAGAGGGAGTAACGTCACAGAGTTGGATGAAAGTCGGTCACAAATAATAAATGCAACAATGTGTTCTGAGCCATCTGATTTATGTTATTTACAAGAATGTAAACTATGTCCAGGGATTAAGGGAATTACGTTTCATGTTTTAAAACTGCAAGATGTAGAAGGCACAGAAGAAATTACATATGCTTTGTGGGATAATGGAAACCTGATTAAAAAGACACTATCAATTTCTGCTTTTAAAGATGAACTTTCGGTTTGGACCATGAGGGTTAGTACTCACATGTATGTAAAAAATATACAACGCAAAGCTATAAAAACAGAAAGAGAAAGTGCTAAAAAGACTCACATCATTTAGTTCTTCAAATAGACTTCGCTGAAAACTGGGCTGTGATTCATAATAAAGCTGTTCAAGGAAATCATTGGGTTAATGATCAAATTTCTATTTTCACAGCAGTCTCTTATCAAGGGGATTCGACACAAAGTTTCGCAGTTATAAGTGATGACCGAAAACATGATTCAGCGTATGCTTTGCTAGCAGTACAAAAAATTATAAAATTCTTGAAAGAAAATTGTTGTGATTCAATTTAAAAAATTACCATCGTATCAGACGGCGCTGCGAGTCACTTTAAAAATCGCTTTCAATTAGATGAACTAAAACGAGCACCGTGTGATATAAAATGGTTGTTCTCTGCTACTGGGCACGGCAAAGGAGCTGTAGATGGTGTGGGTGGACTTATAAAGCATTATGCTACTTCGCATAATCTTCGAGAGCCCCTTGAAGAAGCTATTCAAAACGCAAATGATTTTGCAATACATGTTCAAAAATATACTGATGCTATTAAAATAATACATTTACAAGATGCTGAAATAGAACAATTCAGAAAAGAAAAAAATATTGATTGGCTTACAACTCCAAAGTATCCTGGAATTCAAAAAACTCATATATGGGTTAAAAAAACATGTGACGATAAAATACATTGTTTGACAGCAAAGACCGCTGATCGTCCGCTTACTGAATTAAGAACAATGAAGCAGAAAAAAAAAGGTAGTAAAATAGGTATACAAATGAAAAAAAGGTATAAAAATAAAAAATCAAAAAGACGCAAATAACAAATAAATACATAGTTATGTGTACCTGTATATTACATACACACAAAGACAAATACCTTTACATTGACTCTAATATCATTGACTATATATAAGCATTAGGCGTGAAAAATTTGTTTGTGTGTTATCTCATTAGTGATCGCTATCCCAGGGAAAAAGTACCGAATCTCACAAATACGTCTAGCTAGGCATAACCGTCCTCTATCACGACAACAAAAATTGTGCAAAAAAAACATGGGGTTTTCGAGAAAAAGGCACTTCCCTAAAAAATGAATTTTTCAGTAAAAAGTGCATAGCTCGTGGATTTTTTATTTTTTTTTAAAATGACATTAAGGCCGTTAAAGAGGGCTCAAAACTGAGTGAAATTGTGTGTTACACGTTTAAAAGCTCGAAAAACTGCTGAAACAATAGCAGTCTGAAAATCACATTGAAAATTTTTTTTCTCAATGAAAGAATTTTCTCGGAATTTTTCGGCATCGCTGAACGCATGAAATTTTGATGAAACAAAAAAATAAAAAAACACGTGTAAAATATTTTTTCGAGTAGAACATAAATATTTTTATTTCAACATGATAGGTGAAATAGGCATACGCGGGCTGTCTGATTTGAGATGGATTCGGCCATTTATATTATCTACACCTCCAGCTTTGTTTTTCATGTTACGTATAATTGTATTTATTTCAAGTGCATCAGCGGGTTCTAAAAACATTGATTTGTTATTTGGTTTAGGCATATTCAATCTTTTATTTGTAGGTTGTATAATTTTTTTACTTACTTCCGATCCTACTTCACAAAAATACTTATTCATAACATTAGCAATTTCCCTTTGATCTTCTATTTTTTTATTGTCTTGATCGTAAATATTAGTTATATTATTTGATTGCACTTTGTTTTTTCCTAATTTCTTATTTATTAAGTTCCACAGTTATCTAGGATTGTTGTCACATTTTTTAAACGTTTCGAAGTCAAATTTGTGTTTGGCATCTTTAATAATCTTATCTAATATTTTACAATAGTCCCTGTATTCTTTTTTTGCGGATTCACTAGTTGGGTTTCTTTTAAAAATATTATATAAAGTTTCTTTAGTTTTACATGATATTATAATTGCGTTTGTGATCCATATCTTTCTAGGAATCATATTTTTTTGTTTATTTTGTTTTTGTGAAAAAGTTGCCTTCTCAACACATCCATTCACTAGTTCAACTAATAACTCTGAGGCAGAGTTAGGATTTTGTATAGTCAAAATCGAATTCCAGTCTATGCTTCTAGCTACGTTAATTAGTTTTTTATAATTTATGGTTTTATTGTTCTGCTTTCTTGAGTCGCTATGTATTATATGATCGAAAGTTAAAAACAAAGGGTAGTGATCAGTAAATGGAGTAGTTATTTTGTAGGCTTTTGTTGTTAGATTTTTACTTTTTAGATACATATTATCGATACATGAACCCCCGAAGATATTTTCTGGGTCTGGTCGTGTGACTCCAAGGAAACATGGGGTATACTCATGTTCTAAAAGATGATTCAAAAAATCTTGGCTTAAAGTCATGTCATATGCACTATCAAGAGATTTGCTCATTATATTAATATTGAAGTCTCCGATTAACCAATGATTTTTACTGTTTATATAATTCATAATGTATTTTTTACACTCAAAATAAATTCTGTTTTCGAGATGTCATGGCATCTGTAGACAGCCGAGATTATTATCTCATCTTTATTTTTTAGTCTAATTCTGGAACATAGAAAACTAACTCTATCAATTACTATTGTTTCTGTGTCTTCAAATATTTTACTATTTATATATACAAGAACCCCGTCGTTTTGGTTAATTCTACTATTATTATAAAAAATTTTGTAATTAGGTAATTGATATTGTTTATAGTTTTCCAGTTTTCTAGTCTCTGTACAAACAATTACACATGGTTTAACATACAGACTCTCAATAATAATTTCTAGATTTTTTAGATTAGCATTTATGCTTCTTATATTTACATACATAATTAGATTATTTTGGCCTGTTAGATTATTGTTGAGAGTCTGCATGTTAGCGCAGCTACATTCACGTTGTAAGAAGTTTTCAATGTCTTGCTGGACTTGATCCATTATCATTTAGCGATTCTCTCGAAGACTGCAAGCCCAAGGGGGCAATGGATAAAACAGATTGACTCATTGACATTGCAGTAACAGTATGTGGCTGTGTTTGATTAGTTGTAATTTTGATGTTTTCTACTTTACCGATGAGTCTGGGTACATAAGGCCTCACTGGGTAATCTGTCATATCTATATCTCGGTTGATTTTACCTTTTAAGATTTTGCATTTCTCACTGTCATTCGCCATGTGGTTAACCTCAAAATTCGTTTTATATTTAGTATTGCTGTAGAAACAATTTACACATGTGAAATTATCTTTTATTTGACATTGTGCTGATATATGAGATCCTGCACATTTTAAACATGTTAAATCATTAGAGCACTTATTTAAATTATGTCCAAAACGTCCACACTTGTAACATGGCTTGATATTTATTAAGTCATATATTTTACAGTTTTGATATCCTACGTAGATTTTATTATTATAACATTCTCTTATTATCTTGTATATCTCCGAAGGAACTTCAATAATAGCTGTTATTGTATTATTTTTGGTATTTTTATAAGTACTTAACACTACACATTTTCCATCACAGTCTTTAAAATTTCTTGTGTTGATGTCACTTTCTAATTCTTCATCATTCATATTTTCAAAATTGTCTATACCCACCACCTTTATTTTCGGTTTAGAGATGCTTTCTGTTCCTATTTTACACTTATCCGACATTTTACTACTTAAAATTTTGGCTGCTTTATTGGTACTATCTTCGTTAAGGCAGTTAATGTTGATTTCCTTGTTATTTTTTACCTGTAAACTTTTCGTCTTGATTGTTTTTTCTTTCGTTAAATAGTGGGTAACCCTTTTTTTAATTTTGTTTATGTCGTCGTCCTCATTTTTCATTTGAATAATTATTTTCGGTATGCGTTTTTTTAAGGGTTTACTGTTAATTGTAGCTTCAGCAAACGTTTTCTTGTTAGTTGTTACTTCTGAGTTTACTTTTTCTTTTTCAGCATTTAGAAGTTCCCTGAGTAAATAATTTTTCTCTTGTAGCTCCTTGTTAAGTTCTCTTAATAGAGTTGTTTCAATTTTTAAATTTTCCAGTTCAGTGTTATTATCAAAGATTGTTTCATTATGAGGGTCTTCAACGTTAGTACTATTGGCAGCTGCAATTTCATCTAGTATTTCTTTTTGTATTACCTCTTTTCGTGTAGCTTTTATTTCCGCTATTATCAATTTTACATCGTCACTCAAGGTATCCACGTTAAAATTTGAGGTTAGTTTCAGATGCGCATGCTTCGGGCATACTGCCAAGATTTCACCAATTCTTTTTGTGTTTTTCAATCTATCAAAACAACTAAAGTGGTAAGGATCCTCACAAAAAAAACAAACTATCGCACCAAATCTGGCACTAGAATGACACTTATAATATTTATCAGGCGGCTTACCGGCGGGGGCTGTATGCTGCCCCGCCATCTTGACTATAATTACGTATATTTAAAAAAAATACCATACGATATTTTGAGGTTACTGTAGAGTCATAATTTTGCTGTCGTTATCTCTCTCTCTCTCTCTCTCTCTCTCTCTCTCTCTCTCTCTCTCTCTCTCAACATATGTAAGGTTAGATCGACGACCAGTATATATATATTAAACACCGGAAAGCGGAAGTCGGAAGAATTTGTGTAGACTGAAGAAATGAGAAAAAAGGAAAACGCACATATAAATTTTCACTTTTTAATATCCTTCATATTAGAGCACATTTTTATACGAAACTTTTTGTGTACATGTAGTAGAACAGGGACTTCGTGTTTATTTATTTTGGATTAATATGCGATTTAGAAACGCGGTGAATATTTCAAAATCTTGGGTACCCACATTAATGTATATATAGCGCGGGTCGCTCCTTCAGGCTTCTTCTATACTTGCCTTCGGAGCGCTCCCGTGCTCCATGATTTCAATACTATCACATGTTTTTTTGGAATTACTTTCAGAGAATTCTTGATCATCTGAACTACAAAAAACTTCATCATTTTGAAAATCCTTACAATCAGAATCCGACTCACTATTTACTACTATAGAATCAGTATTCACAATATTTACAGTATTATGTACATATTCGAAATTTGCACGCTCAAGCAAATTAGAATCGGAATTTGATACACCCATGGTGTATGACACGTGAAATCCATTGACGAATTTCCAATATCTTCGCCGATAAAAAATGCGTACGATTCATTTGGGGACTCAAGTGTAGATAGATCAACTCCGATATTCATCATACTCGTGTCGGTCATTAAATAACATGGGGACATCTCGTTGCTATTTATCCGCGTTACATTTTCCTCACAATGTTCTACATGTTCCGTTGTAGAGACGGTCCATTTATCCATGTCACATAATTCCATGTTTGAACAAATCTATATTAAAATTAAAAATTCATGTTTACCCCAAGTTTTTAATGTAAAAAAACGTTTGCGAAGTTCCGATGATATGTACAGTCTACACCTAATTAGATTTTCTGACAGTTTATATTTAGTTTTTTCGGCAGTATTATGTAAGTATTAATAAGTATCATAACATTATAAAAAATTAAAGCCCGAATCGCGAGTCAGACACGAGTATACTATTTGATTGTGATTTTTTCAATTTGAAACATAAATATGAATATACTACAAAATTAAAATTAAATTCTGAGAGAATAATCAGCGCATGAAAACGATCGATATAAATAAATCACGAGGTTAATAAATAATAAGGTATTTCATTTTGCAAACGTTAAGAAATTTCGACTTACTTTTTCATAAAGCTTCCATTAACGTATTGTTTAAGCTCTAGCGGTTATGAGAGGCTTCTGGGTGAACAGATGCTAAGAGAACGTTGAACGTTTTTTTCATTCGGAAGATTAAGCGGGCTCGTTTTGTCTTTTCTTGTATAGTAATGGCTTTATCGAACTACGGCGTGCAGCAATGAGCTTTGGCGGGCGAATGTTCCGTTTTCGGCAGATCGAATAACCCTTTATACTCCCTTTATTTTATCTCGCAAAAAAACGAGCATCATCGGGTATCAACTCGACGTTCAGATACGTCGATTACGATAGGTTCTGTATTCGGTTTGTAAGTTCATTAAAGGAGTCAAATATATATTATTTTGTTATAATTATGAATCTCTTTTTATGAAAAATTACATGAAAAATTTTGTACAACATATGGGATGAGCTTTTTTCATGCTTGTAAATTGAGTAGAAAATCGTTCATTTAGAACATGCATCGTTCTAGCGAGAAATAAAATTGAATAATTTTGTACGCGGTGAATACCGCGTACGTGAATTTCGAAGCGTCGAACAAGTGTCAAAAGGCAGGAATTTTGCCGGTGCACTTTTACGTAAAGTTCGCATCCCTCTCCGAATTTAGGTTAAAGTTTTAACCGGTTATACGTACGAAGTGCCGCAGTATATAATGACCATAATTATATATAATTGCATTTATACATACCTCAGACGAACTAAAAAGTGCTCAATTGCTTTACACAATTGTTTACCACAGTTTGAACGTGAAAAACTAACGTTTGGCAGGGACCTTGCGACCAATACAATCTAATCGTGCAGATGCACTTTTACGTAAAATTCGCATCTCTCGCCACATTCAGGATAAAGTTTTAACCTGTTGTACGGAAGAAGTGCCGCAGTATATAATGAAATTAATATAGGGAGATCTCACGTGACGGCGCGAGATTACGCGAGCTTGCGAGGAAGTATTTTCAACGCGAGCGCGCGTGGCCCTGCCGAAGCGCACGAGAGTCTACAAGAGCTTGCAGGAGTGTGTACCCTTGCGCGAAGGTCCGGAGTCATACGCGATAGCGCAGCGGTATATGCAAGGGCGCGGGGAATACGTGAGGGCGCGAAGTATGCGCAAGGATATTCGTGAAGACGCAGAGCACACACAAGCGCAGGTTCTTACGTGAGATTGCGGGGATCCATACGAGGGCTCGTGGCTTCCTCCGCGCGCGCAAGGGTATTCACAAGTGTGCGCGTCTTTTCCTGGGGCTTTATTCAGTAGTTTATTCAGTAGTTTATTCAGTGACACAGTTTTACATGCACATCAATTTTTCTTATGAGAATTGAACATGGGAAAAATGGACGAAAAGTGGTCATTGATGATTAACCAATACCAAGCTATTCAAGCGACAAAAACAAATTTCACCAAAAGCGATTAAAGTGGAAGAAACGAGCTTTAATTTGAGACTGGAATCGTTAAAAGCGGTCGATTCTATGCGAAGCGACGTGAATTTGAAAATGGCGGAAAATGAAGAAACATTACCAAAATTTTAAGAATTACGTGGATTTGGAAAAAGTTGCTCATTTTTCGTCATTTCCAAATTCACGTAGCTTTGCACAGAATCGACCGATTTTAACAATTCCAGTCTCAAACTAAAGCTCTTTTCTTCCACTTTAATCGCTTTTTTGTGAAATTTGTTTTGGCTGCTTGAATAGCTTGCTATTGGTTAATCATCAATGACCACTTTTCGTCCATTTTTCCCATGTTCAATTCTCATAAGAAAAATTGATGTGCGTGTAAAACTGTGCAACAAGAAAGTTTTCCTGTGTTGGAAAGTTTTCTCGTGTATTGTGTAGCATACAGAAAAAAATCTTCTTCCATAGGTGTGCCTCAAAATTTTTTTTTGGTTTTCTTTGACCCACTGTTCTGTAGAAAATTCTGAGAATTGCTCATATACGCTCGAGCGCGGGCGCGCATGACTCTGTCCGCAAGCTCAAAGGTTCGATCACTGCGAGGGTATTCGTGAAGACGCAGGGCACACACAAGCGCACGTTCTTACGTGAGCCTGCGGGGATCCATACGAGGGCTCGTGGCTTCCTTTGCGATCGCAAAAGTATTTGCAAGTGTGCGCGTCTTTGCCTGTGGCCTTATTCTGGGGCCTTTCTCTGGGGACCAACTCTTAACCCCCCTAGTTACGTAATATGCTATTTTTACCGCTAAATAGTGTTATCGCCTGCCTTCATTTACTCGTAGGTACACTCTTATGTAAAATTTGTATTTTATTAAGGCGTTTATTGCCTGCGTTCGTTTATGTGTAGGTACTGTTATATGTGGATACACGTAGGAATATAGAAGAACGAAATAAGCAAGGCGTCCAATTACAATATTACCCCGATTAATAGAGAGCCAAGCGGTGACGACCGTGGCTAGGATGATAGCATTTCTGACTCGCGAGTCTGTGGCTCTGGTTCAAGCTCATGAGGGTCCGTCACATTTTATTATTAAAAGTTGCGATAGCTCCCGTGTAACAAACAGTACACTTTTATGTAAAATGTTTAGTTTGTTGAGGCGTTTATCGTCTGCCAGCGTTCCCATGTTAATTCATTCAAGTAACTTTGTTATGCTCGTGAATATAGGAAAATTTTTTCGCAAAACTCACCTCCTGAGCCTCTTTTGTGTTTGATTTTTCTATTTTATTGAGGTATTTATAGCTTTTCCACTTTTACGAATAAATACATTTTTACGCAAAACTCTCTTTTCCGTGTTTTCAAGACTGTGTCTTTTTAACACTGTCCACGTTCATGAGCAGATACAATTTTACGTAAAGCTCGCCTTCTTTGCCGATTCAGATTTAAGTTTATAATTGATTTGTTCTAGTCATCTGCCTGCGTTTACGTGCAGGTACGTAAAACTCACCTCCCCGATGTATTTAGGTTTTATGTTTTAATATATTTGAGTACAAATTGACACCCACCGAATAGAGGTTTGAGCTTTTAATTGATTAGTGTAATTATATTTAACTGTAAAAACTTATTTTTTTGTATCAGGAAAGATTTTCGTTCTTATTGAACCCAAAGTAGACGTAGCGGGCGCGAAAGTACCGTAACAAGATCCAAACCTGTCTCACAAAAAATATCATGTGCACCAAAGGCTAAGTGGGTTTTTTGACTCACCTTCGACTCGTGCTAGATCACCTTCGGCTCACACATATATCCATACTCGACCTAAAAAGGCCTACTTTACGCTCTTGGTGCACAATACACTATTTTATGTTTCAGGAAAGAGAAACAAAATTGGGATCTAACTGGCTCAGTAGGCTCTTTTTAAAGTTTTATCTAATTTTGATTTAAATAATGGTTTTCGATAAATATATACAGCTTTTTTTTTATCTTGAGTTTGTAATTGTATTCACAATTTTACTCCCCATTGTCAAATGTAAAAATTGTTGTTTTGGTCAATTCTGACCAGATCCGTTGGGAGCAGGAAAGAAAATAGACTACGATGTTAAGTAGTTGCAACGTTTCGTCGACGGGTTTGTCGACCTCTTCAGGCTTTATTAAAAAAAATATATAATAATATAATTAACAGAATGAGCTCACGCTAGTCTTAACTTACAATGGTTGAAAAAATTTAAAAAAATGCGAAACGAATTACCTAAGTTATCGCACAGCGATCCGTCGAGTAATGTGAAAGTACATAGCAACATGACTTATATATATATATTGGCTTCCTACCAAAACGTAAACAATAACAAATTTTGAATTAGATCGAGAATATACTTTACTTTTTATGTAACAGCTTAAAGATAGATTTGTATTCTCTACTGAGATTCTGTGTATCTTCTTTTTTGTTTATTGTATTTGGTGTACTGTTAATAAATAACATTTCAGAAATAAGTCTTTTATTATAGTTATTTTCAATATCTCTAATTGTTACTGCTTCAAAATCAAATTCATGATTATATTCATTTTTATGTATATTGACAACCAACTCATCATTATTATTCTTGCGATGTTCGGCAATTCGTTTATTTAGGGCACGTTTTGTCTCGCCTATGTACCGTGCATTGCAATCTTTACAAGAGAACTCATAAACCACATTCGTTTGCTCGAGTTTGTTGGTTTTATCTTTGCCAAGAACAACTAGTTTTGAGAATTTATTAACTATATTTGGGATCGTTACAATATTGTATTTCCGTAAAAATTTTGAACAATTGTTGTAAAATTTTGAATAAAATGGAAGTGATAATTTAATGTTGTGTCGGTTAGTATTTACAGGACTGTTTCTTTTATTTTGAAAACGAATTTTAAATAGTCTAGATCTTATATGTTTGTCAATAAACTCTGGTGGATATGAGTTCTCTTTAAGTATATTTTTAACCCGCAATATATTTCTATTATGAAAACGTTTATCTGATAAAAGTATAGCTCTATCAATCAAGTTAAAAACTATATTCTTTTTTAATGATATCGGGTGGTTGCTGTAGTAGTTTAAAGTTCTATTAGATGACATCGATTTTGAATACCAGTCAGTGATAATATTACCATCCTGTTTAATGAGAGACACGTCCAAAAAGTTAATATTGTTATTAATTTCAATTTCATAAGTAAACTTAAGGTTGGGATCAAAATTGTTAAAACATTGATTCAATACATGAATATCGTCTTTTTTGATACAACAAATCGAATCATCAACATATCGAAAATAGAACATAGGTATTATGTTGAATTCTGTTTTTAGTTTCTTCCAACAAGCAATTTCTAAATCTTCCATGACTAGATCAGCAAAAAACGGAGAGATTGGAGAACCCATAGGTGTCCCAAAAATTTGTTGGTAATATTTGTTATTAAAAGTAAAAAATACATTTTCAAATAAAAATTTGGTACAAGAAATAATATCACCGAACGGTATTTTACAATTGTTGAGAATATACTGCGCTCGTTTTTCCAAACTCTGGATAACAAGGTCTACAGAGATATTTGTAAAAAGTGAAACCACATCTAAAGATATCAGTATGTAGTTATCTGGAATTTTTATATTCGTAATTTTATTAATTAGATCAAAACTGTTATCTATGTGTGATTTAGGAAGAGGGAAACATGTTTTGAGGTTTTCATAAATTATTTTTGCTAAGAAATGTGTAGGGCTGTTCACAGTTGAAATTATCGGTCTAAAGGATAGTTTTGGTTTATGGATTTTTGGTAATCCATAACATTTAGCAAGAGATGTGTTTGTCTGCGTAAGTTGTATATTATGATATTTTTGTTTTAGAAAGTTGTTATCATTCAGATTTTTCAGAATCCTATAGACATTATTTTGTAATGTATTTAACGGTTTTCTTTTTATTTCTCTGTACACCTTATTATCATTCAATAAACTATTCATTTTTTCCATATAGTCAGATTTCTCTAAGCACACGGTAACATTGCCTTTATCAGATTGTGTAAAGAATATATTTTTGTTATCGTTAATAAATTTTTGAGCGGTTTTGATTTTCTTAAGTAAAGATAAGTCACTATTTTTCGTTGGTTGTTTACAATTATTTTGAAACTTTATAGCTTTCACTATATCTTGTCTAATTTTATTTTTGTCATCGGTATTGAGTTGTGAAGAAATAAACATTGATTCTACGTTTTTATGGTGTTAAAAACAATCGATTTCTGCATGTTGTGTTGTGTAAATGCGAAATTGCGACCCAGAGAAACGATTTCAGCGACATCGGTCGGAATATGTGTATTAGAAACATTTTTGAAACATTTTTCAATATTTACATGTATGCGGGAATCCTGGTAGTTACATCTCTTTTTGATCAAATTAAGTTTTTTGTTGAAACGGTGTTTAAGGTTTTTATCCAAAGTTTTGATATTAATATTGCTTAAATTAAAAAATTTTTTTAAAATGTGAAAATCAATGTTTAAATTTTTAATCTCAATAAATACACGATGAGTAGCGAGGTCTAATGCATTGTTTTGAAAACTACTGTCCCTAATTTCTAGTTTAAGCAATTTTTTGGCAATCTTTTCAGCGTCAATTGATAATTTAGTTATACAAGACTTACTTCGGAATGTAAAGTTTTTTAATTTCTGTATTCTGTTGTGTATGTGGCTAGGTGTTAAGTCGAATCCTTTGCAGCTTTTGAGGAAATTTCGTTGATGAGTAACTACTCTCTGCTTGCGACGTAAGATGAGCCATTCCTTTAATTTACTAGTTGCGCTCGATCCATAGGTAGTTGAGAGAAATTTAAAAAATGATGATTGGCCTGTCTCTGATCCTAGGCCGTAGTCGTAACTTGAGTTTGTAATTGTATTCACAATTTTACTCCCCATGTCAAATGTAAAAATTGTTGTTTTGGTCAATTCTGACCAGATCCGTTGGGAGCAGGAAAGAAAATAGACTACGATGTTAAGTAGTTGCAACGTTTCGTCGACGGGTTTGTCGACCTCTTCAGGCTTTATTAAAAAAAATATATAATAATATAATTAACAGAATGAGCTCACGCTAGTCTTAACTTACAATGGTTGAAAAAAAAATTTAAAAAAAATGCGAAACGAATTACCTAAGTTATCGCACAGCGATCCGTCGAGTAATGTGAAAGTACATAGCAACATGACTTATATATATATATTGGCTTCCTACCAAAACGTAAACAATAACAAATTTTGAATTAGATCGAGAATATACTTTACTTTTTATGTAACAGCTTAAAGATAGATTTGTATTCTCTACTGAGATTCTGTGTATCTTCTTTTTTGTTTATTGTATTTGGTGTACTGTTAATAAATAACATTTCAGAAATAAGTCTTTTATTATAGTTATTTTCAATATCTCTAATTGTTACTGCTTCAAAATCAAATTCATGATTATATTCATTTTTATGTATATTGACAACCAACTCATCATTATTATTCTTGCGATGTTCGGCAATTCGTTTATTTGGCTCATGCAATTGAATGGCTCATCTTACGTCGCAAGCAGAGAGTAGTTACTCATCAACGAAATTTCCTCAAAAGCTGCAAAGGATTCGACTTAACACCTAGCCACATACACAACAGAATACAGAAATTAAAAAACTTTACATTCCGAAGTAAGTCTTGTATAACTAAATTATCAATTGACGCTGAAAAGATTGCCAAAAAATTGCTTAAACTAGAAATTAGGGACAGTAGTTTTCAAAAAAATGCATTAGAACTCGCTACTCATCGTGTATTTATTGAGATTAAAAATTTAAACATTGATTTTCACATTTTAAAAAATTTTTTAATTTAAGCAATATTAATATCAAAACTTTGGATAAAAACCTTAAACACCGTTTCAACAAAAAACTTAATTTGATCAAAAAGAGATGTAACTACCAGGATTCCCGCATACATGTAAATATTGAAAAATGTTTCAAAAATGTTTCTAATACACATATTCCGACCGATGTCGCTGAAATCGTTTCTCTGGGTCGCAATTTCGCATTTACACAACACAACATGCAGCAATCGATTGTTTTTACCACCATAAAAACGTAGAATCAATGTTTATTTCTTCACAACTCAATACCGATGACAAAAATAAAATTAGACAAGATATAGTGAAAGCTATAAAGTTTCAAAATAATTGTAAACAACCAACGAAAAATAGTGACTTATCTTTACTTAAGAAAATCAAAACCGCTCAAAAATTTATTAACGATAACAAAAATATATTCTTTACACAATCTGATAAAGGCAATGTTACCGTGTGCTTAGAGAAATCTGACTATATGGAAAAAATGAATAGTTTATTGAATGATAATAAGGTGTACAGAGAAATAAAAAGAAAACCGTTAAATACATTACAAAATAATGTCTATAGGATTCTGAAAAATCTGAATGATAACAACTTTCTAAAACAAAAATATCATAATATACAACTTACGCAGACAAACACATCTCTTGCTAAATGTTATGGATTACCAAAAATCCATAAACCAAAACTATCCTTTAGACCGATAATTTCAACTGTGAACAGCCCTACACATTTCTTAGCAAAAATAATTTATGAAAACCTCAAAACATGTTTCCCTCTTCCTAAATCACACATAGATAACAGTTTTGATCTAATTAATAAAATTACGAATATAAAAATTCCAGATAACTACATACTGATATCTTTAGATGTGGTTTCACTTTTTACAAATATCTCTGTAGACCTTGTTATCCAGAGTTTGGAAAAACGAGCGCAGTATATTCTCAACAATTGTAAAATACCGTTCGGTGATATTATTTCTTGTACCAAATTTTTATTTGAAAATGTATTTTTTACTTTTAATAACAAATATTACCAACAAATTTTTGGGACACCTATGGGTTCTCCAATCTCTCCGTTTTTTGCTGATCTAGTCATGGAAGATTTAGAAATTGCTTGTTGGAAGAAACTAAAAACAGAATTCAACATAATACCTATGTTCTATTTTCGATATGTTGATGATTCGATTTGTTGTATCAAAAAAGACGATATTCATGTATTGAATCAATGTTTTAACAATTTTGATCCCAACCTTAAGTTTACTTATGAAATTGAAATTAATAACAATATTAACTTTTTGGACGTGTCTCTCATTAAACAGGATGGTAATATTATCACTGACTGGTATTCAAAATCGATGTCATCTAATAGAACTTTAAACTACTACAGCAACCACCCGATATCATTAAAAAAGAATATAGTTTTTAACTTGATTGATAGAGCTATACTTTTATCAGATAAACGTTTTCATAATAGAAATATATTGCGGGTTAAAAATATACTTAAAGAGAACTCATATCCACCAGAGTTTATTGACAAACATATAAGATCTAGACTATTTAAAATTCGTTTTCAAAATAAAAGAAACAGTCCTGTAAATACTAACCGACACAACATTAAATTATCACTTCCATTTTATTCAAAATTTTACAACAATTGTTCAAAATTTTTACGGAAATACAATATTGTAACGATCCCAAATATAGTTAATAAATTCTCAAAACTAGTTGTTCTTGGCAAAGATAAAACCAACAAACTCGAGCAAACGAATGTGGTTTATGAGTTCTCTTGTAAAGATTGCAATGCACGGTACATAGGCGAGACAAAACGTGCCCTAAATAAACGAATTGCCGAACATCGCAAGAATAATAATGATGAGTTGGTTGTCAATATACATAAAAATGAATATAATCATGAATTTGATTTTGAAGCAGTAACAATTAGAGATATTGAAAATAACTATAATAAAAGACTTATTTCTGAAATGTTATTTATTAACAGTACACCAAATACAATAAACAAAAAAGAAGATACACAGAATCTCAGTAGAGAATACAAATCTATCTTTAAGCTGTTACATAAAAAGTAAAGTATATTCTCGATCTAATTCAAAATTTGTTATTGTTTACGTTTTGGTAGGAAGCCAATATATATATATAAGTCATGTTGCTATGTACTTTCACATTACTCGACGGATCGCTGTGCGATAACTTAGGTAATTCGTTTCGCATTTTTTTAAATTTTTTCAACCATTGTAAGTTAAGACTAGCGTGAGCTCATTCTGTTAATTATATTATTATATATTTTTTAATAAAGCCTGAAGAGGTCGACAAACCCGTCGACGAAACGTTGCAACTACTTAACATCGTAGTCTATTTTCTTTCCTGCTCCCAACGGATCTGGTCAGAATTGACCAAAACAACAATTTTTACATTTGACAATGGGGAGTAAAATTGTGAATACAATTACAAACTCAAGTTACGACTACGGCCTAGGATCAGAGACAGGCCAATCATCATTTTTTAAATTTCTCTCAACTACCTATGGATCGAGCGCAACTAGTAAATTAAAGGAATGGCTCATCTTACGTCGCAAGCAGAGAGTAGTTACTCATCAACGAAATTTCCTCAAAAGCTGCAAAGGATTCGACTTAACACCTAGCCACATACACAACAGAATACAGAAATTAAAAAACTTTACATTCCGAAGTAAGTCTTGTATAACTAAATTATCAATTGACGCTGAAAAGATTGCCAAAAAATTGCTTAAACTAGAAATTAGGGACAGTAGTTTTCAAAAAAATGCATTAGAACTCGCTACTCATCGTGTATTTATTGAGATTAAAAATTTAAACATTGATTTTCACATTTTAAAAAAATTTTTTAATTTAAGCAATATTAATATCAAAACTTTGGATAAAAACCTTAAACACCGTTTCAACAAAAAACTTAATTTGATCAAAAAGAGATGTAACTACCAGGATTCCCGCATACATGTAAATATTGAAAAATGTTTCAAAAATGTTTCTAATACACATATTCCGACCGATGTCGCTGAAATCGTTTCTCTGGGTCGCAATTTCGCATTTACACAACACAACATGCAGAAATCGATTGTTTTTAACACCATAAAAAACGTAGAATCAATGTTTATTTCTTCACAACTCAATACCGATGACAAAAATAAAATTAGACAAGATATAGTGAAAGCTATAAAGTTTCAAAATAATTGTAAACAACCAACGAAAAATAGTGACTTATCTTTACTTAAGAAAATCAAAACCGCTCAAAAATTTATTAACGATAACAAAAATATATTCTTTACACAATCTGATAAAGGCAATGTTACCGTGTGCTTAGAGAAATCTGACTATATGGAAAAAATGAATAGTTTATTGAATGATAATAAGGTGTACAGAGAAATAAAAAGAAAACCGTTAAATACATTACAAAATAATGTCTATAGGATTCTGAAAAATCTGAATGATAACAACTTTCTAAAACAAAAATATCATAATATACAACTTACGCAGACAAACACATCTCTTGCTAAATGTTATGGATTACCAAAAATCCATAAACCAAAACTATCCTTTAGACCGATAATTTCAACTGTGAACAGCCCTACACATTTCTTAGCAAAAATAATTTATGAAAACCTCAAAACATGTTTCCCTCTTCCTAAATCACACATAGATAACAGTTTTGATCTAATTAATAAAATTACGAATATAAAAATTCCAGATAACTACATACTGATATCTTTAGATGTGGTTTCACTTTTTACAAATATCTCTGTAGACCTTGTTATCCAGAGTTTGGAAAAACGAGCGCAGTATATTCTCAACAATTGTAAAATACCGTTCGGTGATATTATTTCTTGTACCAAATTTTTATTTGAAAATGTATTTTTTACTTTTAATAACAAATATTACCAACAAATTTTTGGGACACCTATGGGTTCTCCAATCTCTCCGTTTTTTGCTGATCTAGTCATGGAAGATTTAGAAATTGCTTGTTGGAAGAAACTAAAAACAGAATTCAACATAATACCTATGTTCTATTTTTCGATATGTTGATGATTCGATTTGTTGTATCAAAAAAGACGATATTCATGTATTGAATCAATGTTTTAACAATTTTGATCCCAACCTTAAGTTTACTTATGAAATTGAAATTAATAACAATATTAACTTTTTGGACGTGTCTCTCATTAAACAGGATGGTAATATTATCACTGACTGGTATTCAAAATCGATGTCATCTAATAGAACTTTAAACTACTACAGCAACCACCCGATATCATTAAAAAAGAATATAGTTTTTAACTTGATTGATAGAGCTATACTTTTATCAGATAAACGTTTTCATAATAGAAATATATTGCGGGTTAAAAATATACTTAAAGAGAACTCATATCCACCAGAGTTTATTGACAAACATATAAGATCTAGACTATTTAAAATTCGTTTTCAAAATAAAAGAAACAGTCCTGTAAATACTAACCGACACAACATTAAATTATCACTTCCATTTTATTCAAAATTTTACAACAATTGTTCAAAATTTTTACGGAAATACAATATTGTAACGATCCCAAATATAGTTAATAAATTCTCAAAACTAGTTGTTCTTGGCAAAGATAAAACCAACAAACTCGAGCAAACGAATGTGGTTTATGAGTTCTCTTGTAAAGATTGCAATGCACGGTACATAGGCGAGACAAAACGTGCCCTAAATAAACGAATTGCCGAACATCGCAAGAATAATAATGATGAGTTGGTTGTCAATATACATAAAAATGAATATAATCATGAATTTGATTTTGAAGCAGTAACAATTAGAGATATTGAAAATAACTATAATAAAAGACTTATTTCTGAAATGTTATTTATTAACAGTACACCAAATACAATAAACAAAAAAGAAGATACACAGAATCTCAGTAGAGAATACAAATCTATCTTTAAGCTGTTACATAAAAAGTAAAGTATATTCTCGATCTAATTCAAAATTTGTTATTGTTTACGTTTTGGTAGGAAGCCAATATATATATATAAGTCATGTTGCTATGTACTTTCACATTACTCGACGGATCGCTGTGCGATAACTTAGGTAATTCGTTTCGCATTTTTTTTAAATTTTTTCAACCATTGTAAGTTAAGACTAGCGTGAGCTCATTCTGTTAATTATATTATTATATATTTTTTTTTAATAAAGCCTGAAGAGGTCGACAAACCCGTCGACGAAACGTTGCAACTACTTAACATCGTAGTCTATTTTCTTTCCTGCTCCCAACGGATCTGGTCAGAATTGACCAAAACAACAATTTTTAGCTTTTTTTTTATTTTGTTGTAACTTTGTAAAGCCAATATTTGATGGTTTTTTATGGGACGGGGCCTAATTTATGCAGTTATGGGCCAGAGCTCTAAAAATTCAATATATTTCTTTGACTAGTCAATTCTAAAATCTTAGAAATATTAAAATCACAAAAAATCTAGTAGGTCAAAAAATGGCACGAAAAAAAGCGGAAAGAAAACAGTGAATGAAATAAGGTAACCGCAGATAAGTATTTGATGGTCGAAAATGTAAAGGCTTTTGTCAGAATTAGCTGCCGCCAGCAACAACTGATCAGTGTAATTGTCCTGCCCAGATATAGCGAGAGCGAGCTTAAGCAAGTCTCGTACATCTGCGATCACCTATACGCAAGTCAGGCTGTTTAGGCCCTGCGACACTTTACACTTACACACGCTTACTAGCTGATTGTCGTCTATGCGTGAATACTCGTCTAAGTTAAACTCGCCAGTCTCGCTGCATATTTTTGGGCTTGAGTTTTTTACTTTATTGAGGCGTTTTTCATCTGCCCGCGAGTCCGTGCATCTACGATTTTACGTAAAGCTCGCCTCCCTCACCCATTTCAGGTTTAAGTCTTCATATATTTGTGTACTGGTTGCCTGCACCCTTTCATGTACAGATATACTTTTAAATAAATATCCCATCAAGTATGTACATTTTAAGTTTTAATATATTTGAGTTTTAATTATATTGACTGGTGAATAGGAATTATATCGCACTGGCGCTCGCGATGGAATTATATCGCACTGGCGCTCGTGTTGGAATTATATCGCACTCGCGCGTGGCTTGGAATTATATGGTACTGGCGCGCGATTTGGCATCATATCGCACTGGCGCGCGAGTCGGGATTATATGTACGTGGCGGGAGCTTGGCATTATATTGCATTGAGTTTTAAGTTGGGATCATATAAAGTTGGCGCGGAAGATGGCATTATCTGAATAGGAGGCGTCGATATGTGCGCGAATACGGAGCTCGTATCAAGCCGATTGGAGAAGGCAGGGCCGCCGATTTCGGCATGAGGCTTCGCGAATCTAGTCGGGCTTGTCTTCGTGTTTCTCCAGGGGCTTTCGTATATGTGTATGTAGTTGTGCGCGCGTGTAGATGTGCGAAAAGTACTGAGCGTAACTGCGATACACAATAAGCCCCGAAAAGAAAAGTCGCAGCAAACTTGTGCGAGGGGGGAAGGGGAGCGAGAGACAGAGCCCGGCTGTACCGCTTCTGCTGTAGTTGAGGCAGCTGCTCGTCCCCCGTGCACGAAGACTTGGCGGAGGGGGGGGGGGAGAGAGAGAGAGAGAGAGAGAGAGAGAGAGAGAGAGAGAGAGAGAGAGAGAGAGAGAGAGAGAGAGAGAGAGAGAGAGAGAGAGAGAGAGAGAGAGAGAGAGAGAGAGAGAGAGAGAGAGAGAGAGAGAGAGAGAGAGAGAGAGAGAGAGAGAGAGAGAGAGAGAGAGAGAGAGAGAGAGAGAGAGAGAGAGAGAGAGAGAGAGAGAGAGAGAGAGAGAGAGAGAGAATTTATTAAATGGCTAAGGACTCTTGGTCCTTCTTAGCCAGTGCCAATTAAAGTACAGAGCCATACAAGTCAACAATCGAAGGAATCGGATTCCCTGTACAAAGAGGAGACTAAAATACTTAAATGTAAATTCAGATAACATAATAGTTAACAGTAAAATCCGCAAAGAATAAACAGAACAAGTTGAAAACAAAAATAAATAAAACTGGGTCTAAGTGCCCAACAATTTACGCATTTCTCACAGCCAAAAAACACTTAAATAACGCAGACTTAAAGCTAGGACGTAGATACAATTTTCGAATTACATCGGGGATGTCGTTCCAAAGATAGGAGGCGGTGACACAGAACGAGCCACGTTGTATTTCTAAATTAAATTTTCTAATATTTAGATCAAGGGGAGAGCGCCGCAAATTACCTTCCCATAAAGGTTCCTTGAAGGACACCTTCTCAGCTAAATACCGCGGGGAGTGTGTCCTCAAGATAGATGCTAGAAGGCAGATTGCCAGAAAGTCCTGTCTAGCTGCGTACTTAAGAATTTCCTTCTCACGATACACCGGAGTGATGTGTTCGAAGATTTTTGTACCCGTAATGAAACGTAGTGCCGCATTCCTGCATCGTTCAAGCTTGAGAGTAAGCTCCTTAGATAAATCGAAGAAGATTCCAGCACAATAGTCTAGATGAGGAAAGACCAGAGTTCTTATTAGCTTGAGCCTTGTTTCCTGGGGCAGATAGCCATGGCATTTGCGGAGTCTGGCTAATGCACCGAAGCAGTTTCTCGCCGTGGTGTTACTCTGTTCGCGCCACGATAGAGTGTTATCAAGGGTTATGCCGAGCACTTTGAGAGAATTGCGCGGCTCAATGGTAACACCGTTCAGGGTGATATCTGGTAGGTTCCTGAGATCTTTAAGAAGGCTCATGTAGGCCCTCGACCCCACCCAAATGGCTTGTGTTTTCGATGGGTTCGAACAGTAAGACCGTTGAGAGATGCCCAGCGAGAGATGTTCTCCAGTTCATTGTTGACTCGCCTAATGATGTCCTTGGCGTCATGAAATCTCCCTCTACGAAAAATACAAAATCGTCGGCGTAGAGTTGATATTTGCAGTGTTTCAGAGCCAGAGGTAAGTCATTGATGAAGAGTGAGAGAAAGGGGGGACTGAAAAGACTACCTTGTGGAACTCCCGCATGCCTCACCAATGGCGCTGAGATTGCGCCGTTCTCAAAGGCGACGACTTGCGAGCGTTCGGACAAAAAGGATTCTATCTAGTTACTAGCTGCATCCGAGAAGCCAGAATAACGTAATTTGTCGACGAATAATTTGATGTTAACAAGATCGAACGCCCTTGTGTGATGGATGCCAACTAAGAGTGTGATGCAATCACTGTCAATAGCTTCTCTCATCTCATCCACAATCCGTATGAGCACTGTATGCGTGCTGTGGCCTTTTCTGAAACCCGATTGGAAGTCATCCAATAGACCTCTTTCCGAGACGAATTCGTCGATTTGCTTAAATGCCACAGACTCAAGAATTTTAGATGCTGCGGAAAGAATGCTGATAGGTCTGAAATCTGAGATTTCCGAAGCGAACTTTTTCTTCGGTAGTGGCCGTACAATTGCTCGTTTCCACTCGGATGGAAAGTGGCCTGACTGAAGTGATGAATTGAAAATATTAATTAGAGGAAGTAAGATAGATCGTGCACAAGAAAAAGCATCAAGGATGTTGGGGATTTCGACGTGCCTGAAGTAAAACCGCATATCCGGTGGGATCCTTACAGTCGGTCGAAGGTCAACAAGCGTGGCCGGATTACTCGAACCCATGAAGTGCATGTTGAAGCTGTTCAGATCCGTGGGCATACGTTGGCTCTCTGAGGTACTCGTAAGGCCCAGCTCACGAAAAATTTTCCACTTGTCAGCCGAACCAGCGCAACTCCTAAGCTTTTCGCGGTAAAAGCAGTATCTCGCATTTCTGACAGTAGTCTGGACAGAATTACGCAAAGCGTTGTAGCGCAAGCGCGCAGCTAAGCCACCCCCTCTTTTGCACGAACTCCACGCCTTATTCCGGGCTGGGATTAGTTGTTTTATTGAGGATGTTATCCAAGGTGTATAGCGTTTCTTTGGAGTTAAAATGCAAAATGAGGCGTGAGTGTCGTAAGCTGTGATAAGTGCATCTGACAGGAACTTGACTTTGCTGTCCACGCTGCCCAGGGAGTCGAAAAGGTTTCAATCAATGGCATCAAGGTCGCGTAAAATATTTTTAACATTAAAATTCTTATAAGAACGTCTGCTAATGGGCTCTGGGCTGTGATTAGGGACACTATAACAGAGGGTGGCGAATAACACGTCGTGGTTCGATATATGTGGGATTTGCTCTTGATGATGCGAAGTCACTTTGTTAATATCTGAAACACAGATGTAGTCGATTTCTGTGTGTGACTCATGCCTGTTTATTTTCTTCTCATGATAGGTAGGTGTAAACGGTAAACGATGTAACTTACAACACGTTAGAATGTCCATGAGAGTGTTGCGTGGGGAAGATCTTGAAAGCCAATTGATATTAAAATCCCCCATAATTACGGTGAAATCTTACGCGCTGTTGTCGTAAAGAGCTTTCTCAACGTCGGACCAAAAGCCCCCCTTTCCGCGCCATAGATAGTCCCACATAAAATCTTAGAGAGCCCCAATGTCAGTTCAAGGAATAAAAACTCTGGTCTTTTCTGGTAGATAGCCGGCTGAGCCGATCGACACACCTCTTTCGCGAGTATAGACTCGTGTACATATATTGCTACGCCGCCCCATGCTTTGCCAATCCGGTCAACACGGAACATATTAAAGTGCGGGATCTCGATCCTTATCGATGGAACGCTAGGTGTCAAGTGGGATTCCGTGATCTCAAATACCTGTATATTATTGTCCTCGGAAACCTTTTGAATTTCCGAGATATGCAAAGGGAGTGATTGCGCGTTGGAATGACAGATATTCAAATAGTGCGCAGCGGGTTCATTAGCGCCTCGATTGGAGATTAAATTGCTATTAGCCATAGTTGATAGAAGAGATTTTGCGGTCGATCCTAGCGCGTAATATTGGGCAATTAGCTTTATCTGTCGCCAAGTGATTGACTGCGGTGCCATTGGCGGCTATGCAATTAACACATTTAAAGCTGTTACTAGTTATCTTGCAGGGTTTAGTGGCATGTTCACCTGCACATTTACCGCAGCACATTTACTGTTTCTTCTTAAACTCCTTCGCTATATGCCCAAAACCGTGACAATTGTAGCATTGGAGAATGGAGACATGGTCGGTAACTGTTGGATATTATGAATATTTCGCCTTCTATATGTATGCGATACAGACAGCGCGCGACACACGTACGCAGACATGTATATCTCCCCTCCCTAGTGCGTCCGTGAGTCAGTAGGAATGCCGAGCGGCAGCAAGCGACGCGCTGCTCTCTCTCTCTAGTCTCGTACGCCCAGGATGTAACATCTCGCACATGGCGCAGGGAAGCGCCGATTATCATAGTTATTAACAATAAACTAGTCTTTCTTTAAGTATTACTAAAGAGTTCTAATTAACCTCATCACGACCTCCAACATGGTAGGAGAGCGTGGTTTAAACAAACTCCTTTTTCTACTCAACCTTCGGGGAAAGTAGAAAAAGCACGCGGCTCGCGAAAAGTTTAACTGTGAAAAATATTGAAGGAAAAGTGGAAAAGTAAGAAAAATACAAGTGTGAATAAATAATAAAATATGTCTATAAGTGATAGAAGAAAGAATTTTAAAAAATTTATGAATAATTCAAGCTGATGCGAGCAGATTAGATTTCTTGTGTGAAGCACGCGGCACGGTGCAAGAATAGAGCACGTGGCAGAATTTGAGGTTATACACGTGGTAAATGGACACTAAAGGACAAGTGAAAACCAAAGAAGAAGTAATACTAGAAGACATTGAATACGAAAGCAAAGAAATAATTGAGAAAAAGATTGCCGAAAAACGTTTTGTGAAAATAGTGCAGAAAATAATTACGCTAAATAAAGTAATAAAAGTGTATGAAGATATTAAGTTAAAAAAAGTCGAGATGGCTAAGCAAGCAAAATTCGAAGATATAGTAATTCCCATTTTTGATGGTGCAAACTATGCAAGCTGGAAATTTCGCTTAATGACTCTATTAGAATATAAAGAGTGCAAAGAGCAAGCTGAAAGAGAGCGGACTGAGACAGATAAAGCAGATGAATGGAAGAAAAAGGATTTAAAAGCAAGAAATATATTAATAAGCACTATTTCAGACAAGCAATTAGAATATGTTTGTGAATGCGATACAGCTTACAAAATGATGGAAAAATTCAAGAGCATGTACTCTACTAAATCTACAGCGCTGCAAATAATATGCAGAGGTCAACTAAAAGATATTAAACTAAAAAATTATGAGAAAGTTGAAGAATTTTTTGTAGAGTTCGAACAAGCGTGCAACAAATTTAAAGCAGCTGGAGACACAATACCAGAAAAACAAAAAATGCGGTATCTAATTAGAGCACTACCAGCAAGCTACAGCTTTATTGGGAGTCTCATTGATCTCGTCCCAGAAGCTCAACAAACAGTAGACTATGTTAAGTCAAAAATTCAAGAAAAAAATTTGACAGTCCCTGATGACGAGAAAAGGAAAAATGTAAGTACATTCAACGTCAAGACAAAGGGACAGTGTTATAACTGTGGCCGGGGAGGTCATTTAAAGAAGGACTGTTGGAGACCACCACAGACCAGCCAGAGCAGAGGAGCATTCCAAAACAGAGGAGCATCCCAGAGCAGAGGTCGAGGCCAACGAGGATCCCAGAGAGGATATCAACAAGGAAGTTCCTGAGGACGCGGTCATGGTAGAGGAGCAGCTCAGCAGAGGCAAGACTACTTCAGTCAACCCAGCGAAGATTCATCAGCTGAGACCTGGATGATCAAAGTTAATCACGACGAAGTGAAAAGTGAAATTGTGAGTGATGTGTTATATAGCAAGTAGAATCTAATTTTTATCTTTACCCCAATCCAAGCTTCGGCGAAGGTTGTGGTAATATAAGTAGAAAAACGAATGTTTATAATTATAGTTGCGAAAAGAATGGTAAATTCAACGAAATCAGTTGGTTATTAGATAGCGGATGCACTGATCATGTTGTGAATGATGAGAGAATGTATGAAAAACGTATTGTATTAAAAAATCCTATTGAAGTAAAATTGCCAGATGGCAAAAATTTAAAGGCCACAAAAGTAGGCAATATAAAAACATATTTCAAAAATTATCATAATGAAAAATTAATTGATTTAGAGAACGTTTATTTTGTAAAAGGAATTAATAAAAATCTATTAAGCGTTGCAAAAATTACAAGAAATAATACTATTGTTTATAAAAATGATAATGCAAAGATTTATAACAAAAATAAAGAATTAGTTGCGGGAGCAAACAAAATAAATGATTTGCATGTTATGAAAAGTTACGTATATAAGGATCTTGAAAATGATGTATATGTAAGCTCTGTAAAATTAACTGAAAAAGAAAAGTGGCATAGAGCATTAGGCCATGTTAACTTTCAATATCTAAACAAATTAGTAAAAGATAAATTGATAGATGCTTTACCAGATAAATTAGAAAATAATGAAATGAAATGCGCAAATTGTATTCAAAGTAAAATGGCTAATGTACCGTTTAAAAATGAGAGAAGTAAAACTTCAGAAATTTTAGAGTTAATTCATACTGATCTAAATGGTCCACACAGAACAACAGGTTCCGATGGAGAAAAATTTTTTCTAAGTTTTATTGATGATTACAGTAAATGTAGTAGAGTCTATTGTATTAAAAGCAAATCAAAGACTGCAAGTTGTTTTAAAGAATATGTAAATTTAGTTGAAAACAAATTTAATAAAAGAGTTAAAAAATTAAATTGCGATAATGGCAAAGAGTACTTGAATAAGGAAATTTATCAGTTTATCAATGAGAAAGGAATTGAATTATTACCTTGCCCACCCTACGTCCATCAATTAAATGGAGTAGTAGAAAGATTTAACAGATCGGCTATGGATATAGGCAGATGTCTGTTAAGGGAGGCCAAAATACCATTAAGATATTGGTCAGAAATTGTTAAAACATTATCTTATTTGAAAAACCGTACAATAGCCAACTCAAATGAGAATAAAACTCCTTTTGAAATATTTTTTGGAAACAAACCAAATGTAAAAAACTTAAAAATATACGGCAGTAAAGTCTTGATTAGAAAACCAGAAGCTTTGAGAAAAGGAAAATGGTATGATAAAGCTCAATTAGGTATATTAGTAGGATATACGCACAATGGTTATAGAGTCTTGTTAAATAATAAAGTAATAAATGCCAGACATGTACAAATTGTCGAAGATGGCACTGAGATAATCTGTTTGGAAAAGGTTAACGATGAAAACATTATCGAATTAAATTTAGACGAAACAAATGATTCACGTAGTGAAACAAGTAGTACTATTGAACATAATTTTGACAATGAAAATTTAATTAATAATAACGATGAAATCGAAAATGTTGAAAATGAGAATGAGAACTTCGATAATGCTTTCAATCGTTCAAACAGAAAGAAAAGTCCAGTACAAAGATACGGAAACCCTGTAGCACATTATATTTATATACATTATGTAAATGCAAATGTACCGAATACATTTGAGGAGGCGTTAAACTCCAGCGAATCTAAAGAATGGCAAAAAGCTATGAATTCAGAAATTGAATGCCTAAAGAAAAATAATACATGGGTTGTAGTTGAGAAACCTCAAAATAAAAAGATTATTGATGTAAAGTGTGTCTATAAAAGGAAAGGGATGACTCTCTTAAGGCTAGGTTAGTTGTTAGAGGTTTCCAACAAAGAGAATACCAAGAAAATGTTTATTCGCCAGTAGGAAAAATGGAAACATTAAAAATTTTGTTAAGTCATTCTTGCGTAAATAATCTGTTTATAGAACAAATGGATGTAGAAACAGCGTTTCTTAACGGAAAAGTAAAATCAGAAGTTTATATTCATGAACCACAAGGTTATGAAACCGGAAAAAATAAAGTTTGCAAATTATTAAAAGCACTATACGGATTGAGAGAAAGCACAAAGGCTTGGTATGAGACATTTGATAAATGCGTAAGTAAACTCGGGTTTATAAGAAGCAAGTGTTAATATTGTTTTTATGCCCTGATGAAGAAAGTTAAAAACACTTTCGAAACGTTGGCGAAATAAATTCATCAAAACAAATTGGTTCTTCTCGAGTCCGTTTTTTACTCCTTAAAATATTTATAAGAAGCAATTATGATTACTGTTTATATGTAAACAACACAGACGATGATACTATATACATTTTAGTATTTCTAGACGATCTCTTAATGTGCTGTAAAAATAAAGATAGAATCAATGAAGTTAAATCTGCCTTAATGAAAAGATTTGTAATGAGAGATCTAGAAAAAATTAAATCATATATAGGAATCGACATTGATTATAATAACAAGAAAGGTATAATGACTTTAAGTCAACAGAAATATATAGAATCATTGGCTATGAAGTACAACTTAGAAAACGCAAAACTGTATAATACTCCTATGGGACAAATTTAAAACTTGAACAGGCTAATAAAGCAGATGAAACAATAAAATATCGAAATTCAATAGGTGAATTATTATATATTAGCACAGGTACAAGACCTGACATAACTTACAGCGTGAACTACTTAAGTAGATTTCAGAGTTGCTACGATTCAACACATTTTAAATACGCGATGCTAATATTGAAATACTTATACAAAACGAAACATTTAAAATTGACTTATTGTTGTAATTCGAATAAGGATAAACTTGATTGTATGGTCGATTCAGATTTTGCAGGAGATAACATTGACAGAAAGTCAACCACCGGGTTTCTTATTAGAATGTTTGAAAATATAATCTATTGGAGAACACAGAAACAAAAAACTGTAATAAAAAATTCAACATTTGCCGAGTACATTGCATTGTCTGAAGCGACAATAGAAATATTATTTGTAATTAATCTCTTAAAAGACGCCTTTAATACAACATTTGAAAATCCTGTTAAAATATACGAGGATAACTCAGGCGCAGTAGCAATTGGAAAATTCGGTAACCTAACAAAAAATTCTAAGCACATTGAAGTGCAACGTCATTATGTAAATGAGAATTACGAAAAAGGTGTTATCGATATTGTAAAGATAGAAACTGATAATAATCTAGTGGACATATTCACCAAGAGTCTATGTAAGGATAAATTTATTAAGAATAGAAACGTGCTAAAGTTAATATAAAATATTGTGTATAAAAGTCGAAAATTCAAGGAGGCGTGTTGGATATTATGAATATTTCGCCTTCTATATGTATGCGATACAGACAGCGCGCGACACACGTACGCACACATGTATGTCTTCCCTCCCTAGTGCGTCCGTGAGTCAGTAGGAATGCCGAGCGGTAGCAAGCGACGCGTGCTCTCTCTCTCTCTAGTCTCGTACGCCCAGGATGTAACATCTCGCACATGGCGCAGGGAAGCGCCGATTATCATAGTCATTAACAATAAACTAGTCTTTCTTTAAGTATTACTAAAGAGTTCTAATTAACCTCACCACGACCTCCAACAGTAACACGACAAACAACCCAATTAATGTTGACTTTGCCCCGTTTCCGCAAATGGAACCTGTGCCCCGGTTTAGTCTCGATTATGCAAGAGCGGGCTTTCTTATTTTCCTCTGGATAAAGATAAATAACTTTAAAATCTTCAGGAGCTGCAACCGTAAAGTTCTGCTGTGCGACACAATTGGCAATGTCATCTCTAGTTAGGTCGACCCGTATATCGTGTATGGCGATACGCGGATTCGATTTAAGGGCGGCTTTGATCTTGAAACCAGCCTCCAAGAGAGCTGTGTTATTTACAAGCGGAGATAAATTATTGCCGTCACCTTCAAAAATTACCGAGCATGCCGGTGCATTTAGCACAGTGGTTTTAGTGTCGATCGAAGAGGCAAAATTATCCTTCATATCATTGCACGGCCCAATGATAACACGCTCACACTTAGCTCAGGGGAACGATTTGCCTCGGTTCAAACTGACAGTTAGTTGGCACTCTAGATGAAGCAGTAGGTTTATTACGCGAGGCGATATTCGCGAACGAGCTATCTGAGCCTTGAGAAACGCACGGGGGTGTAAACTTTCCAAGCGCGGTCGCCGCGCATTTGACCTCTTCACAAGAATGCAACAGGGAATCTTTTAGATTCGTCGTTATACTCTCTGCGGTGAGTTTACACAAATAAGCGATGCTGAGCGCCTCGACACCGTCTAAAATATCATTGATCACCGCCCGCAAAGTTGTTTTCCTTGAGGTATCTTTCTCATTAGCGAACCAACCGAGGAGCGTGGCGTGGTGAGTGCGAATACCTGCTGTAATCCTGGTTACGTCGGCGAGCGATAGCAACTGAGGTGTAGATTCCGTGCCATCATCGTCGGTGCGCATTCTCTTCGGCGACATGTTGATCAACAACGAAAGCCCCGGACGCGAGCCTCTCCCGCTCCGTCAGGAGGGGGGGCGCCACATCCAGCGTAGAGCAGATGCGCTGATAGAACCGATTGAGGTATCTTCAGATGTTATGTGACCGCAAAAACCGCAGCACGACCGAGCTCACTCACGGGAGCGAGTGAGGTAGAGCATTGCGGCCGAGGATACCCGCACGAGCGAGAGAGAGAGAGCGAGAGAAAGGCGAGCCGCCGGTACAGCAGCGAAAGAGAGAGAGAGAGAGACGCAGCGGCGCACAGCGACCAACGCCGCACGGCCTGTCCGCCTGCATCGTCGCCGATAGAGCGAGGTAAGTCCTGGCCAGGCGCGCGCGCGCACTTCCCCGCGGACGATGAGCGTCCGGGAAGTGAATTCGGGCGAGCGAGGCCGCCGACGCGTGCGTGAGGGCCGATCGTGCGCGGCGATCGGCCGACGTCGGCGCGGACCGCCTATGTGCTAATTACGTGTGTGCAACCGAGCACACACGTACTTCGCGTGCGCGGACGCATCACCCAAATCGGCGCGTACCTAGAGTACGCGCCGCGTGTGTAATTAGATGACCGCCCGAGGGTCAATAAATGTAAGTGTTTCTTTTGTTTCTTTTACACTTGTTCGCCTGTTATTTAGCGCACCCTAATTCCGCTTCCCTATTCGGTGGCACGGTAATGAATACCGCCAGCCTCCGCGGTCACGAGTACGTAGTACTCGCGTGATATCTGAGCAGTTGGGGCAGCACGCTCGAGAGAGAGCGCGACGACGAAGTCGCGCGTTGTAACGGACCGAAAAGGCGCGGCTGCTGCTGAAAGCAGCCAACGGCGAGCAACAGCGCGGAATCAACGGGCCGCTAATCGCCGAGCGTTTGCACGAGCCCGTGCTCGCGCCTGTCCATTGCTGCGCCATTCATCGGCAGATCCGCTTCGAGATATAGCGCACCGAGGACAGCTTTTAGCCCGTTACAGTATATTTATGTCTCGTGTCATTCATCAATATTATCTTCTATGCACAACTTTATTATGATGTTTATGAATCTCATAACATGTAATTATTTATTACAACACACATGTTCGATTCTCAAAATATTTGAAACTGATTTTAATATTTAAAATTTGATTATAAACACTTCATGTAACATGTCATACTAGTACGATATTTTATTAATTATTACGTAAACCACTGAAAATTATATTGTATATATTTATATCCTATGTCATTCATCAATGTTATTTTCTATGCAAAACTTTATTATGATGTTTATGAATCTCATAACATGTAATTATTTCTTAATACATGCTTCTTCGATTCTCAAAACATTTGAAACTGATTTCTGACATTTAAAACTTGGTTATAAACACTTCATTATTATTATATAAAGCACTGAAAATTATATTGTATATTTATATCCCGTGTCATTCATCAATATTATCTTCTATGCAAAACTTTATTATGATGTTTATGAATCTCATAACATATAATTATGTCTTAATACATACTTGTTCTATTATTTGATTATATATGCACTTCTTGCAACACATAATACCGGTATTTTATTTATTACACACTGACAGTGATTAGCTGTCACATTTTAATAATTACAACATTTTTATTATCAAACTAATTTTCAACTAGATAGACGATCTATGAAAATGACAATTTTAATTTCTAATTTTGAACTAGTTACTTCAAAACATAATACTTTTTTCGTACTTTGATTCCAATACTGTAAATAAACATCTTAGTTGTTGTTTGGTTTATGTGTGATTCATTGATTCATTGAAACTGTCATTTCCTTCATTAACATCCAAGTACTCTATTCGTCCTGTCAAATATGATGACAAATTTTTAATATTCTTCTAAAATTATATCTGATATGAAAAATTATCAGCTTGAGGATGTGTAGATACGTCTTGAAAAATATTGTGTCGTAAATAGTATTTGTCTGCTCCTCCATAATAGATACATCTTGAAAAATATTGTGTCGTAAATAGTATATATTTGCCTGTTCTTCCATAATAATATTGGTTTAGTTTTTCTTTCTTGAGGGGTACTATATTCTTAAGTGGTACCATCTTCTTTAATATAATTCTATTCCTAAGCGTCTGTTCTTCTATTAAAATAACTTTTTTTTGTCCATTAATAATAAAATAACAACCAGAATCATGAGGCTCTTTTTTGCTGATTCAAAATTAGATATTTCAATCAGTTCACAAATTAGAACTCGTCAGCATTATTGGTAATATATCTCCATATCTCCAAAATGATTAAAAAAATCTTCTGGTCTGTAAAAATAAAAAATCACACAAAGTATCAATTTTAAAAAATGGTTTTAGCCGTTTAACATTTAGCCAGTAAGTACTTATCTGAAAAAAGTTATTTTCCCCATTGGTGATACACAAACGAAAAAACAGAACTCAGTTCTATTATAATGGAAATACCACCCGAGATATACAAGAAGATCAGAGAGAACGGTAAGAGACTTTTTGTAGGACATCAAAGGTGTATGGTCTATGATCTAATAAACATCTCACCATGTTACAACTGTGGGAGGTTAGGGCATAATGGAAGCAAATATAGAAACAAATATGTACAAAATGTACAGGTAACCATGAAACAAATAAATGTGTCAGCGCCAAAACAGAATGCACTAACTGTATCTTTAGTAACAATACATACAAAACAAAATTATACACTAATCATTCTCCATATGACATGAGCAAATGTGATATACTAAAAAACAAGATAAAAAAATATATAGATGCAACTGATTACCGTATCAAGCCTGAAATACCGACCTGGAAACCGGCAAGGCCGTCTCGACTACAACAGAGTGCAACTGAAGATAATCAACTTAGCAGACCTGCCGTACCGGCGGAAACAGTGACAAGACCATCATTGCTCACGCTAAATTAAAGACAGAGGGCAGCGAGCCGAACTACAGGAAGTATTTCCAGCACAGGAACCAGCCCAAATGCAACGCCAACAACACAAAGTGCAACAAATGGCGCAGAATCGTGAAGTATTAGAAGATATACACGAACAATTATACAAACGGGATGTTACATATAATAATTTGAAGTCTCTTAATCAAGATAGAAAAACAACAGATAATCTGATCTTATATATGAATATAAGAGGTTTAAAAACTAATTTTGATAAATTGCAAATCTTGATTAAAAGGCTCAAAATCAAACCATACGTAATTGTATGTGCTGAAACCGGTAATCTAGAGCACTATCAATATTACAGACTAAATGGATACAATATATATTACAACCATAGCCATGTTAACAAATCAGATGGTGTAGTCGTATACGTAAAAAAAGATGTAAATCAGACAACGAATGTAAAAGAGCTGGGTAGGCTAGAAATACTAAATACAATTATAAACTTTAATAACAATAGTCAGTTGGAAATCTCAGCTATGTACAGATCACATGATCTGCATAATACAGAGTTCACTCTAAAAGTAAATCAATATCTGCATCAAAAGAGAAACGTTAAAAACCACCTGATAATAGGTGACTTTAATAGTAACATAATGCTACAGGACAACATTAGTCAGAATTTTTTATATAATTTTCTTCAAAATGGTTTTTACCCTGGCTTTATTGATACGACTAGACCATATGATATAACTACTGATAGTGGAACATGTATAGATAATATTTATATAAAAACTAGCTCAATCAACACTAAAACTTTCAAATTAAAGACACTTATTACTGATCACTACCCGCTTTTCATAGACATAAAACCACTAATGGACGCAGGCATGGAGAATAAGAAAACTAGTTATTCATTAAACTATAAAAAAATAGCTATTATAGCAAATCAAAAATACTGGGAGGATTACAAGCATATCGAGGATCCAGACGAAGCAATAGACATTTTTAAAGATGAAATAAAACATTCACAAGAACTATCAATAAGGAACCAGGCTAAAGTCAAGTATGCACCTAGAAAAGAATGGATTACTAGTGCATTACTAAAATCTTGTAAAAAAAGGACGAATTGTATAAAAAACTCAAAAAGAATCCAATGAACGATAGATTACAAAATGAATATAAAAACTATGTAAAATGCCTAAATAAAGTTATAAAAGATGCCAAAATAAAATATGATAAGGAACTTATAGAAAAAAACTCAGGCATCCAAAGCATCTATGGAAAATTATAAATTCCGAACTTGGCAACAAAGGTAAAAAAGATAATATTATACGTGAAATCTATAGTGAAAACATGGAGAGAGTAAAAGAACCATCCAAAATTGCAAATATCATGAATGACTATTACGGCAGGATGGGCAAAGAAATGAGTGACAAAATTATTGCTCCAAGTAACGATTCTTTTCAATTACCACCACGCAACATAAATTCAATATTTCTAAATTTTACAAATGAACTCGAAATTAAAAGAATTATCCAAAATTTGAAATTCAAGAATGGGGGAGTTGATAAGATAAATTCTAAGACACTTAAAACAATATCTGATCATATAGCTGATCCCTTGGCACACATCTTCAATAAATGCATTGAAAAGTCAATATGGCCAGATGCCCTTAAAGCTGCTGAAGTGATACCAATTTACAAAGCAGGGAAAAAATTATTAGTTAAAAGATACAGACCTATATCCTTAATTTCGAATATCGCCAAAATTTTTGAAAACGTCATATACAAAAGAATCTTTAGTTTTATTAACAAACACAAAATATTAAGCGAAAAACAGTTTGGATTCATAAAAGGCAAAGGAACCAAAGATGCTTTAAGCTATATTACGAAAATAATTTATAATAACTTAGATAAAAGTCAACCAATAATAGTCGCATTTCTAGATCTTGCCAAAGCTTTTGATACGGTTGATCATAATATACTACTACTCAAGCTGCAAGCGTACGGGATAAGAGGCAATGCTTACGAATTGATGAAAAGCTACTTATCAGATAGAAAGCAGATAGCAAGAATTGATCAAAGCGGAAGTGAACCGATAACAGTAACTATGGGAGTGCCACAAGGAACAATCCTAGGCTCACTGCTTTTTATAATATATATAAATGATCTATTGACAACGATGCCAGAAAACTCAATTTTATCGTATGCTGATGATACAGCAGTTATATCGGCGGGTAAAACATGGAAAGAAGTAGAAAAGGAAATGAATCAAAATCTAAAAAAAGTAGCAATAGGGCTCGAATAAACTAACTTTAAATATAAGTAAAACTGTTTATATAACTTTCGGGAATTACTGCGATAGTGTTCCAAAAAATGTTGATATCTTTATTAACAAAGAAAAACTAAAGGGAGTGGACTCGTGTAAATATTTAGGAGTGAATTTTGATTACAATCTAAAATGGGATGAACATATTAACTATCTAATTAAAAAAACAAGCTACTTAAGTTTCATATTCTACAAAATCAATAAATTTATCCAAATAAATAAGTTAAAAGTTATTTACTATGCCTTTTTTCACAGTGTTATCAATTATGGGATAATAGCTTGGGGTGGTGTCTATAAAAACAATCAACATTTACTCCAAAATATACAAAACAGATTAGTCAAACTAGTGTTCAAAAACACTTTCGTGCAAAATAAACCAATGAATATTAAGCAACTATACACATGGGACTGTTTAAAATATCATTACAACGAAATGAAAAATTTATTTTCAAACTCAAATAGTAAGACTAGATATAAAGCTATTATATTGCCAAAAATGAACAAAAGAGTGAGCGATAAAAACAATTATATAACTGCAATAAAGGCTTTCAATCTACTGCCAAACGAGTTCAAAATGCTAGAAATAGACAAAAGAGCCACTAATTACAAGTTAAAAAAATGGATTACGAATAATATTCCGTGAGAATGATCCTTATATTTCCTTGAAAAGATTTGATACTATAACGGTGTTATAGGAATTCAAGTCTAAAGCGTAGTTAAGTGCATAAAACATATATATTTATTACTGTTTATTACTGTGTATAAATTTTTATAATACTGTTAAAAAATGAAGATGATTTATCCAATAGTTTTAAGATTTAGTACGTAGTACTAGGTTTAAGGAATCTATTAGTATTAAGTATACTCCGGACCTGCAAGCAGGGAATTTATTTCTCTCTGCAGGGTTACTATGTAATGTAATATATGCGATACTCTGGATAAATAAATAAATAAATAAATAAATGAATAAATAAATAAATAAATAAATAAATAAATGATACGCAAAGATAAATCAAAATTCTCCTTATCACCAGTTGACTACATTCTTTTATACTTATTAGTCACTAATTAAATTAACTAACTCACGAGATCATAACATTTGTAACAATGTATATTTTTTTCCAATCCACTTGGGTGATTTCAATTCCAAAAATTCTCCTTGTATATCTGTAAAAAATAATAAAAAATTCTCAAAAAGTATCGATTCTTTCATATTTTAAAATTATTTTAGCCTTTAACATTTAGCTATTTTATACTTATCTAAACAAAGTTATTTGCCCAGTTGATGCTCGTAGATATAAAAAAATTCTCTTCATCAGTCGACTGTCTGAGATCTTTGATATATAATCTTTGATATATAATCTTTAATATACTTATAATAAGTATGCACGACAAAGAATCGGTTATCAACGATATTTATATTGTATTACATAAAAATAAATGTATTTGTATATATGTGTAAAAGATGTGTAAGGTTAGGTCGTCGTCGTCATCGCCCAGACACGGGAGTATATATATATATATATATATATATATATATATATATATACTCCCGTGTCTGGGCGATGACGACGACGACCTAACCTTACACATCTTTTACACATATATACAAATACATTTATTATATATATATATATATATATATATATATATATATATATATACTCCCGTGTCTGGGCGATGACGACGACGACCTAACCTTACACATCTTTTACACATATATACAAATACATTTATTTTTATGTAATACAATATAAATATCGTTGATAACCGATTCTTTGTCGTGCATACTTATTATAAGTATATTAAAGATTATATATCAAAGATTATATATCAAAGATCTCAGACAGTCGACTGATGAAGAGAATTTTTTTATATCTACGAGCATCAACTGGGCAAATAACTTTGTTTAGATAAGTATAAAATAGCTAAATGTTAAAGGCTAAAATAATAAATAAATATATATATATATATATATATATATATATATATATATATATATATATATATATATATATATATATATATATATATATATATATATATATATATATATATATATATATATATATATATAACTGAAACAGGAAACCGGAAGTGGGAAGAAATCAAAGTCTGACGATGAGAAATGGAGAAACTTTAGAATCGGAAACCAGACATCAAATTTTCCACTATTTAATATCTCCCATATGAGAACATCTTTTTGCATGAAACTTTTTGTGCAACATAGTATAACAATAAGAAACATGTTTTTATTTTATTTGAGTTAGTATAAAAGCGTTCAGAATTGCAGTAAATATTTGAATGTCTCGGGCACCCATTTTAAAGTATATCATCACGCGGTCTCGTCCTAAGGCTCGTCTATACTTAACGCTACCGCGTTCCTTGATAATGAATAATTTAAAGAAGTGATTCTGTTATTGAAAGTACTCGACTTTAATAATGAATAAATTAAAGAAGTGTTTCTGTTATTGAAAGTACTCGACTTTAATTTAATGAGTAAGACTAAGATAAGAAAAATGATTTTTGTAAGAAAAAGAAAACATTTTCATAGCAAATACATACAAACAAATATTGTAAAGAGATAAAGAGATAATTTAGAAATGAGAATAATTACTGCTAATAGCAAAAATCAGTTTTGTAAGAAATAGAAAATGTTTTTATAAGAATCATAGAAAATACTTTAAAAAATAGTTTTTAAAAGTGTTTATTATAATTGTTTCAAAATAACATTTAAGATTTCAGTCAAGTTCTTTGTAGAGAGTTGGACAGTTGTTGAGAGCAAGATTGTTTGGATAAAAACATTAAACTTTTATTAGTATTTCAACAGAGAATTTAAAGTTGTTAAAAAAGATAAAAATAATATATTTTTTCTTTGTAGCTATCCCAAGGAATAAAAGAAAAAAGTACAAGTTCTCGGAATTACAATTCAAATCTCTGTATCACCTGATTCTCTTGCTTTTATAAAACTCGAAGCTCAAAGTTGGCTGAGAAGTTGAGTTCTCATGTCAACTGCCATTTCCATAACAGCAGGCGGTACAAAGTTTTTAAAAACTACTCTTTCGCATCTATTTCTCTGAAATCACCTAATCCTCTAGCCTTTACAAAATGCGAAGCTCAAAGTTTGCCAAGTTAATTACCCTTACGTAACAGCAACTGATACTAAGTTTTTTCACAAAACACTCTTATGCATCCATTTTCTCTTGTTTTTTTGACAAATTATTACATTATTAAATCTGTGCTAAAATTTACCTTTAGCCTTTTATTACACATTCTAAAGCTGGAATTCGTTTCATTATTTTGGTATCCACATATTTCTTTTTCATAATATTTTATCAAAGACTTGCAAGGGTACTAGATCTAATAATCATACTACTGCATCACAATCAGCTAGCAAATTAAATTATTCGTTGCAGATTGAAAAAGTAGCCATTACAGTAATTTATATTATGGTTTCATGTACTGTATATTCACAAAACAAATGGCTCCTCTGAAACATTTGGCGCGCCTCACCATAAGCCAATCGTTCATTACATTATTTTCAACACTTGGATTCGTTGAAGTTTTCACTAGAAATCACTTGAATTAATAACCTATCAGACACATCTTGCAAAATTAAAAACAAAAGTTTATGAACTAAGAATCATTGGGAGAAAAAAACTTTCTCGATATTCTTTTATAGTAGAAAAATATAAAACATCTTGAAATAATTATTGATTCAAACTACTTAAATTAATAACTCATGATTGCCACACATCTTGTAAAATTAAAAACAATCAGTTTATGAACTAAGAATTACTGATAATAAAAGCTTTCTTAACATTCTTGTATACTTTTTCAAATAATTATCTGAATCTTGTGTAGAAAAATATTTACTGAGAAATACTCTGAAACTCTGAAACAATAACACATAATTTTTGCTTTTTTCTGTATTTTAATGTTTATTTGGCATAATCTTTTAATTCGTGTTTAAGTAAATATGTACTAGAGCACAGCACTAATATCAACTAAGTTTCTTGAAGTATAGGCAAAAAATGCTTTTTTTTTAACCAAGGCTCTAACGTCTGACCAATATTTTAAATTCTGATTTTAAGTAGAGGTTCTAAATTTGTTAAAAACACTTCATTTAACACATCATACCGCTACTTTATTTTATTTATTATACAAACATTTTATTATATCTGATCTGAAAACTTGCACTGACTTCACTATAATTATATTATATTTAAGAACACGATCACTTTTTAAGAATATAATAAAATATTTGTATCGGGCTGAGCTTATTCCATAAGTCTTCAAAAAAATCCACCAGCTTGAATATGATCTTCAACTAGATGGATGATCTATGAAAATCGCAATTACCTTATTTTATTTTGAAGAATTAACTTCAAAACATAATACTTTTTTCGTACTTTTTGAGCAATACTGTCTAAAACATCTTAGTTGTTGGTTCCTACCCAGGCGTAAATAATAACTGCAAATAACTGTTAAAAGCTGCAAAGAACTATTAATAACTGCAAATAACTGCTAATAACTGAAATAAACAGTTAGGTTTGAGACAGTATATTCAGTTTTTTGCAGTTATTAGCAGTTATTAACAGTTATTAATAGTTATTTGCAGTTATTTGCAGTTATTAGAAGTTATTAGCAGTTATTTGCAGTTTCATTAAATATTAACTGTAGAAATAAAGGTGCTATCAACAGTGACTAACAGTTCTAAACAATTATAAACAGTTATAAGCAGGTATTAGCAGTTATTTTCAGTTATTCGCATTTTTTTTAATAATAAATAAAGTTATTATTAGAGCGAAAAAATTAACTGTTTATAACTGTAAATAACTGTAAATAACTGCAAATAACTGCTAATAACTGTTGATATAGCACCTTTATTTCTTCACTATTTATTTAAAAAACTGCAAAATAACTGTAAATAACTGCTAAAAACTGATTATACTGTCTTAAACCTAACTGTTTATTTCAGTTATTTGCAGTTATTTGCAGTTATTAACAGTTATTTGCAAATCCAATTTCCGCTTAAGTAACAGCTCTTGTCACATTTTGAGAATAGATTGAATCTTATAATATACATTGGAGAATCAAATCAGGATATTTCTAAGTTATTTTCTTGTACAGGACGCTGGTAGATTTCCATTTCTTCAGGCCGTTGTTTATAGTATATGCAAAAAAATTACTAAGAACTCCCCTGAAACATTTTGACGTCTTCCACCGTGAGAAATTCCTCATACGATCTAAAAAAAATATAAAAAATCAACACCAAGTGTCAATGTTCATTCTTATAACCAACATTTTATATTTTAAAAATAGATATTTAGTCATTTAATACGTATCTGATTATTTTTGTTGTTGATATACACAAGAAATCTTGTAGTTAATATGTAAACTTGTATTTACAAGGGCTACAAAAACAAAAAATGTTTCAGAAAAACCACATTCACAACCTAAAAAATACGTAGAATATAAATTAAAATAATTTTATAGTTTTAATAACAAAAACTTTTTATATTGTCTATATTACCTGTATTTTTATTTTACCTTATAAGTTTAGATTTTTCTCCATCTCATCATTTGATAGATCAGCTACTCTTTTTTGTTATTAGTTTTTTTTTGTACATCAAAATCAAATTGAATTCAAAATCAAATGACTCCACAAATCTTGTAACCTGTAAAATTGAAAAATCACACAAAGTATCAATTTCAAAAGAATGATTTTATTATATTTAACATTTTTCTTTAATACTTATCTAAAATCTAAAATATATCTAAAAGTCATTTGCCCCGTCAATAGAAGTAGATAAAAGTAGATAAAATCTTCTCATAATTAAAAATAAAATCTTCTTACATGATGGTGATACTGACACGTGTATATATTGAGAGATCTGTAGTAAGGTTAGGTAGTCAGTATATATATATATACATATATATATATTCAGGGTGTGCAAAAGTTCCGGGACGGCCAGTTATCTCAGCGGCAATGCATTTTCGGAAAAAATGTTTCATACAAAAGATGTAGGATTTTTCCCTGGCTATCTGATGGTGACCTTGAATTTGACCTTCGGCTTGACCTTCAAGGTCATTTGAAGGTCAAGTCGAATTTTTTAAATGGGAAGCCCCCTTTTTTATTGCGGAAACCGAAAGAGGGAAAAATTCTCTTTCCACCGATATAAGATACATACGGGGTCAAATGTGATCTAGAGGTCGTTTCAAGGTCAAGTTGGTAAAATGAGGTCAAATTGATCTTTGGCAGTCCATAGCATGGAAACTAAGGGCGTTGGGAAAAAACTTTCCATACGAAAGTTTCCGCAAATCGAATGGAGCATCTGATGGTGACCTTGAATTTGACCTTGGGCTTGACCTTCAAGGTCATTTGAATGTCAAGTCGAATTTTTTGAATGGGAACCCTCTTTTTGTTGCAGAAATGCGGGAAAACTTACCATTCCAGGGGTGTAAGATACATACGGGGTTAAAAGTGAGCCGAAGGTCATTTGAAGGTCAACGTTCTTATACTCCGATCATCTGGACACCCCATCGAATTTCGTGTATCAGGGCGTTAAAAAAACACTTTTTGTACAAGACCTCCCGAAGTCCAGCCGGTAAAGGCAAGACCTCCCGCAGTCCAGCCAGTCAAGGCAAGATCTCCCGCAGTCCAGCCAGTCAAGGCAAGACCTCCGCAGTCCAGCGAGTCAATGCAAGACCTCCGCAGTCCAGCCGGTGAAGGCAAGATCTCCGCAGTCCAGCCGGTGAAGGCAAGACCTCCGTAGTCCAGCCGGTGAAGGCAAGACCTCCGCAGTCCAGCCGGTGAAGGCAAGACCTCCGCAGTCCAGCCGGTGAAGGCAAGACCTCCGCAGTCCAGCCGGTGAAGGCAAGATCTCCGCAGTCCAGCCGGTGAAGGCGAGACCTCCGTAGTCCAGCCGGTGAAGGCAAGACCTCCGCAGTCCAGCCGGTGAAGATAAGACCTCCGCAGGCCAGCCAGTCAAGGCGAGACCTCCTCAGGCCAGCCGGTGAAGGCAAGACCTCCCGCAGTCCAGCCAGTCAAGACAAGATCTCCCGCAGTCCAGCCAGTCAAGGCAAGACCTCCGCAGTCCAGCGAGTCAATGCAAGACCTCCGCAGTCCAGCCAGTCAAGGCAAGACCTCCGCAGTCCAGCCGGTGAAGGCAAGACCTCCGCAGTCCAGCCGGTGAAGGCAAGATCTCCGCAGTCCAGCCGGTGAAGGCAAGACCTCCGTAGTCCAGCCGGTGAAGGCAAGACCTCCGCAGTCCAGCCGGTGAAGGCAAGACCTCCGCAGTCCAGCCGGTGAAGGCAAGACCTCCGCAGGCCAGCCAGTCAAGGCGAGACCTCCGCAGACCAGCCGGTGAAGGCAAGACCTCCCGCAGTCCAGCCAGTCAAGGCAAGATCTCCCGCAGTCCAGCCAGTCAAGGCAAGACCTCCGCAGTCCAGCGAGTCAATGCAAGACCTCCGCAGTCCAGCCAGTCAAGGCAAGACCTCCGCAGTCCAGCCGGTGAAGGCAAGACCTCCGCAGTCCAGCCGGTGAAGGCAAGATCTCCGCAATCCAGCCGGTGAAGGCAAGACCTCCGTAGTCCAGCCGGTGAAGGCAAGACCTCCGCAGTCCAGCCGGTGAAGGCAAGACCTCCGCAGGCCAGCCAGTCAAGGCGAGACCTCCGCAGCCCAGCCGGTGAAGGCAAGACCTCCGCAGTCTAGCCGGTGAAGGCAAGACCTCCGCAGGCCAGCCGGTGCACGCAAGACCTCCGCAGTCCAGCCAGTCAAGGCGAGACCTCCGCAGGCCAGCCGGTGAAGGCAAGACCTCCGCAGTCCAGCCAGTCAAGGCGAGACCCCCGCAGTCCAGCGAGTCAAGGCAAGACCTCCGCAGTCCAGCCGGTGGAGGCAAGACCTCCGCAGTCGAGCCGGTGAAGGCAAGATCTCCGCAGGCCAGCCGGTGAAGGCGAGACCTCTGTAGTCCAGCCAGTCAAGGCGAGACCTCCGCAGTCCAGCCAGTCAAGGCAAGACCTCCGCAGTCCAGCCGGTGAAGGCAAGACCTCCGCAGATCAGCCGGTCAAGGCAAGACTTTAAAAAAGTTTCAATAATTTTAGAGGTCTTGAGAATCATTTCAATAAATTTTCAAATTGTTTTCCATGAACTTCTTGACAGTAGCCTAATCTATTGTAAAAGCTTTCAACGGCATTCACGAGATAGTCAGCAGGCATATTATCACATTCATCTTGTATACGTGGTCGTAATTCTTCTAAATTCCGAGGCTTAGTTTTGTAAACTATATCTTTAAGATAACCCCATAGGAAATAGTCCAACGGCGTTAAATCGGGTGATCTGGCTGCCACTCAATGTAGCCTCTTCGTCCTATCCACCTATCATGAAAAACGACGTCTAAATACCTGCGAACATTTCTACCGTAATTCGCTGGAGCTCCATCTTGTTGAAAAAAAGTATGTTCAAAATTTTGACCAGTTACCTCTATAATTCTCGGCACTATTTGATTACGGAGCATATCCTCATACATTTCGGCATTCATATTTCCTTCGAAGAAAAAAGGACCGATGAGTTTGTTGTTTAATATCCCGGCCCAAACATTCAACTTTTGAGGATTTTGTGTCATATCTTCGCGCATCCAATGGGGGTTCTCAGCAGCCCAATACCTGCTGTTATGCCTATTCAAAGTACCATTGAGTTGGAATGTTGCTTCATCAGAGAAAACTATGTTGTGATGAAAGTTAGGATCATCATCGATCCGTTCCATCATATCTTCGCAAAACTCAACTCGACGATCAAAATCGTCTTCATTTAACTCATGAACAAGTTTTACTTTGAAGGGATGAAATTTATTTGTTCGTAATACTCTATGAACAGATTTCTTACTTGTTTCATGGTCTCGAGCGAGTTTGCTAAGAGTGCAATGAGGATCTTCTACAGCCGAGAGTACAATATTTAATGATGCCTCTTCTGTAGTAGCTGTTTTTGGCCGTCCTGTTCGTGGACGATCTTTCACACTACCGATATCTTCAAAACGTTTTACAGTACGTTCAACTGTTGATTTTGAAATCGGAGTTAACCCATTTCTGAAAGTTTCATTAAAAACATTTCTTACCTGCATGAAAGAACGTTTCACATCTCCCCAACCTCGAATCATGAGAAGCGATATTCTGTCTCTTTCAGAAAGTCGCTGCATTGTAAGAGTTGGGATACGATTTTGTATGTACTCAAACTCAACGAGAACAAAGAATCGAGCATCAAACACTGCCGAGAGCTTATGACTGGTTGGGACAGAGATGTCAAATGAGCTATAAGTAGAAAAGTGAAATATTCGAAAAAAAATATTTCTCAATAGTTGTAGATAAAATTTCTCGAGAATCACAGCACTGGCTCGATAGTTGAGACTGAAATGACGATTGAATGGGAAACCCACACTGTAATAAGTATGAGTAAATATAAGAACCCACATAAACATAAGATCCCAAATGACTTGCGCATATTTATTTTGTTTTCGGGATCGCTGAACCCGTATCTGGGGTCGGTTTGCCCCGTTGGGTCGACCCAAGGTCGTTCCAAGGTTAAACCAGAAGGAATTGCAGAAGGTGCTTGAAACCACGGACCCATGGGTTTTCGGGGTCGCTGAACCCGTATCTGGGGTCGGTTTGCCCCGCTGGATCGACCCAAGGTCGTTCCAAGGTCAAACTAGAAGGAATTGCAGAAGGTGCTTAAAACCACGGACCCATGGATTTTCGGGGTCGCTGAACCCGTATCTGGGGTCGGTTTGCCCCGTTGGATCGACCCAAGGTCGTTCCAAGGTCAAACCAGAAGGAATTGCAGAAGGTGCTTGAAACCACGGACCCATGGGTTTTCGGGGTCACTGAACCCGTATCTGGGGTCGGTTTGCCCCGCTGGATCGACCCAAGGTCGTTCCAAGGTCAAACTAGAAGGAATTGCAGAAGGTGCTTAAAACCACGGACCCATGGGTTTTCGGGGTCGCTGAACCCGTATCTGGGGTCGGTTTGCCCCGTTGGGTCGACCCAAGGTCGTTCCAAGGTCAAACCAGAAGGAATTGCAGGAGGTGCTTGAAACCACGGACCCATGGGTTTTCGGGGTCGCTGAACCCGTATCTGGGGTCGGTTTTCCCCGTTGGGTCGACCCAAGGTCGTTCCAAGGTCAGCGGTGATTAGCCAGGTCCCAGGTCTGGGTTTTGATCCAGAAACGTTTGCACAAAAAATGTTTTTTAACGCCCTGATACACGAAATTCGATGGGGTGTCCAGATGATCGGAGTATAAGAACGTTGACCTTCAAATGACCTTCGGCTCACTTTTAACCCCGTATGTATCTTACACCCCTGGAAAGGTAAGTTTTCCCGCATTTCTGCAACAAAAAGAGGGTTCCCATTCAAAAAATTCGACTTGACCTTTAAATGACCTTGAAAGTCAAGCCCAAGGTCAAATTCATGGTCACCATCAGATGCTCCATTCGATTTGCGGAAACTTTCGTATGGAAAGTTTTTTCCCAACGCCCTTAGTTTCCGTGCTTTGGACTGCCCAAGATCAATTTGACCTCATTTTACCGACTTGACCTTGAAACGACCTCTAGATCACATTTGACCGCGTATGTGTCTTATATCGTTGGAAAGAGAATTTTTCCCTCTTTCGGTTTGCGCAATAAAAAAGGAGGGTTCCCATTTAAAAAATTCGACTTGACCTTCAAATGACCTTGAAGGTCAAGCCCAAGGTCAAATTCAAGGTCACCATCAGATAGCCAGGGAAAAATGCTACATCTTTTGTATGAAACATTTTTTCCGAAAATGCATTCCCGCTGAGATAACTGGCCGTCCCGGAACTTTTGACACACCCTGTATATAAATATATATATTATACATTTCTCGAAAGGGGTTTATAAAGCCCGTTATTTATATATAGGGGTTTATGAAGCCCAATTTTGATTATGCAGCCCGTGCTTCATAATATTTCTAAACATAGGGGCTTATGCGGCCCGACCTAGAGTCTATAACCCCAGGGTCCATTATTTCTTTAGTCACTTGCCATAGGGAACTCTGGGCTGTAGATACTAATATACAGTCTTGGGCTACATAAACCCCGATAAGTTTATATATTATATATCTCTCTATATTATATAGTCGTAAGCGTTATTTGTGTCACGCAGACCCCCCTCGCCCCCCTCGCCCCCTCGCCACCCCTCAGCCCCCCTCAAAATAACGTAAAATTGTGATTTTTTCTACGTTATTTTGAGTATGGTAGAGCCCCCTCGACCCCCTCGCCCCCTCGCACCCCCATCATACCCCCTCGTGACCCCCTCAGACCCCCCTCATTTAAATGTTCACTTAAAAGTTTATTTTTTTCATGTATTTTTCATATGTTTTATTAATAGGGTAGTATATATAGATGTAACGCTTAAGAGTAGTTTTGAATTCAGAAATAAAAACACAAAATAGAAAAAGAAATTTTATTTATAGTTATTCTATTAATTTTTATACAGTTTTTCGTAGTATATAAATTACCTCAAAAAGCTATAGAATAATAAACAGAACTTTGAATTTAATTTCTTTTGCTTTCAATTTAACTAAAAATTTAAGTTTCATAATAGAATAAAAATTATTGAAACTGAACATCTAATCTTTAGAGTTAAATTGAAACTCTCGTAGAAACAATAATTTTGAACAAAAATTTTTATCCCAGAAACACTTTCGACAACTTAATCAAACACGGGGGCATATACGAATTGTCAAATTAAATTTTGAATTTGTTTTCCAACTAATCTCTTTGTCCATTTTTAAAGTCATAAACGCTAAATAAACACATGAAAGCAAATACATAAAGTTTTCCACCTATGGCATTTATCACTAAACACAATTGAATCAATCTCATTAACGTGAGACAATTTAAGATACACACACCACTTCCGATAGTTTTTTCATTAGACTTAGAATATATATTTTAACAAAAAAACTTCGGGTCGACCTCTTTTTGAACCAGATTTTCGAAACGCCAAACACGCTCCCTCTCCTCTAAAACTTTTGCATCTAGATAAAACCTTACTACGCTTCCAGCTAGATAGATATTTACTAATTTTTGTTTATTTAATTAAATTATATTGTTTACGATATGAATAATATAGTCAAAATTAAAATGATTGCCCGATCAGCATCAGGAAATTTCATAAAGATTTTAATGAATTCTTAATGAATGCTCTTTTCCAGTAGGTTTTTTAATAGAATTCTTAATGATAGCTTCATGTTATAATGAATGTCCGCCTCTAAAGCATTCATAAAGAATTCTCAATTTTAAAATTTGATTTTGTATTGCGCAAAAAAAAAATGATAAAAAAATCATAAAGAATTATTTATGTGCGCTTTCTATAAAAGTTTAGAGAAATTATTTTTAAGATCTGTAAAGTGTATTCATATAAATTTTCGCATATCATTAGAAATTGTTTATAAATTAATCGCATTTTAATTATCGCCGAAAAAAACTTACATAAAATTTTCGCCCTGACCGAGAATCGAACCCACGACCCTTGGGTTACTACGCATGCACGCTATCCGTTACGCTTTCGCTCGTATGAAAGAATTTGGACATTTCCATCTACTTAAGCTGCATTATCCGTATTTATTCAATATTAATATTTCATTTTAATTATTCATCTAATATATTAATGGTTTTTAATAATTATTTATATTTACACAATATTTTAAGAAAATGAGTAAATTATGATAAGACGATAATTAATTAAATTCGATTTACTTAAACTATTTAGTGCCGATAAAGTAGAAATCTTTGGTATGAAAACGTCTATATTTTTTATTGAAATGAAATATTAGCTTTATTCTAAAGTGCTATCTAAAAGAATGTTTAGATTTTTCAAATTTTCATTCTGTAAATATTTCCTTTCTTTAAGAAAATGTTTTTTTATTCCTGCTATGTCATCATCTTAATTAAACAATTTCGTAGTCAATTTTGAGATCCCTATACGTTATCAGCCAATGAATTTTATTTTTTTCATCACATCTAAACGAAAATTTTAGGAAAAAGCGTTCGCTCACGCCCCAAAACCCAATAAAAAAAATAAATTTTTTTTAATTAAATTTGTCAAATTAAAAAAAAAATTATTATTTTTACAATTATATTTGCTAAAAAATGGAATTGATATATATTGACTTAAATCCAGTATATTAAAAAAATCTTTATAAATATAAAATAATATATTAAATTTTTTAAAACTTAATGATTACTTTTTTATAATTTAGTAACACATCCCTGGTATCGTTCGCCATCCGTTTACCAAATCGCAAAGGTTTGGCCAACCGTAAACGGTTTTATTTATAAACCGTAAACGATATACCAACCAATGGTTGGTAATAATTACCGCTTATTTCGTCACGGAATAAGCCTTGTCGTTGGCCAATGAATGCTATAATAAGAAAAGTTATTTCTTGATACCAATAAATGGCTAATTAGCTTCGTAAATGGTGGCCGATGTCGGAGTCTAGGTGGTGCGCGCCGTAGATTTGTGGCTGTAGGTGTTAGAACTCATCGAATGCGTCGTCTAGGTGTTCAGGGTGACCGTTTACGGAGTCTACATAGTGCGCTGTGCGCTCCGTAGTTTTTTGCATCTAGGTGTCGGATTGCATCCCATGTGTGGTCTAGGTGATCGAGGTAGCCGATTACGGAGTCTAGGGGGTGCGCACCGTAGATTTTTGGCTGTAGGTGTTGGATCTCGTCGAATGCGTCGTCTAGGTGTTCAGGATGACCGATTACGGAGTCTAAGTGGTGCGCTCCGTAGGTTTTTGAATCTAGGTGTCGGAATTCATTCCACGCGTCGTCTAGGTGTTCGGGGTAGCCGATGGCGATGTCTAGGTGGTGCTCTCCGTAGTTTTTTGCATCTAGGTGTTGGAACACATTGAATGCGTGGTCTAGGTCTTTGCGGTAGCCGATTACGGAGTCTAGGTGGTGCGCACCGTAGGTTGGCTGTATGTGTTGAATCTCATCGAATACGTGGTCCAGGTGTTCGGGGTAGCCGATTACGGAATCTAGATGGTGCGCACCGTAGGTTCTTGGCTGTAGGTGTTGGATCTCATCGAATACGTTATCCAGGTGTTGTGTTCGGGGTAGCTGATTACGGAGTCTAGGTGGTGCGTACTGTAGGTTTTTGGCTGTAGGTGTTGGATCTCATCGAATGCGTCGTCTAGGTGTTCAGGGTGACCGATTACAGTGTCTAGGTGGTGCGCTCCTTAGTTTTTTTGCATCTAGGTGTCGAAATTCATTCCAAGCGTCGTCTAGGTGTTCGGGATAGACGATGACGATGTCTAGGTGGTGCGCTCCGTAGTCTTTTGCATCTAGGTTTTGGAACACATCGAATGTGTGGTCTAGGTCTTAGGGGTAGCCCATTACGGAGTCTAGGTGGTGCGGACTGTAGGTTCTTGCTTGTAGATGTTGGATCTCATCGAATACGTGGTCCAGGTGTCCGGGGTAGCCAATGAAGATGTCTAGGTGGTGCGCTGCATAGTTTTTTGCGTCTACGTGTCGGAGTGCATTCCATGCGTGGTCTAGATGGTCGGGGTAGCTGATGGGGGTGCTAGGTAATGCGCTCCGTAGTTTTCCTCGTCTATCACGTTTGCGATGCATTCCAACACCTGGAGCCAAAAAACTATGGAGCGCACTACCTAAATATCATGATTAGCTCTCCCAAAAACCTAGACCACGCATTCGATGTGTTTCATACCTAGATGCAAAAAACTACTAAGCGCGCAATCCAGACATCGTTTACGGCTTCCCCGAACTCTTGGGCCACGTATTCGATAAGATCCACCACCTACAGCCAAGAACCTACGGAGCGTATCACCTGGACTCCGTAATCGGCTACCCCAACGATCTAGACTACGCATTCGATGTGTTCCAACACATAGATGCAAAAAACTACTGAGCGCACCACCTAGACAGCGTCATCGCCTACCCCGGATACCTAGACGACGCATTCGATGAGATCCAACACCTACAGCCAAAATCCTACGGTGCGCACCACCTAGACTCCGTAGTCGGTCACCCGGAACACCTAGACGATGCATTCGATAAGTTACAACACCTAGAGCCATAAATCTACGGTGCGCACCACCTAGACCACACATGGAATGCATTCCGACACCTAGATGCAAAAAACTGCGGAGTGCACCACCTAGACATCGTCATCGGCTACCCCGGACACCTGGGCCACGTATTAGATTCACCCTGAGATCTTAATGCATAAAACTACGGATCGCACCACCTAGAGTCCATCATCGGCCATCCCAAAGACCTAGTCCACGCATTCGATGCTTTTAATTATCGATAGTTCATCATCCACTGGCTAACCGTTCGTCAATATTTTTGTTATTCGTTGGCCAAAAAGATTGGCCAACCATTGCAGTTAAGCCATTTTGGATGCATTATTTTTTACCACGGCATTGATAACAAAAATTCATTTATAAAGAATACTTTATGAATACTTTTATTAAAAATTTGAAATACCTTATTTGCTTGATATAATTTTGTTTTTAATTAATTTCTTCATAAAGAATACTTTATGAATACTTTTACTGCGACCATGAAATACCTCGCTTATGGTTGAAGCTACTTTGTATTTCATAATTTTGTTCATAATGAATACTTTATGAATCCTTTTATTACAATTACAAAATGCTTTGCTTACGGTTGATACCATTTTATATTTTTATAAATTTGTTCACTAAGATTACTTTATGAATACTTTTTTTTTCAGAGTGTGCTTATCGGGTGGTGATGGAAATTGTTTATTTCGTTGTTTTTCATATTTTTTGTACAATAATAAAAATTTTCACTATAAAGTACGATTAAATATAGTCAAATATATTAAAAATAATTGGAATAATTATCAAAATTTTATATTAGGTAATCAATATTACAAAAATGTAAAAAACGGTAATGATTATGAATTGCTAATGTCTCAAAATGGAATTTATGGAAATGAAATAGAAATTCAAGCTTTTACAGAAAAGAATAATATTCAAATTATTGTACATTTAAATAATAATAGTAATAAATATTCTTTTGGTAAAAATTCAATTAATCAAAAATTAACGTTAATGTTTGATGGTAATTTAGATTCAGATCATTATGATATATTAAAATGTTCTAATGATAATATACAATCAAAAATTATAAAAAAACAAGATAACCTAGAAATAGATTCTCAAACCAATATTAATTTATTTAATCAAAATGTTAAGACTGATATTCAAACAACTAAAAGTAATAAAATTAAAATTAAAATGATTGGTGATGGAAATTGTTTATTTCGATGTTTTGCATACTTTTTGTATAATAATCAAAATCTTCACTATAAAATAAGATTAAAGATAGTTAAATATATTATAAATAATTGGAATATTTATAAAAATTTTATATTAGGAAATCAATATTATAAAAATGTACTAAAAAGTAATGATTATGAATTATTAATGTCTCAAAATGGAATTTATGGAAATGAAATTGAAATTAAAAATTTTGCAGAAATGTATAATATCAACATTATTGTACATTTAAATAATACTATATAACGCGTGCGCGAGGTAGATAATTCGAGATTCGAATTACCCGCGCCGAGCAGGCATGCTCACCGGGGGCGCGAGCGCGCGAGCATCCTGACGGGATTAGAACGGTCTCGCGACGCGTAATATGCCCGTCGCGTACCCGCGCAGCTGCTACGGCTTTATGCGAGTCACAGCAGCCATCTTCATGTCTGCCATCGCGCGTGAAACATCTCCTCCGTGTCTCTCGTGAGTTAACTTGTCCGCGCCGTCCTATCGTTTTTTAGTTAGACCCCGCGAGTGTAGTGGAGGCGCCGCACATAGTGTATGCGCACGCAAGAGAGACAGAGAGAGAGAGCGATCCCGAGCCGCGTGAGCCACAGAGACAGCGAGCGAGGAGCCGGCAGCCAGCCCGCCTACCGACTCAATACAGTGAGTAAGGGAGAGAGAGAAAGAGAGCTCAACTGCTGTGCGAGCGAGAGCGAGCGAGAGAGAGCCGAGTGCACCGGTTGCTCCTTCTTAACGTAAGTTTTCTACTCTCCTCTCGCGGGTTTATTGTAAAGATTCGCACGGAAATCGCACCGTGCAAGCTTTCTGTGCCGTGTACGTGCGGGTGTGTGTCAGCCCGCCGTACTTTAACACCGCGCGCGAGATTAGCAGCTTCGCCGGGCGCCGTATCGTTCGCGCGTTTGAATCTTAACGGTCGCGCGCGAACTAACTCTTATTTGTTCTAATCAGCACGTGCGTTGTGCTTGTAGTTATTAGAGATTTGAATATACTGTGATATCTAGTTACTCGTTGCGTTGTTCATTACAACCTGTCCTTCTCCCGGATACCGCCGTCTCCGCGGGAAAACGACTCCGCCGGTCGTTTTCATATCTGAGTATAGCGGCCGCGCGCTTTACTCTTCGAGCGCGCGCTTTTCATTCAGCGATCCAATTAGTTGGAAAGCGAAGTTCATGTGCGATCTTTGCGTTGTTTTCGGGATTCCAGGAGCAGATCCCCGGGCAAGTCATTTTAGTCTGACACCCGCGGCACCGTGTTCTAGGGCATCGCTGGCCTGTGGCTTGTTGGGATTTTCCCCCACTAGCCATCCCGTTACAACTAATAATATATATACCATTGGTAACAATTCAAGTAATCAAAAATTAACATTATTGTTTAATGGTAATCTTGATTCAGGTCATTACGATATATTAGAATATTTAAATGATAATATTAAATCAGAAATTACAAAATTTTAAAAAAATACACGTAAACGAAAAATAGATTTTCAGATAGATACTACAATTAGTAATAAAAATTTAAAATTAACGATTAATTCCAATTGTAATAAACGTAAAAAAAATGAAAGAATTAAATAGTTCATCTTACTTAAGCGAAATGAAATATAAATGTTCTTTTTGTTCAGCAGTATTTTGGAACGAAGAAAAAAAAAATCAAATTGTTGTCAAAATGGTAAAATAGTACTTTCACCATTAAGTAATTATGACGCAAAATTAAAAGATTTATTATTAAATGATCAAATTTTCAGATATCTAATTCGATATTACAACAATATTTTTGGTTTTGCTACATTTAATGCTAATATTAAATATGAAAAAAAGAAAGCCATTTATAATTTAAAAATTCAAGGTCAAATTTGTCATACAACACCAAATACATTGATACCAGTTAATAATAAAGAACCATGTTGTGGACAACTTTATATATATGATAATGTAACAACCATTGATAAAAGATTGAGTAAAAACGAAAATTTAAGTAAAGAGCATTTAAAATTATTAAATGAAGTGTTAAATAATAATCCATATGCTAAAAAATATAAACATTTACATGAAATATCAAATTTTAATAATATTTCAAATTATAAAATGTATTTCATTCGTAAAGCTAATAATCAAAAACATCGTTATAAAGCACCTTTAACATCAGAATGTGGAGCTATAATACTTTCACAAAACGAAATACCAGAAAATTATGATATATGTATTTATCCAAAACATGTTTCTAATAATCAAGAAATTACTTATTTAAACAAATTATCACATCATGTTGATCCAATGGTTTTTCCATTATTTTTTCCATCTGGAGATTTAGATTGGAGTATTGGATATTTAAAAAAACCAAATGCAAATTCAAATGAAAGTCTTACTGCATTACAATACTATTTGTACCGATTAGCATATAGACCAAACTGTAAAATTATACGGTGGTAGATTAACTCAACAGTTTTTTTTACATGCTTATATTATTGTAGAAAATAATAGAATGAATTATTTTAGAAGTGATCAAAAAAATTTACGTGTAGAATATTATCGAGGCTTATTAGACCACGTAATAAATAGTGCTGCTAACATTTCATCAAATTTTAAGAGTAAAGAAAAACTTGGAAATCTTTTTATACTACCAGCTACGTATATAGGTAGTCCAAGGTATATGCAACAACATTATCAGGATGCTATGGCAATAATGAGAAACACAGGAAGACCTGATTTATTTATAATAGCTACATGTAATCCTAAATGGAAAGAACTCAAAGAAATTTTAATAAATTTTCCACGAAACACAACTCCAAATGACATTCCCAATATTACTGTTCGGTTATTTCATGTAAAATTAATGTTATTAATTGATGATATAATTAAACATCAAATATTTGGTAATGTTATATCATATATTTATACCATAGAATTTCAAAAACGAGGCCTTCCTCATGCACATATTCTCGTAAGATTACACCCAAACAATAAATTAATATCTCCTAAAAAAATTGATCAATATATATCTGCAGAAATTCCATCTATAAATGATGACGAAGAATTACATAAATTAGTTATTAAACATATGATTCATGGCCCTCATACTAATAATTCACCATGTGTTGACAAAAATAAACTAATATGTAAAAAAAAATTTCCAAAACCATTCACTGATTATACAAAATTTCAAAAAAATGGTTATCCTGAATATATGAGAAAAATAATATTTCAGAGAATTTAACATACAAAATTAATAATAACCAAAAACCAGTTCCCGTAGATAATTCTATGGTTGTACCATATAATAATTTTTTATTAAAAAAATATGAATGTCACATAAATGTTGAGTATTGTGCTTCTATTCAAAGTATAAAGTACTATACTTCAAGATGATGCAGGCATGCGGTCTCGGCTGAGAGCCACGACGCACGGAGGGAGGCAAATTGCCCAAAACGTGAGTTGCATGCACCAAAGCGGCGCTCCGCGCGCAGTGTAATGCTTGAGAGCGTTGGGTCGTGCTCTGATTGGAGCGGAGCGTAGCTGTACAGGCTAGCTGGACCCTGTAGCCGAGTCTATCCGCTGCGGTGAGCCGAGAGAGCGCTCAGAAGACCCGCCCGAGGGCGTCTCGTGGTCTGCCTGAGTAGCTGCGTCTACTCGACGTGCCCGCTGCAACCGCTCGACGGGGCGCTCCCGGTTGGCCTGCGCAAGCAAGGTCCGGGTCATGTCGAGCTCCGCTAGGAGAGCGGCTAGAGAGCGCATGGAAGGAGAAAGGATAGGGTAAGGAAGGGGATCAATTGAAAATTGATCCCGCCCAAAAACGAGGCAAGTAAAAAAATCCTTGCCACGTAAATCAAATAAATAAACACTTATTTGATTGCAAAAGTGATCAATTTTATTCCACCGCGATAAACGCTGCGAGTGCTGTGACCATCCGCGTTCGGATGTTCGGGAGGAAAAAAGCCGTTCAGGCCTCGGTCGCGCGGCCTTATATCTCCGCGGCCGGCCGAACTGACTGACGGAGCCGCGCGGCAGCGACGCCTAGCGGCGGCGCGCGAACTACACTCTCGCCGGAGCCGCGCGCAAGGCGGGAAATTCGAATTTGAATCTAGCGCGCATTCGTATTGTTCGTAATAGATTGCGCGGAGAGTCTTTACAATGAAATAAATAATTATTAATTATTTAGAGATATATCAATTCCTCTCCATTTTAGAAGGCATGGAGCGCAATTTATTTGTTCGGAGGTCACAGCTATAGATATTTTAATGAATTGTAGTGTACGCAGGTTTCGCAGGTGTGTAGTGCCAAACGAGATCGCTATTGTACACGCAGGTACCGCAAGTGTTAATACATAATTAACTTAAGATTAAATGTCGCACGCAAGAAAAAGTACACGCAGGTACCGCAAGTAATTACCCTAACTTAAAATTAAAATGTACGCAAAAAAAAAAAAAATTTGTACACGTAGGTACCGCAAGAACAAATTACGATGTTAATTTAAAATTAATTATCGCACGCAAGAAAATTAGTACACGCAGGTACCGCAAGTAAAAATACCATGTTAAAATTAAATATCGCACGCAAGAAGATTTGTAAACGCAGGTATCGCAAGAAGACTTAAATTTAATGCTCGCACGCAAGTAATATGTCCCAAAGACTGCTGGAGCGCTAAGAACGAACGCAGGAGTTCAAGTCTTAGTTTAATCACTGCTTGCACTTTTATCTTCGTGACCGAAGGTTGTAACGATGCTTGACGCGCTCTTCCGGCGCTTCGCCGCTATGTTTGTTGGTCTTCCGACCCTGCTTCGGTGTCGTAGTCTTCGGACTAGGTCGAATGAACGCCGCGGGCGTGTCATTGTTGGCGTTGACAGCTCTGTCGTCAAATGGATCAGCCTCCTGGCCATCCGAAGTAACCTGCTGGTTATCGATAGGTAGTGCAGTCGCGCTGCTGGTAACGATAGTCTGCCGACTATCCCTAACGTGGATTGGGGCAACTACGAAGTTGCTATTGGAAGCAGTAGCCTTCTGGCTACTACTAGTGTACGGAAGGGTGGCCTTCCTGCTGCAGTAGAAAGGCGGAGCAGTAGCTCTTAGGCCGCGGTCCGAGAGGCTAGGAGTGTCAGCCTCCTGGCTATTGCTTGTGTGTGGAGCAGTCGCGCTGCTTGAGGGAGCGATAGTCTCCTGACTATCACTAGCGTGGTTTGGAGCAATCGTATGGTTGCTTAGGGGAGCGTTAACCTCCTGGTTTTCACTCATGTATGGAGTAGTCGCACTGCTTGGAGGAGCGAGAGTCGGCTGACTACCACTAGCGTGGATTGGAGCATCCGTTTCGTCGCGACAGGCTGACTTTAACTGAGATGCATGGATCTTGACCAAAGACCTCCCTTGGTCTACGAGGTAAACATCCTCGCTAATGCGTTGCTGAACGTAGTAGGGTCCCACCCACTTCGCCATGAAACCGGCGTGTCCTTCCTGTCCCTTGGATTGGGGGTGAGTTTTCACGTAGACCTGGGAACCAGGCTCATACGTGGTGTTGGGGCTCTCTCGAGCGTATCGCTCTTGATAGTGAGACTGGTTGGCGGCAGCGCGAGCAATGCGCTGCTCCCAAGGTTGATCTGGCTCCTGAGGCCAGTCTAGTTGCCAGTTTCCGGGGCGCGGCAGGTTACGACCCAGCAGTAACTCGGCAGGAGTATATCCGGTGGCGGAGTTGCGGCGACTTCGGAGCTGATACAGGATTGTCGGTAGATGGACGTCCCACTTTTTGTGGTCCACATCCTGAAGATGCAGCCGCAGCCCCTTTTTAATCTCTTGATTACGCCTCTCAGCGGGGTTAGTTCGAGGGTGATAGATTGCCGTGGTCCAATGCTGCGTTTGCCAGCGTTTACAGGCCTCCTGCCAGGCGTTGCTGACAAACTGTGGTCCATTGTCGGAGAGGATGGCACGTGGATATCCCCAGAGCGCGAAAACCTCCTCCTCCATTAGTCGAACGATGCGGGATGCTTCGGAGGAGCCGATGGGGAACGCATCCACCCATCGACTGAACATGTCCGTGACGACTAAAATGGAGCGACGCCCCTTGGAGGAGCGCGGATATGGCCCCATTAGGTCCACGGAAACGGTGTCCCATGATTTCTTTGGTCGATGAGGACGTTGTGTCTTGATTGTCGCCGTGTTGGAGCTCTTGCAGCATGCGCATAGAAAACAGCGCTTTACATAATCGCGCACCTCGTCGCGCATCTTCGGCCAGTAATGGAACTCCGAGATGGCTCGAAACGTTTCCTCCGCTTCTGGATGGCCGGCGTACTCTGAATCGTGATATTCATACAATACCCGACCTACCGCAGACTGCGGAACGAGGATCCGGTAAGGTCCCTCTGGGTGTTCGCACTTCCACAAGGTCCCATCGATAACGCTGTAAAGCTCGGTGAACTTCTGCTCCTCGCTCGTAAGCTCGCTCCGTCGTACAAGATCCAGATATCGTCTAGCCAGCTTGCTATGATGTAGATCGCTCTGCTGAGCGCCCCTGATTTCCTCCAGTAGGGTGCGGAATTCGATGGAATAAACCGCAGCGTTGGTTTCTTCGTCGGGAAGAGGTTCTGAGCTTGAGTGCTCCGGGGGGAGCATGCGCTCTGGATCGCTCAGATCTTCCGTTACTTCTTCTACAGGGTTTCGTGAGAGAAGGTCCGCGAGCTGTTTTTCCCTGCCTGGGCAGTGCTTAATCTTCATGTTAAATTCTTGCAGGAGCAGAGCCCATCGCTTGAGCTTATCTCTCGTTTCTTTGAAGCGGTGCAGCCAAGTTAACCCCTTATTGTCCGTTCTCAGAGTGAAGGGTCGATCTTCCAGAAGGTGGCGGTATTTCTTAACTGCCCAGACAACAGCCAAGCATTCCTGCTCATTGCTGTGATAGCGAGCCTCGGCGGGTTTAAACTTGGCGCTAGCGTAGCTGATGATCCTTTTTTCTCCGTTTTCTCCAGGCTGGTACAGAGTGGCTCCCATTCCGTCCATACAGGCGTCAGTATGTAGGATATAAGGCAGGGCTGGATCAGGTCGAGAGAGGTGGAGTGGTTTACTGAAAGCCTCTTTCAGTCTCTTGAACGCTTCCCGAGCCTCCGTGGTCCAGCGAAATCCTGACTTCTTAGCCGTGAGAGCGCTCAAAGGAGCAGTGATCGAAGAATAATGGGGAATATATTCCCGTAACCAGTTACAGGTTCCTAAAAATGATTGTAGCTGCCTCTTTGTTCTCGGTGCGGGGGCGTCAATTATAGCTTTGACGTAATCGGGATGTGCCTCGTTGCCACTGATTGCCACGATGTGTCCTAGATATTCCAGGCGCTCCTGCCCGAACTGGCACTTCTCCAGGGAAGCAGTCAGATTATGAATGCGCAGGCGCTCCAGAACAAGCGCTAGATGGTGAAGATGATCCTTGACATTCTGCGAGAAGATGATGATATCGTCTAAGTAGACGATGCAGAATTGTCCAAGATAGCCAGTGAGCACCTCCTGGCTCATCAATCGTTGGAAGGTCCCTGGCGCTCCTTTAAGCCCAAAAGGCATGACCCAAAATTGGTAAGCTCCACCAGACGGGGTGGCGAAGGCTGTATATTTCTTTGATGCTAGTTCCATCGGAATTTGCCAGTAACCGCTTTTGAGATCTAACGTTGAAAAGATCTTAGCGTTTCCGAGGTCTTTGAGCGCGTCGGGGATGTTCGGGATCGGTTGTGGATAATCCTCCGTGATATTGTTAAGTTTTTGATAATCAATACAGAAACGTGGTCGTCCGCTCTTCTTCTTAGCAACCACGATGGGTGAGCTGTATGGTGAAGTGCTCGGCTCGGTAATTCCATCAGCGAGCATCTCCTGTACTTGCTCGTCGATAATCGCTCGTTTTTGATCGGAGTAACGATACATAGGCAAGCGGAAAGGTTGGTCAGAAGTGACGCGTATGACGTGCTGCACTGTGCGCGTCTGTGGCAAGCCCTGGCTTAACGGAGTAAAAACTTCTGCATGCTCCTGTATAAGCTTCTGGAGAGACTCTAGATGTGAGCCTGTCAGTCCCTGATTAATGAGTCCTATATCAATTGTAGGAGCTCGCCTTGATCTCGGCATAGTTCGGATGAGCGGGACCGTTATTCGGTTCTCTTTTCCTAGATAGAGCACATGACGTGTGAGATCTAGGATTCCCTGTTCTTCCTCGAGCCAAGGGAGGCCGAGGATCATGCTTTGGCGTATTTGTGTGGTGACGAGGAATTTTATCGAAAATTCCTTCTCCTGTATGGAGATTTTGAGGAGCGTTGCTCCGAAAGTTGTGAGCTGTGCTCCCTCTGCCGCCAAATTTAGATGCTGGCGGAGTGGTTCGACGTGTTGATTCACTGGCAGATTTGATGGGTGAATCAAATTTTGCAGTTGCGGCAGGATCAACGAGCGCAACTGCTTCTCGCTCGTTGATGAGCAATTTTATTTGTGGAAGTCTGGCCGAGGTGCTGTAGATGCTACAGACGTCGGGCCCTTGCCGTGACTGCTGGCGCCAGGTGCTGGAGTGGCCGGCGCCTGACGCCAGTTTTCCGGCTTGTCCTTTTGTTGGGCTTTATAGACTTCGCAGTCTCTGTTATAATGTTGTCCAGGACAGTGCCAGCAATTAGGCAGGTATTTCTCCGTCGTAGGAGCTTTTGGTTTGCTGCTCGGTTTTTCTTCCTTCGAAGGAGCAGGCTTCGAGGAGCGAGTATGAACCTCGTCGTTGTCATCTTTTTCTGCTTGCAAGGCCTTCGTTAAAAGGCTGGCGAAATCATTGATCGCCATAGGTCGCAGCGCTTTCCGCAAGGACAGTTTTATTAGATTGAGCAACAGCTGAATCTTTTGCTCCTCTCGCTCGTCCGGTTGAACACGTTGGAAGAGAACATATTTTTCCTGTAGGAAAGCTCCGACGGTCTCTTTCTCTCCCTGTTTCTTCAATTATAAGGAGGTAGTTAGTTCACTTCTGACGGAGCTACTGTCGTAGCGATCGTTCAGTAGCTCACGAAAACGTTGCCATGCAAAATCCAGTGTTTTGTAGGACTGCCACCATTTTTCTGCGTCGCCACGGAGTCCTTTTTCAATCACTTTGGTGCGCTGTGTTTCTGGAATCTGGTAAGCAGTAATATATTCCTCACATCGCTGTAAGTAGCGAACTGGATCTTTGTGGAAGCGGCCGTGAAATTCGGGTAAGGTCGGCCGATGCCCATACAAGGCTTGGCAGAACGTTTCCCAGTTTCGTAGAGCTGGAGGCACGCCCCAGGGACCATTGTCTGGAGCGTCCTGCATATTGTTCATGCCGTTAGCTTGATTGTCCATAATGGCGGGTATTGGTAGCAGTTGCGCAGGAGGAGGTATTTGCTCTGCCGCTGGTGCCGGTAATTGGCTTGCCGAGACACGACGTGAAGTCGACAGAGAGCGTGTTCTCCTGTGCTGCTTGCTAGACGGCGGGATTGCGGGCGCCACTGGGTGTTTTTCTACTCCCAGAAGTAGTGGTTCGGAGTTCTGTGACCTAGTTGCTGGTCTCCGTGGGGGTGAATGTTGTACAGACATTCGTAATTACCCGACTCGTGAATCCTTTCTGCTCAGCAGAAATCGGGCCCCACGTTGGGCGCCAATTGATGCAGGCATGCGATCTTGGCTGAGAGCGACGACGCACGGAGGGAGGCAAATTGCCCAAAACGTGAGTTGCATGCACCAAAGAGGCGCTCCGCGCGCAGTGCAATGCTTGAGAGCGCTGGCTCGTGCTCTGATTGGAGCGGAGCGTAGCTGTACAGGCTAGCTGGACCCTGTGTACGTGTGAAATTTATTGACGGAGCAATAGCTCGACGAGAATCCGCGCAGAGTGCGAGCTGAGTGTGCTCGCAGCGCTCTGCGAGCGTGAGTAGGTGTTGGCGGAGCAATAGCTCAACGCCAACGCAGGAGATGAGCTGAATATGCTCGTGGAGCTCTGTAGGTACGTGGAGATGTTGGCGGAGCAATAGCTCGATGCCAACCACGCAGGATGCGAGCTGTACGTGCTCGCAGCGCTCTATGAGCGTGAAGAGCGTGAAGAGGTGTTGGCGGAGCAATAGCTCGATGCCAACGCAGGAGATGAGCCGGATGTGCTCACGGTGCTCTGCAAGCGTGTGGAGATGTTGGCGGAGCAATAGCTCGACGCCAACCACGCAGGATACGAGCTGCACATGCTCGCTGTGTTCTGCAAGCGTGTGGAGATGTTTGCGGAGCAATAGCTCGACGCCAACCACACAGGGTGCGAGCTGGATGTGCTTGCGGTACTCGGTGCTACTGCCGAGTGTACGCAAGGCAAGAACTGCCTGCAGAGACTCCCCCGTTGCCGGTTGCTTGAACCGTTATCCCACGTTATGGCTTCTACGTTGCGTGGAGGGCGGACACAGCTCGGACCCCTCCATGTCGACTCTTGAGCGAGTCTGGACGAGAGAAAGCTCGCCCACCTTAGTGTAGGCTACACCACCCAGTCTAAGGGAGGGAACTCCGAAGAGTTTAACTTGGGAATTTGCTGGGGTTAGTCCCCTAAAGGACTAACCCACTAAAAAATGCTTGGGGCCGAAAGGCTCCCTAGCGTTGGACGGTTAAGTCCAGAGCGTCATCCCTGACGCTCGGAGCGGGGATGACCACTTCCACCGAAGTGATCCGGGGCTTCTTCCGCGCGCTTCCTGGCTTGAGCGGAGCGGTTGGTGTTCGCTTCGTCGGCGAGCGCAGCAGTGCCTCTCTTGGTGGAGGTCGTCGAGCCTGCCCGGCCTGAATTCGTTTAACCACTACTTGAAGTGGTGGCCGCTCTGATTGTGTTGGATCAGGCTCCAAGAATCGGTAGGTGGAAGACAGCGCTCCTGTCTTTGGTGGCGGGCGAGCGGTGGCAGTGCGCTTCCCAGCGCTCACTGTCGAGTCTGGTAGCTCGACGGAGTGAGCAACCGCTCGAGTGCTCGGCGGCGGCGGAGGTGGTGACAGGCAGATGGACCCGCCCGGAGGCGTCTCGTGGTCCGTCTGCGTAGCCGAGTCTATCCGCTGCGGTGAGCCGAGAGAGCGCTCAGCAGACCCGCCCGAGGGCGTCTCGTGGTCTGTCTGAGTAGCTGCGTCTACTCGACGTGCCCGCTACAACCGCTCGACGGTGCGCTCCCGGTTGGCCTGCGCAAGCAAGGTCCGGGTCACTTCGAGCTCCGCTAGGAGAGCGGCTCGAGAGCGCATGGAAGGAGAAAGGATAGGGTAAAAGGAAGGGGATCAATTGAAAATTGATCCCGCCCAAAAACGAGGCAAGTAAAAAAATCCTTGCCACGTAAATCAAATAAATAAACACTTATTTGATTGCAAAAGTGATCAACTTTATTCCACCGCGATAAACGCTGCGAGTGCTGTGACCATCCGCGTTCGGATGTTCGGGAGGAAAAAAGCCGTTCAGGCCTCGGTCGCGCGGCCTTATATCTTCGCGGCCGGCCGAACTGACTGAGGGAGCCGCGCAGCAGCGGCGCCTAGCGGCGGCGCGCGAACTACACTGTCGCCGGAGCCTCGCGCAAGGCGGGAGATTCGAATTCGAATCTGGCGCGCATTCGTATTGTTCGTAATAGATTGGGCGGGGAGTCTTTACGATGAAATAAATAATTATTAATTATTTAGGGATATATCAAAGAAACTGAGTCGATATTAGTGCTGTGCTCTTATACATATTTACTTAAACACCAATTAAAAGATTATGCGAAATGAACATTAAAATACAGAAAAAAGCCAAAATGATGTGTTATTGTTGTGAAAATTTCAACGAATAAAAGTGCTCAGTTAATCTAATTTTATAATTTTCTCACGGAGGGAGACGTCAAAATGTTTCAGAGGATTTCGTAGTAAATATTTTTCTACACAGGATTCAGATAATTATTTGGAAAAGTATACAAGAATGTTAAGAAAGCTTTTATTATCAGTAATTATAGTTCATAAACTGATTGTTTTTCATTTTACAAGATGTGTGCGGCAGTCATGAGTTATTAAATTAAGCTCTTTTATACTTTCTACGATCAAAGAATATCGATAAAGTTTTTTTCTCCCAATGATTCTTAGTTCATAAACTTTTGTTTTTAATTTTGCAAGATGTGTCTGATAGATTATTAATTCAAGTGGTTTCTAGTGAAAACTTCAACGAATCCAAGTGTTGAAAATAATGTAATTAATGATTGGCTTATGGTGAGGGGCACCAAATGATTCAGAGGAGCCATTTGTTCTGTGAATATACAGTACATGAAACCATAATATAAGTTACTGTAATGGCTACTTTTTGAATCTACAACCAACATTTTAATTTGCTAGCTGATTGTGATGCAATAGTATGATTATTAGATCTAGTACCCTTGCAAGTCTTTGATAAAATATTGTGAAAAAGAAATATGTGGATATCAAAATAATGACATGAGTTCCAGCTTTAGAATGTGCAATAAAAGGCTAAAGGTAAATTTTAGCACAAATTTAATAATGTAATAATAATTTTTCAAAAAAACAAAAGCAAATGGATGCATAAGAGTGTTTTGTAAAAAAACTTAGTATCAGGTTCTGTTACGTAAGGGTAGTTAACTTGGCAAACTTTGAGCTCCGCATTTTGTAAAGGCTAGAGGATTGGGTGATTTCAGAGAAATAGATGCGAAAGAATAGTTTTTAAAAAACTTTGTACCGCCTGCTGCTATGGAAATGGCAGTTGACATGAAAACTCAACTTCTCAGCCAACTTTGAGCTTCAAGTTTTATAAAAGCAAGAGAATCAGGTGATATAGAGATTTGAATTGTAATTCTGAGATCTTGTACTTTTTTATTTTATTCCTTGCGATAGCTACAAAGAAAAAATATATTATTGTTATCGTTTTTAACAACTTTAAATTCTCTATCGAAATACTAATAAAAGTTTAATGTTTTTATCCAAACAATCTTGCTCTCAACAACTGTCCAACTCTCTACAAAGAACTTGACTGAAAGCTTAAATGTTTTTTTGAAACAATTATAATAAACACTTTTAAAAACTATTTTTTAAAGTTTTTTCTATCTGTAAATTATTCATTATTATATTTTCTCTACAAAATATCTCAAAAAATGGTCCATTTCTATATCTTTTAAAAAATCCATTAATAAATTATTTTACAAAACTTCTACAATCCTCTACAAACCTTTGCAAGCAACGAGAAATTCTTTTCCAAAACCTTTACAATCACTTTACAAAAACTTTTACAAAAGATAAGAATTTTTTCGTAAACCATAAGAATTATTTTCCGAAACCTATACAATATCCTAAAAAGTTATTTATGTTTTATTTTATGAAAAGGAATTCTACGAATAAATAATAAATGTTTGCGTTCTAAAGTCAAAATAAATTTCTTTCACGCGGATACTGAAAGACAAACCCAAAAAAGTTGTGAAATCAATTAAAGTGTAGTTTTATACTTAACAGACATTATTTATAATTTAGTTTTACTCTTAAAAAGTTGTGAAATCTCTTTAAAAAATTATTTTACAAAAGTAAAAACTTATAGGCAAGAATAAGTTTGGTTACTATTCTACATAGTTTGTACTTAACAAACATTATTTACTAAACTCTCCCACCCTCTCTTCCCCCTCTCTCACTCCCTCTGTACCAAAAACTTTAATGAGAGCTTAAATATTTTTTCAAAACACAATCAACACGTTCTTTAAAAAACTAATTTTTTAAATATATTCTATCCACACCATTTGTCTATAGTCCTCTTATTTATTCTGATCTCATATATTCAATAACCACTCTCTACAAATGGTAAGAATTTTTTTCATGACTGTACAAATTACTTTTATTTATTCGAATCTCATCTATTCAATAAGCACTCTGCAAATGGTAATAATTTTTTTCATGACTGTACCAATAATAATATTGTTAATATAAAACTTTCTACGAAAGTATAAAATAAGGCAAGTATAGACGTTTTTTCTGTATAATCTATAAAATAATAATATTTATGTTTTTTTTAAAGAAATCAAATAAATACCAGTGAAAAAGTCTTTTACTTCTTTGAGTCATTGTATGCTGAACAAATTATATGCAAGTAAGTACATTCAAATTGTTCATTGCAAATCAAACAAATGAAAGTTGTGAAATCAATTATCAATAGTCAAGTAATGCAAACAACTCTCGGAAACAACTGAATGACTATTCTCAGAAATGTACTAAAATTTGTTCATCCTTCTATACAAATTAAACACAAGAAAGTACTGAAATCAATTTATTGTAGTCAAGTACCCATAAGTTAACTTGACTGAATAATACAACTTTTCGTAACTACTTAAAAATATTCAGTCAGCGGGCATAAAGTACTACTTACCGTCTAACAGGCGTAATAGCTCCCATACTCCTACCATACTTTATAGAACCTACGCACTTTACGCCCGTGTGGGCGAAAATTATTTTAATTATATAACTACTATGCCTTCTTTTTATTTCTAAAATTCATAAGAATTTTATCAGATATTTACGAAAAGTCAAAGCCTATATAAAAAAATTAGATAGTTACCACCACATCTCCATTTTTCATTGATCTTTCTCAATTTTGAAATTTCTATAATATTACGCATCTTGGGAGGACAATAGAAGTCTATAGAGCTGCTCTAGCAGGGGTGGTCCTCCAATCGCCCATACATACTTGGCGGGCCCGACGGTTTGCAGTTTAAGGTCTAGACATGGTCATTTTCATATAAATATTCATATGTTTAAAGATCAGATAAAATGTATAAATGGGTTGCTTATACATATTAAATAGGGCTCAGTATTGAATTTATTACTCTGTTTTTGAATAGAAAGTGCAAACCCGCATGAAAATATCTTATGAGATCTCATATAAGAATATTGGACATCAGATATCATTTGGGAATATCGGACATCAGATCTCATAGAGAATATCGGGCATCAGATCTCATATGAGATCCCATAATATGTAAAATTGCAGATGACATCACACATATGATATCTCATATGAGATCTCATATGATATTTACACGACGGAAAAGAATAAAAAATAGGTGTCTTACAAAATGGTTAATAAAACCTAAAGCACTTTTGAGTAGACAATAAATTTATATGCATTTTGTATCCCATTCCCATTTAAAAAAGACGGACACAAGGAAAAATATTTTCGGTAATGAAAGTAAATCATGAGATTCTGCACATGTAGGGATATTATATTTAAACGGTATCAATTAAAAATTAGAGCCAATGTAATTATTTATAATGGGCTTATAGGTATACACATTGTTAATGAATTTATGTAAAAATTTAGTATTCTACATTTACAAAGCCCACCAGTAAACTGGAAACCTTCGGGCTAGCCAAGTATGTATAGGAGATTGGAGGACCACCCCTGCTAGAGCAGCTCTATAGGCTTCTATTGTTCTCCCAAGATGCGTAATATTACAGAAATTTCAAAATTGAGAAGGATCAATGAAAAATGGAGATGTGGTGGTAACTATGTAATTTTTTTATATAGGCTTTGACTTTTCGTAAATATCTGATAAAATTCTTATGAATTTTAGAAATAAAAAGAAGGCATAGTAGTTATATAATTAAAATAATTTTCGCCCACACGGGCGTAAAGTGCGTAGGTTCTATAAAGTTTGGTAGGAGTATGGGAGCTATTACGCCTGTTAGATGGTAAGTAGTACTTTATGCCCGCTGACTGAATATTTTTAAGTAGTTACGAAAAGTTGTATTATTCAGTCAAGTTAACTTATGGGTACTTGACTACAATAAATTGATTTCAGTACTTTCTTGTGTTTAATTTGTATAGAAGGATGAATAAATTTTAGTACATTTCTGAGAATAGTCATACAGTAGTTTCCGAGAGTTGTTTGCATTACTTGACTATCGATAATTGATTTCAGAACTTTCATTTGTTTGATTTGCAATGAACAATTTGAATGTACTTACATATAATTTCTCAGCATACAATGACTCAATGAAGTAAAAGACTTTTTCACTGTTATTTATTTGATTTCTTTTAAAAAAACATAAATATTATTATTTTATAGATTATACAGAAAAACGTCTATACTTGCCTTATTTTATACTTTCGTAAAAAGTTTTATATTAACAATATTATTATTGGTACAGTTATGAAAAAAATTATTACCATTTGCAGAGTGCTTATTGAATAGATGAGATTCGAATAAATAAAAGTTATTTGTACAGTCACGAAAAAAATTCTTACCATTTGTAGAGACTGGTTATTGAATATATGAGATCAGAATAAATAAAAGGACTATAGACAAATGGTGCGGATAGAATATATTTAAAAAATTAGTTTTTTAAAGAACGTGTTGATTGTGTTTTGAAAAAGTATTTAAGCTCTCATTAAAGTTTTTGGTACAGAGTGAGTGAGAGAGGGGGAAGAGAGGGTGGGAGAGTTTAGTAAATAATGTTTGTTAAGTACAAACTATGTAGAATAGTAACCAAACTTATTCTTGCCTATAAGTTTTTACTTTTGTAAAATAATTTTTTAAAGAGATTTCACAACTTTTTAAGAGTAAAACTACATTGTAAATAATGTCTGCTAAGTATAAAACTACATTTTAATTGATTTCACAACTTTTTTGGGTTTGACTTTCAGTATCCGCGTGAAAGAAATTTATTTCGACTTTATAACGCAAACATTTATTATTTATTCGGAGAATTCCTTTTCATAAAATAAAACATAAATAATTTTTTAGGATATTGTATAGGTTTCGGAAAATAATTCTTATGCTTTACGAAAAAATTCTTATCTTTTGTAAAAGTTTTTGTAAAGTGATTGTAAAGGTTTTGGAAAAGAATTTCTCGTTGCTTGTAAAAGTTTGTAAAGGATTGTAGAAGTTTTGTAAAATAATTTATTAATTGATTTTTTAAAAGATATAGAAATGGACCATTTTTTGAGATATTTTGTAGAGAAAATATAATAATGAATAATTTACAGATAGAAAATACTTTAAAAAATAGTTTTTAAAAGTGTTTATTATAATTGTTTCAAAAAAACATTTAAGCTTTCAGTCAAGTTCTTTATAGAGAGTTGGACAGTTGTTAAGAGCAAGATTGTTTGGATAAAAACATTAAACTTTTATTAGTATTTCGATAGAGTATTTAAAGTTGTTAAAAACGATAACAATAATATATTTTTTCTTTGTAGCTATCGCAAGGAATAAAATAAAAAAGTACAAGTTCTCAGAATTACAATTCAAATCTCTATATCACCTGATTCTCTTGCTTTTATAAAACTTGAAGCTCAAAGTTGGCTGAGAAGTTGAGTTCTCATGTCAACTGCCATTTCTATAGCAGCAGGTGGTACAAAGTTTTTTAAAAACTATTCTTTCGCATCTATTTCTCTGAAATCACCTAATGCTCTAGCCTTTACAAAATGCGAAGCTCAAAGTTTGCGAAGTTAACTACCCTTACGTAACAGAACCTGATACTAAGTTTTTTTACAAAACACTCTTATGCATCCATTTGCTTTTGTTTTTTTGACAAATTATTATTACATTATTAAATTTGTGCTAAAATTTACCTTTAGCATTTTATTGCACATTCTAAAGCTGGAACTCATGTCATTATTTTGATATCCACATATTTCTTTTTCCTAATATTTTATCAAAAACTTGCAAGGGTACTAGATCTAATAATCATACTATTGCATCACAATCAGCTAGCAAATTAAAATGTTGGTTGTAGATTCAAAATGTAGCCATTACAGTAATTTATATTATGGTTTCATGTACTGTATATTCACAGAACAAATGGCTCCTCTGAATCATTTGGTGCCCCTCACCATAAGCCAATCATTAATTACATTATTTTCAACACTTGGATTCGTTGAAGTTTTCACTAGAAACCACTTGAATTAATAATCTATCAGACACATCTTGCAAAATTAAAAACAAAGTTTATGAACTAAGAATCATTGGGAGAAAAAAGCTTTCTCGATATTCTTTTATAGTAGAAAGTATAAAACAGCTTAATTTAATAACTCATGATTGCCGCACACATCTTGTAAAAACATTCTTGTATACTTTTCCAAATAATTATCTGAACCTTGTGTAGAAAAATATTTACTGAGAAATCCTCTGAAACATTTTGACGTCTCCCTCCGTGAGAATATTATAAAATTAGATTAACTGAGCACTTTTATTCGTTGAAATTTTCACAACAATAACACATCATTTTGGCTTTTTTCTGTATTTTAATGTTAATTTGGCATAATCTTTTAATTGGTGTTTAAGTAAATATGTACAAGAGCACAGCACTAACATCGACTCAGTTTCTTGAAGTATAGACAAAAAATGCTTTTTTTTAACCAAGCCTCTAACGTCTGACCAATATTTTAAATTCTGATTTTAAGTAGAGGTTCTAAATTTGTTATAAACACTTCATTTAACACATCATACTGCTACTTATTTTATTTATTATACAAAACATTTTATTATATCTGATCTGAAAACTTGTACTGACTTCACTATTATTATATTTCTAAGTTATTTTCTGGTACAGGACGCTTGTAGATTTCCATTTCTTCAGGCCGTTGTTTATAGTATATGCAAAAATTACTAAGAACTCCTCTGAAACATTTTGACGTCTTCCACCGTAAGAAATTTCTCATATAATCTAAAAAAAAAAAAATAATAAATCAACACAAAGTGTCAATGTTCATTTTTATAACCAACATTTTATTTTTTAAAAATAGATATTTTGTCATTTAATATCTATCTGATTATTTTTATTGTTGATATACACAAGAAATCTTGTAGTTATCTGAATCTTGTGTAGAAAAATATTTACTGAGAAATCCTCTGAAACATTTTGACGTCTCCCACTGTCAGAAAATTATAAAATTAAATTAACTGAGCACTTTTATTCGTTGAAATTTTCACAACAATAACACATCATTTTTGCTTTTTTCTGTATTTTAATGTTCATTTGGCATAATTTTTTAATTCGTGGTTAAGTAAATATGTACAAGAGCACAGCACTAATATCGACTCAGTTTCTTGAAGTATAGAAAAAAAATGCTTTTTCTTAACCAAGGCTCTAACGTCTCACATTATTTTAAATTCTGATTTTAAGTAGAGGCTTTAAATTTGTTATAAACACTTCATTTAACACATCATACCGCTACTTTATTTCATTTATTATACAAAACATTTTATTATATCTGATCTGAAAACTTGCACTGACTTCACTATAATTATATTATAGATATGTCTTGAAAAATATTGTGTCGTAAATAATAATATATTTGCCCCATAGTAATATTGGTTTGGCTTTTCTATCTTGAGTAGTACGTGTCTGTTCCTGTATTAAAATAACTTTTTCTTGTTCATTAATAATAACTCCAAGGGTCATGAGGGCACTCGTTCATTTTTGTTAATTCAAAATTAGATTTTTCGGACAGTACACAATTAGAACTCCTCAACATTATTGGCTATAATTATATACCTATATCTTCAAAATGACTCGAAAAAAACTTCTGGTATAATATCTGTATAAATAAAAAATCTCACAAAGTATCAAGTTTAAAAAAATGATTTTAGCCATTTAACATTTAGCTAGTAAGTACTTATCTAATGAAAGTTATTTTCCCCATTGATTGATAGACGAATAGATCAATGTTTCTCATCACCAGTTGACAACTTGAGATTATATATATATATATATACAATTATATATATATTGAGATATATATATATATATATATACAAGCGTAAGATAGACGACAACCGTATGTATAAAAGGAAATCGCACATAAAAAAATTCAGCTCTCTATATCTTCTGAACGAGATAATCTTTTTAAATAAAATGTTTTGATTTGAGTAGAGCAATGAAATGGCTTTCGATTAAGAGGGATATGTTATATAGTAAAAACTAACGCAATATCCGTAAAAGCGCATTGAATTTTTCGTACACCCATTTCAATGTATATGTAGCACGGGTCGCTCCTTTAGGCTTCTTCTATACTTGCCTTCGGAGCGCTCCCACGCTTCTTGATATTTTTAATTATATTCATAAAGGTTGTGACAAAGCACTTTGTAAATTAAAAAAAAATAAATACAGATAATGAAACAGATACACATGATGAAATTACTCAATTTATAGATGGTAGATATTTGAGTCCCATGGAAGCAGCATGGTGATTACAAGAATTTCCTTTATGTGGTAGAAGTCACACCGTAATACGTTTAGCAATTCACAACGAAAATAAACAAAATATAATTTTCGAAGAAAATAAAGAGGAAAAAGCTTTAGATAACTGGAGAACTACATTAACTTCGTGGTTTGAATTAAATAAAAAAGATAAAAATGCAAAAAATATTAAATACGTTAATATACCAAAATATTATATTTTTAAGAATAAAACTTGGATGAAACGTCAACGAGAACTAAAACATATTGCTATAGGACGTTTAAATGTAGTATCTCCAAGAGATATTGAAAGATTTCATTTAAAATTAATTTTAAATCGTGTTAACATCTTTTGAAGAATTACGTACATTTGAAAATAAAACATATAATACTTACAAAGAAACAGCAATACAAATGGGTCTAATCGAAGTTGATTTACAGATTGACAAAATTTTTGAAGAAGCTCGTAATATAATGTTACCTGTTCAATTGCGTAAATTTTTTACTTGGTTTTTAATAACAGATAACATTAATGGTAATACTATTTGGATAAAATTTAATAAATATTTTACATTAGATTTTGACAATAATAAAAATAACCGAGATGTTCATCATATAAACGAAATTTTAAAAGTTGAAGAAATGTCTTGTAAAGATTTTGGATTACCTGAACCTGATGAAATTTTCGATACAAATAATGAAAATAATAAAGAAAATATTTTATTCTGTAAACAAATGTTTAATAATTACTATAGTCAATTAAACACAGATCAAAAAACAATTTTTACACAAATATTAAATAATGAACATAAAATTAACTTTATTGATGGTCCTGGAGGTTCAGGTAAAACGTTTTTATAAAACTTTAATTTATTATTTTTTTGTCAATAGAACAAAATATTATATCAATGGCTTGGACTGGTATAGCATCTATACTATTACCAAAAAGTATGACCAGTCATAAAACTTTTAGATTACCTTTAGATTTAAACAATATTGAAAGTGCATTTTTAAAATATGAATCAGATAAAAAAAAATTTCGTGAAGTTTTTGCGATTATTTGGGATGAAGCGTCAATGATTCCACGTAAAGCTTTAGAAATTGTTGATAAAACTTTACAAGATGTTTGTAATAAGAATCTACCATTTGGAGGAAAATTATTAATTTTAGGAGGTGATTTTAGACAAATTCTCCTTGTTGTTAAAAATGTTTGTAGAAGTACAATAATTCAAGAAACAATAAAATATTCTAATCTTTGGTCATTATTTAATATAATGTTTTTGAAAACAAATATCCGTTCAAAAGATATCATGTTTGCTTATTTTTATTAGATATTGGAGAAGGTAAATTTAATTCATTTGTTATACCTGATAGTTTTAAAACAAACGATGTTTGTTTTAAAATATATGAAAATATAAATTGTAATATATCAATAAATAGAGTTATATTAACATGACATAATGAAGATGCAAATATTTTAAATAATAAAATTTTAAAACTATTAAATACTGAAGAAAATACGTATTATAGTTTAGATTATGCTACTCATAAAGATGTAGATTTATCTGATGATAACATCCATATTAATTACCCGATTGAAACTTTAAACAATATACGTGAAGGACTACCACCACATAAATTAAAACTTAAAATAAATACTATTGTAATGTTAATGAGAAATTTAAGTATTAACGATGGATTATGTAATGGAACACGATTAAAAATTACTAAATTATTTAAATACAACATAGAAGCAGAAATAATAACAGGTGAAAACTCTGGAAACATAGTTTTTATTCCTCGAATTACATTAAACACTGGCAATTCTTCATCATTACCGTTTATTTTATATAGAAAACAATTTCCTTTAATATTAGCGTTTACGATGACTATTAATAAATCACAAGGTCAAAGTTTTGATAGTGTTGGAATATAAATTAGAATACCATTATTTTCTCATGGTCAATTATATGTAGCATTATCAAGATGTAAAAACCCAGATAAAATTTTTATTGGAAATAATTCAGAAAATAAAGAAGAAATTATAAATATCGTTTGGAAAGAAATTTTAGATAATTAATTTTGAAATATTTTTCTTTTTAGAATATGTCAACTACACAGAACGAAAGTAAATTATAAAAAACAACAATATATTTATTCGTTATTCAATAATAATAATAAATACATAATAAATTATTAGTTTTAGACTATTTAGAATATGAACAAAATTATATGGAATACATGATTAATTTAGAATCAGATAAAATTATTGAAAAAGATAAATTAAAAAAACTAAATCGTCAGTCAAAAAAAAATAAGAAAACAACAGAACAATAAAAATACAAAACTCAAAATTGGCAAACTTAAAGTTGACAAAATTTTAGAAGAATTTAAAAATCTTTCTTTACAATAATTGAATTTTGTTTTTTAGGTAAATTTTTATATAATTATTAATTAATTAATTTTTTGAATTAATTTTTAGTTAATTAAAACAACAATATTTTTTCTTTCATTTAGGACAATGGAATATACAAATAACGTTGGAAAATTTTAAAACCGCTGCCAATTCATTGGCACGTAGCTTCCTCCAAATTAATGTATAGTTCTTATATGTATAGTATATATTTTAAATATAAAATGTTTATTAATTATACTTTTTTTCAATGATTTAATAATTCATTAACATTTAAAAAACCGCGATAACTAAAAAATTTTTCTTTTTAGAAAATATAAATATTTTAATTCTCTTTCAAATGCTACCCATCTCATTCAGATACATAGAGCCATCCTCAAAAAATAGATTTTAAAAATGTCTAGAAAAATTTTAACCTCAAATATCTCTGAAATTTATGAACCAATCACTTTGCCAAAAAAACTCATCCGAGAACTATCAATAATATACCTCTGCAATGAATTTTGAAGCGAATAAGACAATTTTACTCTTGTAATAGTTGAACATATAAAACTCATTTTTTTTCATTTTTCAATTTTTACGTTTTTGTTAATAACAAAAGAACCGTGATAGCTAGAGAATTAATATTTTTTAGAAAATAAGGTAATTTAATTCTCTTTCGAATACCACCCACCGCATTTAGATACATAGAGCGAGTAGGGGGGGTACCCCTCCTAGTATATATATATATATATATATATATTGTAACGGCAGGCGCGTCTGTGTATGTGTATGAGCGCGAACACGGAGCTCGGATCGAGCCGATCTCCGAGGCACGGTATACACACAGGTAGTTGACCGAAAACAAAAAACATACCGCGGCCTTGGAGAAGGCAAGGCCGCCAATTGCGGCATGAGGATTCGCAAATAGAGTCGGGCTTGTCCTCGTATTTCTTCGGGGGCTTGCGTGTGTGTGTGTAGTTGCTCGCACGTGTAGCTGTACGAAAAATACCGAGCACAACTACGACACACAATGAGCCCCGAAATGAAAACTCGCGACAACCTTGCGCGAGGGGGAAGGAGAGCGAGAGACAGAGCCCGGCAGTATCGCTTCTGCCGTAGCTTAGGCAGCTGCTCGTCCCCCGTGCGCGAAGACTTGGAGAGAGAGTCAGAGTGCAGTGCATGAGAGGGAGAGAGAGAGACGCCGCAGCGAGCGGTGCAATAGTGCAGCGAAGGAGAGAGAGACGCAGCACGGCGCCGAGAGCCGAGTTCCCTCGTGGCTGAGAGAGAGGGAGAGAGAGCCACACTCAACCACGGCCGACAGTGCAAGTGAGATAGAGCGAGAGGGAGCATCGCGGCCGAAGCCAGCTACGGCCAAGCCGACTCGCGGGAGCGAGAGAGAGAGAGAGAGAGAGAGAGTGAGAGAGAGAGAGAGAGAGAGAGAGACGCCGCAGCACACGGCAGCCGACACCGCCGAAAGGGTCCGATCAAGCCCTGACTATAGGCGACGGAGGTAAGTCCTGGCCAGGCGATCGCGTGCGTCCCCCCGCGGACGACGAGCGTCCGGGGAGCGAGACCCGCGCGAGCGAGTGAGGCCGCTGACGCGCGCGCGCGGGAGTCGATCGCGCGCGGGATCGGCCTACGTCGGCGCGAGCCGCTTTTGCGCGGGCGCACCACCCGAACCGGCGCATACTAATAGCACGCACCGCGCGTGTATTTAATGAATAGCCTCTAGGGGTAATAAAGGCGACTTGTTGTTTTTACTTGTTCGCATATTATTTCACGCATCCTACTTTCAATTCCCTATTCGGTGGCACGGTGAAGAATACCGCCGGCGAGTACGTAGTACTCGCGTGATAACTGAGCAGCTGGGGCAGCACGCTCGAGAAAGAGCGCGACGACGAAGTCGCGCGTTGTAACGGAGCGAAAAGGCGCGGCTGCTGCTGAAAGCAGCCGACGGCGAACAACAGCACGGAGCTGACGGGCTGCTAATTATCGAGGTTTGGTGCGAGTAAGTGCTCGCGCCTGTTAATTGCTGCACCGTTCATCGGCAAGTCCGCGTTGAGATATAGCGCATCGAGGACAGCTTTTAGCCCGTTACAACTGGCGCCCATAACGTGTGGAAACACGGACACCTGCCACCGACGAGCGTGCGGGGAAATTGTTTTTTTTTCCTAAGGATTGAAGGAAAAGCGGGTGGTGCTGATAACCGCGACGCGTCTCGTACCAAATTTCGTGAGCACGCGGTAACTTGCGTGTGTAAGCGTGTGTGTATGGATTCTGTCGGTACGGAGACCGGCAGTGAGAAATACATTTTTTTTTCTCGACCGGAAAATTACGATTTAAAATTTTGGGAAACGGTTTCGCGGAAATTTTTGCTTTACTTTTCGAGATAAAAGTAGCGGTTTAGCGTCGCCCAGCTGAAGGTACAAAATTGTAAGACCTTAACTGGGAGTCGAACCGAAACACACACACGCACTCAAAGAGAGTGTACCTGGTTAGGCGGGAAAATTAAATTGTATTTATTTTTTACTTTTTGTAGTTTTGGTGCGCCAACCAAATACGTGCGTGCGATCGATTAGCCGCGCACAGGTACACTCTGAGAGAGATTAGAACTTGTTGAGAGCGAGTTTCGTGCGGCTAATAACCCGTAAACGAGTTGCGCTGAATAGATTTTGACAGCGAGTAGTCAAATCAGCGATGGCGGGTTCGGTAAGAAAAGCCGTCGAGGATTGGTTTACGTGCCTCAGCGATGAAGAGCTACAGCAATACATGCAAGGCTTCGGTTTAAGAATGGATGGCAGACTGTTCACGAGATTGATCCGCCTCAGCCGGTGGTTATCCGGCGACTACGATCCCAGGGATTTTGCGGGGTTAGTCGCCGATGATGAGGATTCGACACTGTTGGAGCACATGAACGCACGTGAAGCGTTCGTGGATCACGTGATCTCCACCAGTGACAAGCCACATCCACTCGAGATACTGAAGTCGGACGCAACAGAAGCACAGTGCCTCGAGCAAAGCACTGTACGGGCAGCGGATGCCCCAGGTGCACAAGTTGAGGGCGACTCGACCGACGTTGAGGAGAGTACTGGACATCAATTGGAAATGGCACAACGCACACGATTACGATGGCGGACGGTACGACGGTTCAAGTCCCGAACGAGTGGGCAGCATATGTCGAGGGAATGGAAGCCAGATTGCGGAGGATAGAAGAGACCCTCCGGACATTGACTGGCAAGTCAACAACCCGTCCGACGAGTGACACGACAGAGCTCGTCGGGACAGGTGGAGAGGCCAATCACGGCGATTCGGCAAACTCGACACCCACTTGTCTGCCACAGGAAGAAGAAACCGCAGCGAGGAACTCTGGACAAGATGGAAGAACGATAAGAAGAGTCAGGATACAGCAACCATCCCCCGGTGATAGAATATCACCGTCGCCACCCATCCCGCTCCCGCGCCGAATGAGCCTCGGCGATGCCTGGAGAGGGGGGGGGGCTCAGAATCGAGTGCGGAACACTTCCGATTCTGAGCAACGGCGTGATTCGCGGGATGCGACGTTGCAGACGGCGAAACACAACGTCAAAGATACGACCGGCGGAACACCAAGGGATGTCGGTCAAATAGTTCGACGTTGGGGAATGAGGTTCGCCGGAGATCGAGAGGAAAATATCGACTTGTTCCTCGATAGAGTCGAAGAGAAATGGGCCTTGGCGAAGCTCCCAGAAGACGAGAAATTAAGTGCTCGCGCCTGTTAATTGCTGCGCCGTTCATCCGCAAGTCCGCGTTGAGATATAGCGCATCGAGGACAGCTTTTAGCCCGTTACAATATATATATATATATATATATATATATATATATATATATATATATATATATATATATATATATATGTATATATGTATATAACAGGAAACCGGAAGTGGGAAGAAAATGATCTAATCATGAAACATGGAGAAATTTTAGAATTAGAAACCAGACATAAAAAATTTCACTATTTAATATCTCTAATACGAGATCATCTTTTTACGTAAAAGATTTTGTGCAGCATAGCATCTAGTTATATTAGTTTTAGTGAAATAAAGGCGATTGAAAATTGCAGTGAATATTTTAAAAAATCTCGGGCACCCATTTCAATGTATATGTAGCGCGGTCGACCCTCAGGCTTCTTCTATACTTGCCTTCGGAGGGCTCCCGCGCTCCTTGATAAAGTGTATTTAACATAACTAAGATAACTTTTTTAACAAAATGTCGATATTTTAGGAACAGCACAAACAATTATTGATAATACATCTTAATCTTTTTTGCTTCTTAACCGATTTTAATTTTCAAGAACTCATTTTGTTCCTTAAGTAATTTTATTTCGACTTGCCCAAGGAAAAATTTTAAATTATTCAAAACCAAGAAAGTTATAGTCAATTAAAAAGAAAAATTTTTTTAACCCCATGCATGAATTTATAAACAATTGTCTATAACTTTCTTGGTTTTGAATAATTTAAAATTTTTCTTACTTGAGGAACAAAATGAGACCTTGAAAATTAAAATCGGTTAAAAAACAAAAAAGATTAAGATGTTTTATCAATAATTGTTTGTGCTGTTTCTAAAATATCGATATTTTGTTTAAAAAACTATCTTAGTCATGTGAAATACACTTTATTTACAATGCATTGACTATTTCTATCATTTTAAATAAGTAAATCACATTACAACTATGGCTTTTTAATTTTAGGTACCCTGTTCCTTTAGCACCGCTTTGACTAGGGATTCATGAAAGAACCACCTTAAGCAGTCGATTATTGCACCGCGTTTATCGCACTCGCTACGCTTGTGTGCTAACCTCACGGTCCACAAATAAACTGCTTAAGGCACGAATAGGCGTGACAGCGGACTTAGATAAACTTACTATAAAATAGTATACGATACTCATGACTGGAGTGGCCCATCTAATAGTAATGTACTATTTTAAATGAATGGTCTTTAATTAGTTTTACACTTAAGGGGGTTAGTGCGATATTGGCTTTTCTTAAGAATTTCTTGAAACTTGCAAGGTAGACTCATATTACTATTATACGCAGTATCTGTAAATTTCAGAAAGCCTAGCTTCCCCGTTTGTGAGATATAAGCTCCCAAAGTTACGAAATTTAACACGGTGTCTTATGGGATCGTCGTCATGAAATGTAAAAAAATGAACGTTTTCGTCAATAACTTGGAAAGTTTTCTTAAGACTTGAAAGAAAAAGAGATATGTTACTAAGAACAATACTTTGAATGTCCTCTGCAAATTTCAGGAAGCCTAGCTTCACCGTTTTCGAGATACAGTTGTTTAAAGTACGTAGCCTCAGGGTAGGCGACGCCGCGCGTGTCCTTGTGTGCGTGTAAACAAACGAAGGCTCGCTGCGTGTGTGTCTACACAGACGTAGCGCTTCTATGGGTATGTACACACAGATGAAGTGGCGCTATGTGTGCGTGGACAGTCTCGCGTGAAATTTTGAGAGTGGGGAGACTTGAGAGAGCGTGAGGCGTACGGCGTTCGACCAGCTGTACTTTTGGCTTGTATGTTACCGCACTAACCCCCTTAAAGTCAAATATTACAAACAAATATATAAAAATCCTAATTTAAAAAATCCAAGAACGTAATATTTTACATTGCATTGCAATCACCTACACGCATGTATACTTGAAATTGAAAAAAAAAAATCTATCATCTTCATCGGTACATAAAAGTGTATCGGAAGCATATAAATATTACATTAATAAGTTTAATTGGGCGTCGTTTTCGTTCCCTAGAAAAAATTTTTAAATGTAGATAAATGTAAAAAAAAATGTAAAAAAATGTAAAAAAAGTGTAAACAAATGTAAAAAAGTGTAAAAAAATGTAAAAAAGTGTAAAAGTGTAAATAAGTGTAAAAAAAGTGTAAAAAACTCCTTGATTTCGGACGTTTTTTACATTCTTTTACCCTTTTCTACACTTTCTTTACACTTTTTTACATTTATTAATACTTTATTAAGACCTTTTTTTACACTTTATTACATGTTTTTACAGTTTTTCAACACATTCTTGCAGTTTTTTTATACTTTCTTACAGTTGCTTATATTTTTTTTTTTACATTTTAATATGTTTTTTTACACTTTTTTACTGTTTTTAACACTTTTGTACACTTCTTTACATTTTTTTACACTTTCTTACATTTTTTTATATTTATCGATTTTTATTGTTGATAAAAATTTTATCAACTGTAGGAAAGTGTAAAAAAATGTAAAAGAATATGTAAAAAAATGCAACAAAGTGTAAATAAGTGTAGAAAACTGTAAATTTTTACGGATTTTTACAAATTTTATGAAATGTACAAAACTGTACGAAAATGTAAAGAAAGTGTAAATAAGTGTAAAGAGATGTAAAATATGTCCGAAATTCAGTATCAAACTACATTTTTAACTTTTTTATACTTACTAAACAATTTGTTACATTTTCGATTTTTGCTAGTGTTGTTACGGTCCTTTTGCATTAAACCTTAAATTTTGATATCTTATAACGTTAAGCCTTATATTACGTTCTCTATTATATTAAAAATCTTAAAGTAAAAAGTATATATCGTCGCTTCCCGGTTAAAAGGCGTTATTTAAAAATCGACCTGAAAAAGGCGTTATTTGGAAATCGACCTGAAGAAGGCGTTATCTTGTAATCAATCTGAAAAAGGCGTTATCTAGAAATCGTCCTGAAAAAGACGTTATCTAGAAATCGGCCTGAAAAAGGCGTTATCTCGGAATGAACCTGAAGAAGGCGTGTCTCGCGCGTAAATTTTGTTTACTCTAAATTAAGTTGGCAACACTGTCAACATTTTCTTTATTTAATTTCAGAAATATGTTATATGATAATAGTGTACAATTTTTTAAGTTAACTATACAAATGCGGGGCGATAGTAAAATTAATATTTGTTTTTTTTTTGATTAACGATTTTTTTATACAATACTATATTGATTTTATAACACACACACACACACACACACACACACACACACACACACACACACACACACACACACACACACACACACACACACACACACACACACACACACACACACACACACACACACACACACACACACACACACACACACACACACACACACAGACACACACACAGACACACACACACACACACACACACACACACACACACACACACACACACACACACACACACACACGCACACGTACGCACGCACGCACGCACGCACACGCACACGCGCACACACACACACACACATACACACACACATACATATACAGCGTGTCCAAAAAGTCTGGAAACACCCAAATAATTTCTCAGCTGAATTACTATTGGAAAATGTTAAGGTCGCCTTTGTAGTAATTTTTTACGAGGAATCCAATGGTGACCTTGGATTCGACCTTGGACCTCATTTTTGAGGTTATTTCAAGGTCAACCTCATTTTTTTAAACGGTAACCCCTATTTTTTATAGCGGAATCTGAAAGAGCGGAAAATTTTACGTCCGGATATGTATTAAGGTATGAGGTTGAGGTTGCTCCCAGAGGTCAAATTGAGGTCAAAGTATGATTTCTTAAAAATTTCGCGAGTTCAGTGGTAAAACAAAACAAACAAAGGTAAGGTTTGGTAAGTTCGAACGAAGACTTGAAGGTGACCTCTGATTCGACCTTGAACCTCATTTTGAGCCTCATTTTTGAGGTTATTTCGAGGTCAACCTCATTTTTTTAAATGGTAACCCCTATTTTTTAGCGGAATCGGAAAGAGTGTGAAACTTTACGTCCAAACATGTACTCAGAACATAGTTCAAGAAGGACCTTGACGTTCATTTGAAGGTCATTTAAACTTAATGACGGTCTGATCTTGTGTAAACTTTTTAATTTTTTTAAACAGTCTAACATCTTATTTCAAGTGCTCGAATTATTTTCCATCCACTTTTTGATAGTAACCTAATCGATGATCGAAAACACCAACAGTATTTTTGATCATTTCAGTAGGAATGAGAGCTGATTCATTGTAAAATTTTTTGAAGCGTTTAAATATTGAACATTGTTACTTGTTATTTTTCGTATGGTTAGAGTGACAATAAACTATTATTCATTCCATAACCACCACAGAAAAGGGTTGGTCATCTTTCAAACATATTTTTTGAAAATTAAAAGTTCTTTTTATTTTCAACTCAAAAAGTATTTTTGGATAAGGTCTACTACGAAGAGTAATAAAAATGAACAAACTCACTGATAGAGAAAGAATAACGATTCTCATGATGAGAGGTTGGGGACACATGCAGCGATCTTATAGGGCCGTAAGAGATATTTTTAATGCTTCATTTAGGGTTGGTGGAACTCCACTATCATTTTCAACAGTTCAAAAACTGTTAGAAGGTTTGAAAATACCGGCACTATCAGCGATTTACCTCGATCAGGCAGACCAATGTCAGCAGGTAACGAAGAGAAATCTTTAGATGTTGTGTTAACATTCACCGAAGATCCGCATACTTCCGTTCGTAGAGCTGCTCAAGTGCACGAAATAAGTAAATCATCTATTCATAACATACTAAAGAGAGAGAAGTTCCATCCATTTAAAGTAACGCTAATACACAAGTTAAATGAAGATGATTTCGATCGTCGCGTTGAATTCTGTGATGATATGATGGCACGCATCGTACAAAATCCAAATTTTCCATCAAATATAGTCTTCTCAGATGAAGCTACATTTCAACTTGACTCAAGCGTAAATAGGCATAACTGTAGATATTGGGCAGTTGAAAACCCTCATTGGGCAAGAGAAGCCAAGTCACAATATCCACAAAAATTAAATGTCTGGGCTGGAATATTAAATAATAGGATTATAGGACCATTTTTTATCGATGGCAATTTAAATGCAGAAAAGTATGAAACTATGTTGCGGAATCAAATTGTTCCTGCTATAAGAGAAATAGCTGGAGAGGACTTTAATAACACATGGTATCAACAGGACGGTGCAGCAGCTCATTATGCACGAAACGTTCGCACATACTTAGATACAGTATTCATTAATCGATGGATAGGACGAAGAGGTGCAATTGAATGGCCAGCTAGGTCCCCCGATTTAACGCCTCTAGATTATTTCTATTGGGGTTATCTGAAGGATCGTGTATTCAAAACAAAACCCTTAAACTTAGATGAATTACGTGAAAGGATCATTGATGAATCAGCTCTCATTCCTACTGAAATGATTGAAAATGCTGTTGGTGCTTTCTATCATCGATTAGGTTACTGTCAAGAAATGAATGGAGAACAGTTCGAGCACTTGAAATAAGATGTTATACTGTTTAAAAAATCAAATGTGAGAGGCAAGGGGACTCACGTAAATCAAGCGCCCCATCGTGAGAGGCAAGGGGACTCACGTAAATCAAGCACCCCATCGTGAGAGGCAAGGGGACTCACGTAAATCAAGCACCCCAAAGGGAACAGATTTTACTACGTCCACGTCGTTGTTCCTGGGTAACGCTAAATGTAAAAAAATTGAACTTGACATGACTTTTAAGGACAATGTCAAGGTCACCATTAGATTTCTCGTTGAAAACTACTAAAGAATTAACCTCGCTCAGTGTGATAAAAAGTTTAAACAAGATCAGACCGTCATTAAGTTTAAATGACCTTCAAATGAACGTCAAGGTCCTTCTTGAACTATGTTCTGAGTACATGTTTGGACGTAAAGTTTCACACTCTTTCCGATTCCGCTAAAAAAATAGGGGTTACCATTTAAAAAAATGAGGTTGACCTCGAAATAACCTCAAAAATGAGGCTCAAAATGAGGTTCAAGGTCGAATCAGAGGTCACCTTCAAGTCTTCGTTCGAACTTACCAAACCTTACCTTTATTTGTTTTGTTTTACCACTGAACTCGCGAAATTTTTAAGAAATCATACTTTGACCTCAATTTGACCTCTGGGGGTAACCTCAACCTCATACCTTAATACATATCCGGACGTAAAATTTTCCGCTCTTTCAGATTCCGCTATAAAAAATAGGGGTTACCATTTAAAAAATGAGGTTGACCTTGAAATAACCTCAAAAATGAGGTCCAAGGTCGAATCCAAGGTCACCATTGGATTCCTCGTAAAAAATTACTACAAAGGCGACCTTAACATTTTCCAATAGTAATTCAGCTGAGAAATTATTTGGGTGTTTCCAGACTTTTTGGACACGCTGTATATATATATATATATATATATATATATACATATATATATATATATATATATATCATTGTACGGTATTTTGAGGATTTCATAAAGAATTTGTACAATAGTGGTGACACAAATACAGGGTTGCAAACTTGAACGAATTATTTACAACGTTCCGTTCTCTGAACGGAGCAAAATTTTTAGAACGTATAATGATTATAGAGTAAAATATTAATATTAATATTATCGATTACTCCTCTCTAAACTGAACAATGCGCCAGAAAAGCTACGATACTCCGCTCAAATTCACATTCCTTCTACATTTAAAGCAGACCGTTCTGATGTGACTTAAATTTTTCCGACCATGTAACGATAAAAATCATTACATTATTATAAATTGGGTTGTTGGTTACTTCCAAACGACCAAGTGATTTAAGAAATAAATAAAAACCTACATTGATAACCAAATTGTCTTTCATATTTAGCATACGATCATTCTTAACCAAAAATTATATGGCATGAGCCGGACACGCTCATTTTTGAGTAACACTTTGCTTAACGATGTACAGGTGGTGCGCACCATAGCTTTTTGCGTTTATATATCCAAACACATCGAAGGCGTCGTCTAGGGGTTTAAGGTAGCCGATGACGATGTCCAGGTGGTGCGTACCATAGCTTTCCACGTCTATATATCAAAACACATCGAAGGCATCGTCTAGGTGTTTAAGGTGGCCGATGACGATGTCCAGGTGGTGGGCACCTTAGCTTTTCGGCTCTATACCTCAAAACTGCTCGAGTACGGCGGCTAGGTGTTTAAAGTGGCCGATGACGATGTCCATGTGGTGCGTACCAGAGCTTTTCACGTCTATGTATCAAAACACATCGAAGGGGTCGTCTACGGTTTTAAGGTGGCCGATCACGATGTTCAGGTGGTGCGCTCCATAGCTTTTCACGTCTATGTATCAAAACACATCGAAGGGGTTTAAGGTGGCCGATCACGATGTTCAGGTGGTGCGCTCCATAGCTTTTCACGTCTATATATCAAAACACATCGAAGGCGTCGTCTAGGTTTTTAAGGTGGCCGATGACGATGTCCAGGTAGTGCGCACCATAGCTTTTTGCGTCTTTATGTCAAAACATATTGAAGGCGTCGTCTAGGTGTTTAAGGTGGCCGAAGACGATGTCCAGGTGGTGCGCACCAGAGCTTTTCGGCTCTATATGTCAATACTGCTCAAGTGCGGCGGCTAGGTGTTTAAACTGGCCGATGACGATGTTGAGGTGGTGCGCTGCATAGCTTTTCACGTCTATATATCAAAACACATTAAAGGCGTCGTCTAGGTGTTTAAGGTGGCCGATGACGATGTCCAGGTAGTGCGCACCATAGCTTTTTGCGTCATTATGTCGAAACATATTGAAGGCGTCGTCTAGGTGTTTAAGGTGGCCGATGACGATGTCCAGGTCGTGCGCACCATAGCTTTTCGCGTCTTTATGTCAAAAAATATCGAAGGCGTCGTTTAGGTGTTTAAGGTGGCCGAAGACGATGTCCAGGTGGTGGGCACCATAGCTTTTCGGCTCTATACCTCAAAACTGCTCGAATACGGCGGCTAGGTGTTTAAAGTGCTCGCTTCGCTCGTGCAAAATGTCACACGAACAAAATAGTCGACTTCCCCACCTGTGTCGAAATGTACTATTTAATTGAATATTAATATGTTGCTAATATACGATTATTTTCAAGCATAAAAGACTTAATATCACTGTTATTTGAGTAATTATAAGCCAAAGTAGTTTTAGCATACTTTTCTTATAAGAAAAATGTATTTTTAAGCTCATATTTAAAAGCAAAAAGAAAAACAAAGATCAAATTTAGTCTTAATATTCAAAGTCTTTTAATAAAGTTCTGTAATGATGTACTTCAAAATAGTTCCTTTAAAGTTAAAATAACAAAGAACTTTGAATATTAAATTAAGTTTATTTACATTTTAATTCAATATTTGGTTTTTGTGGAATCGAAGAATACTGTAAATTGAAAATTACTTAGCAGCGCACCGCAATTTTAAATTAAAACTAATATAATATTATATAAAAATGACTAGTGAATAAGATGATAAATTTTTTTGCGTTATACTTATACCGTATAAAACTTTATTTTGAGATCTCTACTCATTACTTTCCTTTCTATTTTTTCTTGTTTTTTCACAAGATTAACAAGAAAAATATTTGATATAAAAAATATTATCAAATTTTGTCTGATTCCATATTAATTAGTTTTATATAATTGTTTGTAGCAAATATTGAAATCTTTATATTTACCATTATTACTTACCTAACTATTTTTAAGTTTTTAGAAATAGTACATTATGATATTAAATCAATCCGTGAAAAAAATAATTTTGACAAGGGCCAAGGTCGTTCTATCAAGTTGCGGGCAATACCCATCGAGGCATTGTCATTGCCTCGAATATATAACCAATGCATTTCATGTATTATTACATCTAGACGCGCAAAGCCAAGGTGTTGCGAAGTATTTTTCGCAAAAAGCTACGTAGCATACGATCTGGTCTTTGTCTTTGGCAGCAGTGGACACCCAGACGACGTATTTGATATGTTCCGAAGTGTAGACCCGAAAAACCACACAGCGCATCCCCTATAGACAACACATTCGCTGTGTTGGGCAGATAGGCGCAAAAAGCTGCGAAGCTTACCACCTGGATATCATCTTCGGCCACCTCCAAAACCTAAAAACGTATTTGATGCATTTGACTTTTGGCGTAGATACACGAAAAGCTACGGAGTGCAGTACCTCGACATTGTCATCGGTCACCTCGAGCACCTAGATTCCACACTGAACGTGTCTTAACGTATACATGGAAAACAAAAATACAAAGTGGACGTCGTCTTCGGCCACCTTAAACATCTAAACGAAGCCTCAGAATTATTTCAAAGTGCGCCACACACAATGAGTTTTGACGTATAGACGCTAAAAGCTATGGTGCGCACCACCTGGACATCGTCTTCGGCCACCTTAAACACCTAAACGACGCCTTCAACATATTTTGACATAAAGACGCGAAAAGCTATGGTGCGCACCACCTGGACATTATCATCGGCCACTTTAAAAGCCTAGCCGCCACACTTCGAACACCTTGATGACGCAGTAACCATGTAGAAAACGTTTTGACTTGGTTTAATTAATTCATGTTCCGTTCTGTCAGGAGCATTTCTTGAACACTAAATAACAGTTTTGTTGAACGAAATACAATACCCTTTTATTTAAAAACGGTTTGATTTAGACTAAACAATTTTTAATAAAAGAATGGTTTAGAATGCATTATTTTTGTTAAGTTATTTAACGGTGTAGTATAGAGTAGAACATTTTGATTATAATTTAAAGTTTCTTTGGTTTAGAACATATTACTTTTCAATCCTTTAGTTCAGAAGTGAACATTTTTTTTACAATTCGAAGTCGGTTTTGTTCAAAAAGGAACGTTTTTATTAAAATTATAAACGGTTGAATTGCAAGAAAACCAAAGTATGAGCGTTTAAAAGAGCGAAATTCCGTTCAAGTTTGCAACCCTGCACAAATATAAACATTGTTATAAACAACCAATAAACAAGCGCGTGACTAAAGAAATAATGACCCTAAGGTTATTGACTAACACCACGACGCCTGCGGCGCCCGCTTTTACGGAAAAATATCACGGAATTTCCGAAATCGATGTATTAACACACTATTGTGGAAACCGCTGAAAAATCCTCAAAATGCCTCTCGAGTGCTTTGGACTTTTGAGGAGACTCCTCAAAATGCCTACAAAATCCTCAAAATTCGGTATATATGACCTATATAATCCTCAAAATGCGTCCCAGATGTGAATATATATATATATATATATATATATATATATATATATATATATATATATATATATATATATATATATATATATATATATATATATGAGTAAATCTACAAAAAAGTAGCTCTTGTTTTTAAGGCAAAAAAGATAATTAAACTAGATAGCGAGAGCTTTCATTTACTTTTTTGTAAAAATAAAAAATGTTAATTTCTTGTAAAGTTATATGAGTTTGCAGATATCGCTTTTACCGCTTTTTAACATTTTTGGTATATCTTAAACATATCTTCAAACTCACGTAACTTTTAAAGGAATAATAAAAAGCAAATTAAAGATCTCGCTTTCTAGTTTAATTCGAGTTTAAATCTCTTTTTTTTTATTTTTGTATTATTTTTCCTGCCGAATTGGCTAGCATTTGAAAAAGGGTAATTTTTAGCATTTGCTTCTGGAATTAAGAAAAAAACCTTTTCTTATTCCCAATTTTATTAATATAATTATTCCAATAAACAAAGTGTAAAGAAATATATACCCCAGGGCGTGTGGTAAGTTCATTTTTTCGCCATACCCTGGCTGAAAGTACCACTTTCGCTCCCGGCTCCGAAACGCGAATGTGGTATTTTCGGCTCGGGTATGATGAAAATCGTATACACAACATGGGGGTAAAGAGGGCCACCCCAGAGCACGTGTTTGCCACCCTCGCCTTCGGCTCGCCTGTCAATTTACACCTGCTCTGGACTGGCCAACTCTTTACCGCCCTTGTTGTGTAATATACTATTCCGAACGCGTTGCCGTTCGGAAACGAACTTTTTAACACTCCGTGCGTAACGCTCCATTTCGTACACGCTCTAATAAAAAAGCACGCCCTAAATCAAGCTTCTCACGCGTCGTGTCAAAAAATAGTGTTCAATACACGAGTGAGAAAGTAATTTTGTCCTTGTATGGCCTTTTCCCCCCCGCTTCGCTAGGGCGCAAACGTCCACACGAGGATAAAATCACTTTTTCGCACTTGTATCGAAAATAATTATTTCAGAACTATAAGTGTGCAAAATCGAACTCTGCACAGCTCGTTAGGAGAAATAGTATACGTCACACGTGCGCAATAGATCACCCGCACTCGTCTCTTTTATATATCGCCCGTGCTGTGCTCGCGCGACAAACTCGACGTGCGGGAATGACCTATTTTGCGCACTCGTTGCGTAATGTAATTCCGTAACTTGTGAGGAAAAATAGTGTGTACGCTACGCGTGCATAAAGAAGGAAATTATGCACGCGCGAAGATTGACGCTCGATTGGCCCGGGTATGGTGAAAAATAATATACGCAACACAGGGATAAAGAGGGCCATCCAAAGCACATGCTTGCCAGCCTCGCCTTCGGCTCGTACGGTAATTTACACGTGCTTAAAAGTTACATGAGTTTGGAGATATTGCTTTTACCGCTTTTTAACATTTTTGGTGTATCTTAAACATACCTTCAAACTCACTTAACTTTTAAGGGAAATGGTTAGCATTTGAAAAAGGGCAATTTTTTAGCATTTGTTTCTGGAATTAAGAAAAAATCTTTTCTTATTCCCAATGTCGAGAAAAGGGATGTCGTTTTGGATTGTACACGAGTACTTTCCGTTCGTTTATGGTATAAAGAAGTAGTAGAAAAAATCTGTTTGGGAGGTGTGTTTAAAAAAAATTATATAATATTGGTTATTACAAATATTTATTATATATTTATTATAAAATCAATATAGTATTGTATAAAAAAATCGTTAATAAAAAAAAAAAACAAATATTAATTTTACTATCGCCCCGCATTTGTATAGTTAACTTAAAAAATTGTACACTATTATCATATAACATATTTCTGAAATTAAATAAAGAAAATGTTGACAGTGTTGCCAACTTAAATTAGAGTAAAAAAAATTTACGCGCGAGATAACGCCTTCTTCAGGTTCATTCCGAGATAACGCCTTTTTCAGGCCGATTTCTAGATAACGTCTTTTTCAGGACGATTTCTAGATAACGCCTTTTTCAGATTGATTACAAGATAACGCCTTCTTCAGGTCGATTTCCAAATAACGCCTTTTTCAGGCCGATTTTTAAATAACGTCTTTTAACCGGGAAGCGACGATATGAGCAAATCTCAGTAACATTTTACCCCCCCCCTCCCCCCAAATTCTTTGAAAATTAAAAAAATTTAAATTCTTTATGGGTGCTAATTTTCATGACATGTTAATGTGTCAGGGCTTGAATTCAAGCTTTTCGTATGTAAAAAAAGCTGTAAAAATTTTACAATCCCTAGCGGAAATAGGATTTGAAAATAACTGTTAATAACTGCAAATAACTGCAAATAACTGAAATAAACAGTTAGGTTTGAGACAGTATGATCAGTTTTTCGAAGTTATTAGCAATTATTAACTGTTATTTGCAGTTTTTTTGCAGTTATTTACAGTTATTGACAGTTATAAAAAGTTAATTTTTTCGCTCTAATAATAACTTTATTTATTATTAACAAAACTGCAAATAATTGCAAATAACTGCAAATAACTGCTAATAACTGCTTATAACTGTTTATAATTGTTTATAACTGTTAATAACTGTTGATAGCACCTTTATTTCTACAGTTAATATTTAATGAAACTCCAAATAACTGCAAATAACTGTTAATAACTGCTAATAACTGCAAAAAACTAAATATACTGTCTCAAACCTAACTGTTTATTTCAGTTATTAGCAGTTATTTGCAGTTATTAACAGTTATTTGCAGCTTTCAACAGTTATTTGCAGTTAGCATTTTCGCTTGGGATGGTATTAAGTGCGCTGTCGTTTCTAGAACGATTAGAAAAATTTTTTAAAAATGACCGAATTTTCGCCCTCTTTTAGTTTTGTGTACACAGTTCTTCCTGTACCATTATTTATATATTTTTTTAATTTTTCTATTCATAATATTTCAAGATCTGGTTCAGTCGTGTGCTCTGTAAAAAATTTGAGTTTCAGCCTTTTGAACCTCAAATTTTGGAGTTCCGAACAGTTAAAAAGTTTCCACGAAGATTTTAAAAATTAATAATCTTATATATGGTCTATATTTCGTGGCACATCGATCTACCAGATCTTGAATTAGAGCTTTCAGCTCGAAGAAAAAGCTATAAAAACTGAGCACGTTTAGTAAATGTGCTACCCATTTCTAGATTGATTAGAAAAATACATAAGAATCATATACCTATAAACTATGGGGCCGCGCCCAGTGCCCCCCCCCCCCTCAGTCTATATGTATAAAAATTTCGTTTTTACATATGAGGCACGACCGCTACTATTCAGGAGAACCTTATATCTTGGATGTTGTAAAAACTCTTACATCTCAAATAATAATGTATTATATTTTTATGAAAACTGTAACGCAGTCATGAAAAATTATTTGTTTTCTATAATGGCCAAAAATTGACTATTTTGATCGTATGATATCTATTTTTTAGTTTTTAATCATTCGTTCAGCTTTAACTTACAATAAATTGTTTTATGCAAAAATGTTCAAATCAAATCCTATTAAATGATAAGCGATAATCGATCATTTCAGATGTATTTACGTGTTAAAAAATCGTTTTTATAAGTTTAATTTGTCAGGAATTGATTGTACAAATAAATATTCAATCGGAAAAATTTTTGTTTTAATATTATCTATAACTTTTACATTTGACATTTTTGTGTAAATTCAAATCGTGTCAAGTAACGAGGAAAAATCAACTATTTTGTCGATTATATCATTATTGCGTTTACAAGTATTGTTCCTAGAAAAAAATGTTCAATTTAAAAAAAAAAAACGTGTTTTTATACTGAAAATTAATTTTTGATACATTAAGCTTAAAAATCTGTTTTTTCAAATTTTTATTTGCTCTGGAGTTTTTTATTTTCCGATGGATTCGCCTCAATATAGAACTGTTCGGTACTTATAATTAGACAAGTATCTGGCCCAAAATTCGTTTGGATCTGTCGAAATTTTGCTGAGATAATCGAGGAACTTCATTACATCCGGACGTACAGACATATACATACATCTCAGAAAACACTTAAAATGGACTATTTTTGGGTGGAAAACAAATTTTTGTATAATAAATTATTTGCTTTTGAGATATAACAATTTTCGCTCTGGAGAAAAAAAAACGGCTTTCCCGAGTAGCGGTCGTATCTAAAATGACCGTTTTTTCTCCCATTTTTAATGTTGTACACAGTTTGTTGTTCCTGTAAGTAATATTATCTAAAAATATTGTTTCATTTGTCTATTTCAAAGCAAACATTTTTAGCTTTGGTTCAGTCATCTGTTTTGTAAAGTACTTGAGCTACAGCCTATTGAATATCAAATTTTGGGATACCCAAAAAATTCAAAGTTCCTGAGATTTCCTCATTTATCAAATCGTTTTACAAAGTCTAGCTTGTTATAAATTAATGTAATTTAACACAAATTATTCATGTTTGAAATCCCCCAAGCAAAATGAATTATAAAAATCGTTGCATTTATGATAGATATAATCCGCATATATTCTTTATATGATGCACTATAATACTATAAAAAAATTCAACTGATTATCGCAGACGATATCGAGGGGACTTGTTTTTTCATTCTGTTTTGCATCCCGTATGGAAATAATAAATGTATGAAACCGTAGGAAAAAGTATAAAAATGAATCTTTCTATTGGTTTTTGGCCATATTTTATACGGTTTTATATATTTTTATACATTTTTATACAGTTTAATACATTTTCAGACATTTTTTTACAATTTAGAAATTCTTCGATGTCAAGTTTGTAAAAAGGTCGATATAATAACACATAGCAAACCGTATAAAAATGTACATTTCTGTATACTTCCGTAGATTTTTTAAAATTATTAAATTTTTATACGGTTTTATACATTTTTATACAGTTTAATACATTTTCATACAAAATAAAAAAAATGAATAGAAAAATATATAAATAAATTATGTTATTATGTTTATAAAAACGTAATTACCTTTTTACGTTTTTTTTTGTTGTTAATTGTAGCTAGTGGCCAAAATTACTACCAAAGATTGTCGTGAGAAGGTAGCAAATAACAACAATAGTTTTTTACGACGTTTCGGACATCCTTTATTGATTATGTCCCTCTTCAGGCAGCTAGTAACAAAGTACAAAATACAACTTTTAACAACAACGTATATTAACTTAATTATGAACACATAATTTTACAAGTAACAATTAACACTTACAAAGTCTGTATTTTTTCCTGAGTATTACGGAGAACTATCCGTTCGTCAATGTAACGACCATGACAAAATTTTCCTATTTATACCTATCATTAGTGTATTAGTGTGAGTGTAAGTAAGAACGTAACATGTACTGGCTTAATTGTGTAGAGCTTTTTTGGTGTGTACAACAAGATACAACCTTCCATAGCCTACTCTCCTGATATCTGTTCCACTATTGTATGTGATATTTTTTTATACTAGGAAGGAGATAGAAATTGAAAATTATTAATCATAGTATTCTATTCTTTTGGAAGTTTATTAATTTCAAATTGCTTGTTCATAAATTTCTTTTGTGTGTGTATATATAATGCTTCGGAAAATAGTCTTTTTTCTTTATTTTTTTCATGATCTAATATATTAACAGTGTTGAAATTTATAGTATGATTATTTTCTATCCTATGTATGTGTAGTGACGAATTTTCATCTTCTTCCGTGTATTTTTTATGGTGTTCTTTGATTCTCACACCTAAGCGCCGACAAGTTTGGCCAACATAGGATGCATTACAATTATTACAATTGATTTTATACACAACGTTAGACTTTTCTAATTTTACATTCTTGTTAATTTATCAATTGAAGCTAATGCCCGAATATTATAATAATATTTACATTCTTGTCTTTTCCTAGTACTATAATATTGCTCATTTTGTTTTGTGTACTAAATATAACATTAGTATTTAATCGTTTAAAAAAGTTCTTTGTAAAACCTTCGATTTCTTTCACATATGGTAGACAAATGAAATTCTTGTTGTCATTATTTGAATTTTGTTGAGTACTTCTTCTGCAATAGATCTTTTTTAATAGTTTTTTTATATAAAACTCGATAAAATCAAGAGGATAATCATTTTTTGTTAAAACTTTCTTGATAAAGGCAATATTATTTCTATGGAAAGAACTATGTGATAACTCACCTACATATGAATTATCAAAATTTTTTGCCAATTTCCTACAAAAAAAACATAAAAATACCTAGGTCACATATCGATAACAGCTCAAAACTAAAAGAGAAAATTGATAACCTTGATATACCTGACGATTATGAACTTGTCAGTTTTGATGTTGTGAGTTTATTCACAAATGTGCCAGAATATTTAGTATTAAAAGCAATAGAAAAAAGATGGCATCAAGTACACAACAAGACAAATTTAAACTTGTCGGAATTTTGTAAGGTTATTAAGTTTATCTTAAATAATAATTATTTTCAATCCAATCAAAAATTTTACAAACAAATTTTCGGATCAGCAATGGACAATCCTATCAGTCCAGTTTTATCAGACATTGTCATGGAAGACCTAGAGTCGCATTGTATAAACCTTTTAATCTCAAAACCGTTATTTTATTTTCGATATGTTGATGATGTATTATTATGTATACACAAAGACCACATAGATGAAACATTACGCATTTTCAATAATTACGATAAAAATCTTCAATTTACAGTCGAAAAAGTACAGAATAATTGTATTAGTTTTCTAGATGTTAAGATTATTATTACTGAACAAAAGAAAATTATAACAGATTGGTACAGAAAACCGACTTTCTCAGGTAGATATTTGAACTTCAATTCACATCATCCGATTAACAACAAAATAGCCATAATTTATTGCCTTATCGATCGAGCCATAAAGTTATCACATAGTTCTTTCCATAGAAATAATATTGCCTTTATCAAGAAAGTTTTAACAAAAAATGATTATCCTCTTGATTTTATCGAGTTTTATATAAAAAAACGATTAAAAAAGATCTATTGCACAAGAAGTACTCAACAAAATTCAAATAATGACAACAAGAATTTCATTTGTCTACCATATGTGAAAGAAATCGAAGGTTTTACAAAGAACTTTTTTAAACGATTAAATACTAATGTTATATTTAGTACACAAAACAAAATGAACAATATTATAGTACTAGGAAAAGGCAAGAATGTAAAATTAGAAAAGTCTAACGTTGTGTATAAAATTAATTGTAATAATTGTAATGCGTCCTATGTTGGCCAAACTTGTCGGCGCTTAGGTGTGAGAATCAAAGAACACCATAAAAAATACACGGAAGAAGATGAAAACTCGTCACTACACATACATAGGATAGAAAATAATCATACTATAAATTTCAACACTCTTAATATATTAGATCATGAAAGAAATAAAGAAAAAAGACTATTTTCCGAAGCATTATATATACACACACAAAAGAAATTTATGAACAAGCAATTTGAAATTAATAAACTTCCAAAAGAATATAATACTATGATTAATAATTTTGAATTTCTATCTCCTTCCTAGTATCATAAAATATCACATACAATAGTGGAACAGATATCAGGAGAGTAGCCCTAGTGGAAATGAAAAATGAAAATAACTGTAAATAACTGTAAAAAACTGTAAATAACTGAAAAATAACAGTTTATAACAGTTTATAAGTGTTTGATTTGAGACGTTAATAACAGTTATTTACAATTATTTACAGTTATTTACAGTTATTAACAGTTATTAACAGTTATTAACAGTTATTAACAGTTATTAACAGTTATTTACTGTTTTGCAGAAAAGTACCTGCGAAAACGGAGGTGCTGATAAAAGTTAGTTACAGTTATTAACGGTTATTAACAGTTTTTAACAGTTTTTAACAGTTATTAACAGTTATTAACAGTTATTTACAGTTTTGTTGATAAGAAAAAGTTAGTATTATAGCGAAAAAAATAAACTGTTTATAACTGTAAATATCTGTAAATAACTGTTAATAACTGTTAATAACCGTTAATAACTGTTAATACCCTTTATCAGTACCTCCGTTTTCGCAGGTACTTTTCTGCAAAACTATAAATAACTGATAATAACTGTTACTAACTGTTAATAACTGTTAATAACTGTTAATAACTGTTAATAACTGTAAATAACTGTATCAGCATGGTACAGTGGGGCACGATTGAACTCGTGTTCTGTATAGCGCGTTCTTTTCGAAGAGTATATGAGCATGCTATAGTGGGGGCAGCTGAACGAGCTCGACCCCCCCGTTGCAGCAGCCGAAAGCCAGCGTCTGCAAATCCTTACCTTGCGGAGAGCTTGGTTGACGTCACGATTTTTATCGAGTATAGCTGCGATAATTGTGCGCGTATGATAGCCTTCCACAGCGGGCGCGCGCGCGCGCGCGCGCGTGTGTGTGTGTGTGTGTGTGTGTGTGTGTGTGTGTGTGTGTGTGTGTGTGTGTGTGTGTGTGTGTGTGTGTGTGTGTGTGTGTGTGTGTGGTTTTCATCCTACTCCACGGTGTCGCGGAGCCTACTCTAAATTTCGACTCCGGGGATAAGTGTTAATATATTATATGGATTAGGTAGAGTGAAAAGAATTAGAAATATTATTAGAAATATTATTATTTTTATTAGAAAAAAATTAATTTCAAATCGTTACAAAAAATAATACAAATTAATTTTCGGAACATATAAATGTATAAATCATTAGCCAAAAAAAAAAAAAATAGTTTGAATAATATTACAAAAAAAAAAAAAATACAAAATGAGTTCCATTATTATCAAAAAAAGTTATTAAAAAAATTTTACATACTATTACAAAAATAAAAAATTTCTATCTCTTTTATCTCTCACTTTTTTTGAGAGATAAGTCCAACGGAGAGTCCCCTTCTTCTTCTTCTTCTTCTGACAGTTCCTTGTTGGGGGAAAACAAGGTTTTGCTTGCCCAAAACGTCTAACACGTTTTGACAACTTTACGGCATACGCCGCACCGCCACTTGCCACACACTGCACATAACTTCCACGCGCAGTTTTTGTATTTTCTGTATATTTTCTTTGAACACGTGTCACACGTGTATGGCACCGGTAGCAAATGTTTTGTAGATCGCACCATTCGCCTCTGCTGGTGGTGCTGCTGCTGCTGCTACTGCTGCTGCTGTGGTTGCTGATGCGATGTCTCTTCCGTTGGGGAAGCAGGCGACGTCATACTATCGTGGCATACGCAGTCACTAATCGCACAGTCGTCACATCGTAGTGTCGAACAATAATCGCACTGTATGACCTTTTTGCTTGATCTAATGATGCACTATCGTGGCATACGCAGCCACTAATCGCACAGTCGTCACATCGTAGTGTCGAACAATAATCGCACTGTATGACCTTTTTGCTTGATCTAATGATGCACATGCATCTACAGCAGGAGCGCGCGTTTCTTATCTTCTCACTGAGGTTTCTGTCGAACTGCTTCTGCGCAGCGCACAACTGTCGCTGGAACAAGAGAATTTCATCCGTGATCTTCTCCAACACACACACATCACTCTCCACTTCTTTTTTTTAATTGATTTATTATCCTGGTTTTTTTATTCACCAACTTTTTCACCACTTTTTCTTTTTTTTCTAATTTTTCGATCACCCTCTCTAAGGCGCGCGATTTCTTAATCCAACTCATGTTAGTGAGCTCTGACGAACGAATGATGCCTTGACTTAAGTCAGAGCTGTCTGGACCCAAGTAAAACCTTATTTTTCGTATGGTGGACGAAGGTGGGGGTTTGCTAAACTGTCATTTTATACGTCAAAGATAAGAGTCCATATGACGCCAAGTAACAACATGACTGAATTATTAGCGCCACACTTGCCCACAGCAGAAGTACCAAAGGGGAATTCGGCGCGTTCAGGATGTTAGTGTTTTAAAGAGTATCGAGTGAGTTGAAACCGCTCTATTCGAAACATAAGTCGATTCTCGACACACACACACACACACACACACACACGCACACACACGCACACACATACACTTCGTTGTTGTTTCGAACGAGATTACTCCTTAACGAACTTTTTCTTCTCGGAACTATATTCGTAAAGAAGAAGAGAGGTGTCGAATTCACCCCTGTAGATTGCGTAAGTGGGACTGCGAATTTCGATACACCATGCAAACGGTAAGATTGGCTGCAAGGGCAGTTATTCGCATTATAAAAGCTACTGATTTACCCGTCGCTCATCTCAGTAGCTATGCGAATCATGGCGCGAGTCAATAGGCCTTTTTACCGCGAGTGCAAGCTGAGGAGCATAGTGATTTGCACGAAGTAATAGCGCGCATCGCTTCCAGCTTACGTTTGCATCGGCACCCTGTATGGCGAAGGTGCGACATAACTTGGCGGCGAAGACTCCGCAATATGAATTACGTGCATTTACGCTGCGAATTGCGATTTCTGCTGTCGCAAAGTGGGTTTCGACGAATAGCGCAATTTTATTTGAGAATATTTCGCAATATTCGCTCTGCACTATTAAAAGCCGGTGAATATATCTCGGAAATCGGAATGGCTAATACTATCATTTTACAAGACATGATAAACGCATACCAAGAACAAAGAGGTAAGTAAAAATATTATTATTTTAGAAAAAAAATATTTTTTGCTAATTAAAAATAAATTACAGCATTGGATGATTTGCTTGCCGATGATAGCGATGCCTCTACAATATTTATGGACTATAGCGGACGTCAAAATCCTGTAGCACGCGCTTTAAGCTTTCAAAGCGAACCCGAATCGTCGAGCAGCAGCAGCAGCAGCAGCAGAGAGGAAGAAGAAGAAGAAGAAGAAGAAGAAGAAGAAGAAGAAGAAGAAGAAGAAGAAGAAGACGAGGCACGCGAGCAGGGAAGTGTTGCAGACGGTACAAGCTCCAGCGAAGAGGATATCTCAGGTAACGATGACGAACAACCACGCTTAATATACGTTCCGATTCAACAGCAACAGCAACAACAACAACAACAACAACAACAAGAAAACGAAGAAGTACTAGAGGCGGGTGCGCTTTCTGAAGGTGAAGAGAGCGAAAGCATGATTCGAGTAATGTCTTCCTCGGACGAAGAAGACGAAAATACAATGATACCACAGCAGTTACTCGCAACGCTGAGACAGTATACAGAACCTCGCAATGCTGTGGAGAGGGCCATTATGAGCAAGGAGCCCCAGCCGAGTGGAAACGCCGAGCGGCCGCGGGCGGAGACACTGCACAATTTTTACACCTCCAGGGCGCGACGTTCGGAAAATTCATTCCATAATTTAGAGGATGGAAATCGCTTGGTATGGAATAGTTTCGACGAGACTAATCCCCTTGATCGCCGTGTCAATGAATGTAAGTTTCTTTTATTCATCAATACATTTTCGCGCAGATTAAATTTTTTATAATCGGTTTTTTAGTTATACGAAGAAGACTAAATAGTTCTGATGGATTGGCGACACCTGGGTACGATATCCCACATTTATTTGTTTACGCGAGAAGAATTATTCACGTACGACGTGCACAAGAATTGCGCTGGTTCCATGACCAGGCCGTAAATGAAAGTTCTCCTTTGTATACAACGGGTGATTTAGAAGATTTATTAGATCGCGTGCACGAAAGTTTTAATGGGAAGCCGGAAGACTAATTGTTTTAATAAAAAAAAAAAATATTGTATTTTTTTAAATTTAACTTCTAATATACATATTACAGTGCGAGAAGGTGACTTTTTATTTTATTCGCCGTCACCCTCTCCTTCATCGGACATAGCTTTGTCACCTACAGCATCATCTACAAGCTCGATATGGCCATCGCTCCCACCGTCTCCCGCATCAGAGATTGCCATACATTCAACAGTGGGCGAGAGTAGAGAACCACTGCAATTGGGCGAAGGCAGTGGGCGATAGCATGTATAGGAGCAGTGCCGAAGAAGACGGCAGCGGAGATAACTTAGAGAACGAGACTCTCGAGATAAGCCCACCGGGGGTAAGATTTACTATTCTACAAGAAAGCGAGAATTTCGTACGTAGATTTTAAATTGTCGGTCGTTCCATTGTACTGCGAGTCAACAATCCGCCCGACGAATGCGATAACCCAATGTTTTGGATCGAATTGACTATGCGGGATATTCACGCGTATATTATTTCGATGGTGCCGGATGACGACACTGTATTAGTCGGAGTTGCGATAAGGAGTGAACACTTTTTGCATGGCACGGCTGGTCTGTCTTTTCGTCCATCTGAAAATTTTTTTTACGATGATTTATGGAATTTAATTTCCAGTATAACTCAAAGTAACCAAGATTTTCAAGTGGATGATAGCTTTATTTTACAAATCACATTTATAAGCGTTCCTGTGGGCTCGGGTGCAGCCAGATCAAAAAAATTATCCATCGACAGCGTGTCTCGGCGTTCAATAGTATCAATCATCAACGATGATAATTTATGTCTGCCGCGTGCGTTAGTAGTTGGGGAAGCTCATATAAAATTACGCGCGAATAACTTGGTCGAAGTTCGTGAAGAATGGAATATAATACGCGACGGGCGGCGCAAGTTACAAAAGCAACGCGCGGAACGCTTGATACAAGCTGCAAACGTACGTATTTCACGCGTCGGTTGTGGCTTCTACGAAATAGAAAGATTTCAGAATTTTTATCTGCAAAGTAATATTGCTATAGTGGTTTACGAGAAACCAACATTCGGCAACGGCGATCCTCCTTTTTTCGACGGGCACGCTCAAATAGAAACTCAGGGAGAATTAAAAGGGGTTATTAATCTATGCTACGACCCATGTGCGAAGCATTTCGATACTATTTTAAACGTAATAGGTTTAGCGAGGACAAAATTTGTTTGCAGTTATTGCAATAAAGGCTTTCATTTCATTGATCAACAAAAATGTAGAAAAACTTGCTCGAAATGTTTCGTTTCTCCACCCTGCTTATCAGATGGCATCGATTTAATAAAATGCGCGAAATGCAATTGATTTTTTCGGCACTTCGTGTTATCAAAATCATTTAGAGGACGGTAGTTATAAAAAGAAAAATAAAAAATTATGTGACATTGTACAATTTTGCACACGATGTTGTAAAGTAACAAATAGTTATCGCGGACGACACGTGTGTGGGAAAATTTGGTGTAAATCTTGTAAAACTAATCATTTTATAAACGAAAATTGTTATATGCAACCTATAACAAAAAACGGTGAATACGCGAAAAAAAAATTTTTATACATTTTTTATGATTTTGAAACGCGTCAAGATGAAGCGTATTTAAATCACGAAAGCACGAAAATTCACGTACCTAATTTGTGCGTAGTGCAACAAGTCTGCACGGATTGCATCGATCAAGATGATGTTTCACAATTTTGCCACACATGCGGTATTCGCGAATATGTTTTTCGGGAGAATCCTGTTACACGATTGATAGAATTATGGGTTCGAGATAAAACAGTCTTTAATCAAATCGTGTGTATCGCGCACAACGCTCGCGCTTTCGATGCCCAATTTATATTAAAGGAGTTGGCCGAGCGAGAGAGTCAAGTTTTACGCAGTGTTATTTTAAATGGGGCGAATATTATCTCTATGCGATATGGGTGTACTACATTCATAGACAGTTTAAATTATTTTCAAGCGAAATTGAGTGCTCTACCGGCTGCCTTCGGCTTGCCGCAAAGCAGCAAAAAAGGTTTTTTCCGCACTTTTTTAATACCGTTGAAAATCAGGATTACGTAGGCCCTAGGCCCGATCCAACTTTTTTCGCACCAAATTCCATGTCCACCAACGAGAGAGCGACTTTTTTCCAGTGGTACAATGAAAACGCGCCGGATTATGTTTTTAACTTTAAAAATGAAATCGTCGAGTATTGCCGTATGGACGTGGAAATATTGCGTCGTGCATGCATAGCTTTTCGAAAAATTTTTCTCGATATCGGTAACACAGACCCCTTTGTTTCGGCGACCACGATCGCGTCGGCGTGTTCTCATTTATTTAGGAAAAATTTTCTCAAGGCTAATACCATAGGAATTTTACCACCTGCTGGTTACAGGCGCGCTGACAAACACTCTCAAAAAGCTGTCAAGTGGCTATTGCAGTGCGAGCGTGAAATCGGGCGAGAGATTATTTACGCCGGGCGTGCACGTGAATATCGGTTACCAGAAGGATTTTTAGTTGACGGATATTTGCCTCCTCCAGCGACAGAGGCTAGTGTCTCGACCACGGCATCGTCATCATCATCATCATCAGTATTTACATCGGGTAAGGGCGTTGTGTTCGAGTATCAAGGCTGTTATACACACGGCTGCCCGCGCCGTTTTGAAAACAAACGCGATACGCTGACTGCTTTCAATCGCACACATAACGAAGCCTACGAAAATACGCGCCGTAAGATAGATAAAATAAAGTCGCACGGATACGAGGTGCGTGAAATTTGGGAATGCGAATTCGACCGCCACATAACCGAAAATCCTCAAATCGCGAATTATGTAAATAATCATCCGCTTATTAGCAAAATGATTTTAAACCCGCGAGATGCATTCTTCGGAGGGCGCACAGAAAATATTAGATCGTATTACAATGTTAGCGAGGGTGAAACAATTAGATATACGGATATTTGCTCGTTATATCCGTATATATGTAAAAGAGGCCGCTTCCCACTTGGAACCCAGATATATTTGTCGGTAGTCAGTGCGATACGTTGACGGGAGGAAACAATGATAATCTCTCGCGAATAGAAGGATTGATCAAATGCAAAGTGTTGCCGCCTCGCAAATTGTTCCTTCCTCTCCTACCGATAAAAAGGCACGGAAAATGACTGTTTGCTCTTTGTCGCTCTTGTTGCGAGGAGATGCGACAGGATGATTGTAATCACGAAGACGATCGCGAGCGTGAATTCTCGGGTACGTGGGTAGCTGATGAGATAAGAAAAGCCATAGAATTGGGTTATCGAATTACTAAAATACATATAATATGGAACTACAAAATGACGCAGTATGATCAGCAGAGCGATAAAGGCGGGTTGTTCGCCGGCTATGTGAATGCGTTTTTGAAACTGAAACAAGAAGCTAGTGGGTGGCCAGCATGGTGCGACAGCGAAGGGGATAAAGAGCGTTACATAAACGAGTATGAGATAGCCGAAGGCATACGAGTGTAGGGGGAAAAAATCAAGAAAAACGCTGGGTTATGCGCAGTGGCAAAACCCTGCCTCAATTCTTTTTGGGGGAAATTTGGGCAACGCAGCAATTTAAAGCAGACTGCGATTGTAAAAACGCGCGAGGCCTTACTCAGACTCTTGATGGCCCCCGATAAAGAAGTGCTCAGTGTATTACCCGTCAACGACGAACTCTTGTATGTACACTGGCAACACATTGCGGAGGCAGTGGAACAGGCCCCTAATACTAATGTAGTCATCGCCGCTTACACGACAGCGCAAGCACGACTAAAATTATATAGTTATCTAGAGAAACTCGACCGCTGTGTATTGTACTATGACACCGACTCCTGTGTATTCGTTTGTAACGAGCGTGCGAAAAATGAGGAATACAGACCTCATATCGGCTCGCTATTAGGCGATATGACCGACGAACTCGGACAAAATACATACATTGAAACTTTCTTATCCGGCGGTCCTAAGTTTTACGCTTACAGAGCGACAGATTCATCTACAGGAGAAAAATTTGAATGTTGTAAAATTAAAGGAATAAGGTTGGATTATACTAACACCTTGAAAATAAATTTTGACAGTATCAATCGGCTGATCGAATCTTTTTTCGTCGGCCATCCAAGTAGTATCAAATTAAACTTTAAAGCGATAAGACGAATGCCGGATCACACTGTCGTCACACGAGACGAAGTTAAAACATGTTGTATCGTTTTGAATAAATGGCACTATCTTAGTAAAGAATTGTCATTGCCTTTTGGCTATAAGCGTTAAAACATTTTTTATTAATAAAAAGTAAGACTTTTGTAAATGTTGTTCTTGTTGTTTGTTGTTATTTTCCTCTCTCTCTCTCTCTCTCTCTCTCTCTCTCTCTCTCTCTCTCTCTCTCTCTCTCTCTCTCTCTCTCTCTCTCTCTCTCTCTCTCTCTCTCGCAATGTTCATCTTAGAAAAATAAATTTTTTTTTATCAAAAATATTTCACGCGCGTGCTGCTGCAACAGCTGATTTGCACGCCCAAAGTATACGCTTTTAAAGCGGCGAATATCAGCTTATACCACGCGGAGTACAAGCTTGTACACGCGCCCGGTGCGCGGTGCATATCAGCTGATGAAGCACCGCGCCGCGCCGCCGCGGGGCCCACGCGCGCCGGGGGGCACTGGTGAGACAGTTGGTTTTTTTTCATGCGAAAAAAAAATGATAAAAGCACGAGCAAATTGGGTTTAGTTGTCAGTCTCGAAAATGGATACGCGCTGGAAACATCCATTTACGTGTTGCGTGTGCGAACCTACCGAATGTGGCAAAACGCAGTTCGTCAAAAAATTTCTCGCAAATTTACCGGCAATCTGTAACGTACGCTTCGATCGCATACTTTTTTATTACGCCGAGTGGCAAGAAGCCTATCGGACGAAGCTGAGACCCTGTGGTGGTGGTGGTGATGACGCACCGCGTATCGAATATCGGGAAGGTCTGCCTCAAGCAAGCGATTACTCTAACGATAGCGATAAAAAGAAATTACTTATACTCGATGATTTGATGCGTGAATCTTCATGCGATGTGATATTAGATTTGTTCACGAAGGGCAGTCATCACAAAAATATTAGCGTTATATTCATAATGCAAAATATTTTTCATAAAGAAAAGTCACAGCGCGATATAAGTCTGAACACAAAATACATCGTACTGTATAAAAACCCGCGTGATCGCGCTCAAATACAGCACTTGGCGCGTCAAGTGTATCCGGAAGATCCAAAATTTCTGCAAGAGGCCTACCTTGATGCCACGCGAACTCCACATACGTATCTTTTTCTCGATTTATCGCAAGACTGTGTCGACGAATTTAGATTTCGCTCTTGCATATTTCCCGATGAAAAAAGGCACTACGCTTATGTGCCAAAAAATTCAAAATTTCGATAGTTTAATTATATTTTAAGGTGAAGGAGAGGGGGGGGATGAAGCAAAAAAAAAGGAAATAGATAAGTCAGACGCGCGAGCACTCGACACAGTTGAGAGATAACGATGGCAGGAGCAACACGAATGAATTCTAGACGCTGTTTGCCTTGAACTAAACGTTTTCTCAAAAAACAGTTGGCACTTTTGGGTGCTCTGTCACACTGCGACGGCAAACAGCGTTCGGCCATTCTTCGCACGGCTGATAAATCGCTCGTCAAGTGCATATGCGAGTGCGCATTAAACGTTTTACACGGGGTAGTGAAATTGAGAGATTGCGAGAAGAAACAGCTGAATAAGCACAAGCTCGTATTGCGCAGATTAATCAATCACAAGTCATCAAGTTGGAAAACTAAAAAACGCGCAATAGTGCAGAACGGAGGATCTTTTTTGCCAGCTCTTCTAGCGCCCATCGTAGGCGCACTCATATCTAAACTGTTTGGAGCAGGAGGAGGAAAGCAGTGAAAAAAAAATAATCAGAGAAAGCGGTATGGGACGAACTCGTAAAATGGTAATCGTGCCCGAAGACGCAATCGAACGCGTGCAAGCCGTCGAAGCAACGAAAAATATTGCCCCGAGTGAAGTCTCCGACGTAAATTCCGTGCAAACTCCCGGTGATAATTTGACCAGATTAGACGCCGAAATGTTTGATATTCTTCACTCGAAGAAAGGGGTTAAGGACGTTTACGAAAAATGTCAAAATTACTTACAAGTTTTGCGACGTTATCTTTTTCTCCGTGAAAGCGAGCACAACAGCAGCAGCAGCGATGCTCAGCGAGAAATCGACGAAATTGACGAGACACTAGCACCACTCACCGAAGAAGCCATTATCGATGGTGTACCCAAGGCATATCAGCGCAAGGTTCGGCTTTTGTTGCGTCATTGGAAAACAGTAGCATCCGAACGTCTCAAGTGGAGCAATGCCGGAACAGTGAGTATAGATGGTCGCACGGTAGAGCGTTCAAATATTATAGAATTACTGAACTATGCGGTTAGAAGGGAAAAAAATAACGACGAAGAAGCACCAGTTGGACGCATGGAGTTTTCTAAATTTGTTAAAACTTCCGATACTCCGACGAATTTAATAGGCAACAGCGAAGTTTTAAAAATTGGCAGAGTACTCACAGCGCCTTTGAATACGGCCAAACGACGACTGAATAAGGAAGACGCGAATGCAGAGCCCTCTCCCGTGCTTACGAGGAGAAGAAAGGCTGAACAAAGTAAAAAAAAGTGGTTACGATTCCAAATATAAAAACCGCACACACTCACACGCACTCATACACAGACACACACACACACACACACACACACACACACACACACACACACGCACACACGCAAACGCACAAAGAGACGATGTACGAGAAACAGTATTACGATCTCTCGTACGAGGCAGGATACGCGGGTGCAAGAAATCTCGTACGCGTAAATAAAAAGAGAGGTAAAGAGAAGGCTAAAATATACGCATGGCTTAGTAACCAAGACGCTTACACGCTTCATCATCCTATAAAACGAAAATTTCCGAGACTGCGCTACAACGTCACGAACGTGGACGATCTGTGGGAGTGTGATTTACTACAGTTAACCTCGATGAAAGACTATAACGACGGCTTCTGCTATATTCTCGTTGTTGTGGATGTGCTCAGCAAGTATGCGTGGATCGAACCATTGCGCGACAAAACAGCGCGCAACGTTGCCGGCGCGTTCGAAAAAATTCTAGACAGAGCGGGCCCACGAGTACCGGTGTGTTTACAATCCGATCGTGGCAAAGAATTTGTCGGCTCAGTTTTTCAAAGCCTTCTAAAAAAATATGACATACAATTTAGAGTAGCGCGAAATCCCGATATCAAAGCGGCTGTAGTCGAGAGACTCAACAGAACAATAAGAGAGCGTATGTGGCGCTATTTCTCGCACAAAAATACAAAAAGGTATGTCGACGTAGTACAAAAAATTATATACGCTTACAACCACACATTGCATAGTGGAACAGAAATGAAACCATCTAAGGTAAATCTGTACAACGCAGCAAAAGCCCGTGAAAATTTGCAAAAGCGTGTTCTTCGACAAAGCGCGGTCCAGAGAAACGGCCGCAAGAGGACCCACCAAGCGATACCTAAATTCAAGGTGGGTGACTTCGTTCGAATCAGTCGGACTAAAAATACCTTCGAGCGTGGTTATGAAAAAAATTTCAGCGAGGAAGTGTTCAAGATAAAAAGGGTGTCGCGACGACAGGATATCTTCACGTACGTTCTCAAAGACTTAAACGGTTAAATTATCGACGGATTCTTTTACACGGAAGAACTTGTATTGGTTGGCCGAGAACGCATCACAAACCATCAAACATTTAAAGTGGAGGGCATAGTTGGTACGCGTGGACGAGGAGCAAAGAAGCAACTACTAGTCAAGTGGTTAGGATACCCTTACAAATTCAACTCTTGGATAAAGGCGAGCGATCTCGATAGAATCTGAAAAAAAAATGGAGAACCAAGATGAATTTTACATGGTGTTACCGAGTAACAGCAGTATGATGTATTTCAGCGATAATACAACAACTTGCTTCACCACGCATTTACAGCGCGAGATTAGGCTGCACGGTGAATGGCTTGTAGGTCTAGCTGAAATTTACGTGCCTTGTACCATAATCCACGTACAAAATACTGAAGCTTCTTATTCGTTTTGTTCCTACGACAGGGGTAAAGTGGTACGCAAAGACGTTTGCCACTTTCCCGACGGTATTTATAAAACAATAGAACAGCTAGCTGCCGAGATAAATAGATCGAACGACGTATATCAACATCAAGTACTGGAGACGATGAAAAGCCGCTTAGGATATTACGCCATAAAGCGAACATGCCATTGTGAAGAGTTTCACGTGACGGAATTCAATGATAAAATTTGTCGTATTTTTGGTATTGAAAATTTCGTGACCAAAGGAATGTTCACGACCGTCAACGAGGGCACCAGAGTCATTGAGGGTGTTAGACCTGCTTCATTGTCTCGCGTTATCCCTGATCAAATGTACGTTTACACGGACATTTGCGAACCATACACAGTCGGCGACACTCAAGCATCTCTGCTACGTATAGTTTCAGTCACAGATCCAAATTACAAATTTGGTTGTAACTACATGCAGCGTTTTGCTCCGATACATTACATACCGTTACTTTATCATACTTTCCAGAATATAGTTATAGATATAAGAGATCAGCACGACCATCCTATACCATTCGAGTATGGTACGTTGACGGTTACGCTACATTTCAAACCTAACCGCTAAAAAATTATAGCCAATATGAGTTACTACATTCAGTGCTACGACGACGAGCAAGTCGGTGGTGGTGGTGGTGTTAGGAGAGTTTTCGCTGGCTCTACTTATCAAAGAGGCCGAGGAGTGGGAGCATGGGTAGGCGGTCTGTTTCGAAAAATGCTGCCTTACATCTCCAGTGGAGCGAAAGCTGCAGGAAAAGAAAGCATACGAGGGGGTTAAATATTTTCGATGACGTGGCGAATAACGGTGTCAATTTCGAAGAAGCAGTGAAGGTCAGAGCCAAAGAATCTAGAAGAAACTTGAAGAGAAAAGCAGCCGAAAAAATATCTGAGATGATGAAAGGCTCGGGTTATAAGACACCTGCTCACAGACGAAAACGTCAGTTGAGAAAGACAATCGGATTAGTTCGCATCACCGAGAAGAAGAAGAAGAAGAAGAAGAAGGGACGAACAACTACAAGAAAAGGTGGCAGAGTCAACAAGAAGAGGAAGAAGCCCACTTTTAGAAATATTAACGACATCTTCGGCCCGAAATAGAAAAAATGGCGTTCTTACATTCACACTCGACAGAATGTATGTCCAGTGAGTTAGACATTTTTTCTCTACCTGCGACTCAAACTTCCATAGAGAGTAGCAGTTTCTTACACTACAAGCCCGTGTCATCGCTCAGCGACGAAGGAGATGCTCCCACAGAGTTTGTGGTGCCGAGTGGTAGTGAACATTACATAGACCTTGCGCACACGATGCTTTATATTCAAGCAACGGTTGAACCAATAGAAGGCGAAGCGGAAAACGCCAAAGTCGCGCCAGTTAACAATTTTCTTCATGCGCTATTTAATCAAGTCGACATTTTTTTTAATCAAAAGCTCGTTTCACCTCCCAACAACGCCTACCCCTATAGAGCTTATATTGAATCGTTGTTGAATTATTCTCCGGCTGCTAAAGAATCGCATTTAACTACAGCACTTTGGTACGATGATACGTTTGACAACTTTGAAGCTGCTCCGAATATTCCTATAAAAAATGCTACCGCTAACAAAGGTGCCCTATATCGTCAACATTACATACTTGGAGGGAAAACCGTCGATATGATTGGTCATTTGCATTACGACGTATTTAATCAAGATAAAATGCTTATCAACGGAGTGGAGATGAGAGTACGCCTCGTACGAAGCAAAGATGCATTTTGCTTGATGAATGTGTCGGATGATGGTAAATTCCGTGTCAAAATCAAAGAAGCCAGTCTCATCATACGCAGAATAAAGATAAGTTCCGGTATTTTACTTGGCCACGCCAATGCCTTAGCTAAAGCTACAGCCAAGTATCCGATTACACGCGTCGAAGTTAAGTCTTTCACGCTTCACACTGGAATTCTCGGGGACACTCTCGACAACGTCATCCTCGGGCAGCTGCCTAAAAGAATAATTATAGGTTTCGTCGACAACAAAGCATTTAATGGAAATCGTAAATTCAACCCGTCCAATTTTCAACACTTTTCGATAAATTATCTTTCTTTGTACGTCGACGGAGTGCAAATTCCAAGCAAACCGTTACAACCTCGCTTTACCGGCAACAGTGGCCTCTACATAGATGCTTATCATACGCTGTTTTCGGGTACAGGTATACATTTTCTCAACGAAGGGAACGGCATCAATCGTCACAATTACGCGCGAGGAAATTTTCTGACAGCCTTTGATCTAACACCAGATTTATCAGCTCATTGTGCTATGCACTGGAACCTCGTACGGTTGGGTAGCGTGCGCGTGGAAGTGCGATTCGAGGGCGCTCTCACTAGTACCATAAATTGCATCATTTACGCAGAATACGATGACGTGCTGGAAGTCGATTCGAACTGGCAAATCCTATCGGATTTTAGCACGTAAATATAAGAAGAAGGAGAAACAAGAGTAGTGGGGATAAGCGTATATCAGAAATGAAACGCCTACGCGTGAGGATCAGTTCTCATTCGCTCTTTTTCATAGCGATACACTCTCGCGCTCGCTCCTTAAATCATGGATTTCGTTGTCGAAATACAAGGTTTTCGCGACGTTAACCGAAATTTTTTGCCAAAGGAAGTGGCTGTGATCGCATTGCAAGAGCTCATAGTTGGTCATTGGATAGTAGGTCCACCTTGTAATTTTTTGCATTTGCCACCAGACATAAAGACTACAAGTAGCTATTGCACAGTTCACTTACACGGAATACAGTGGTTCGAAGGTGACGTATCATTGCGACGCTTGCGTCATCATTTCTACAAAGTTGTCAAGAAGGCGGGAAATATCTACGTGCGCGGGGATCAAAAACGAAGATATCTCGAGAACGTGCTTGGACGTTGCGTTATAGATCTCGCAGAGTGGAGGTCGCCATCGTTTAGTAAATTAGAAGGACTGTTTCCGAATTCCTTAGTGTGTGCAAGTCATATCGAGAAACATATAGAAAATAAGAAAGACTTTTGTGCGCTTTTCAAAGCAAATCTGCTAAGAAAATGAATGTACAGTATACTTCCAGAAGAGTGGCGCGAAGTAAATGAAACCATACAAAGCGAAAGATTTTACGCAGCTCTTTGCAAGTATCGTAACGAACGCAGAAAGTCTTTTCACTTTGGTGAACCAGGAGTAGTAGATGTAACCGACGGAGACGATGAAGACAGCACCACACACGCGGTAAAAGCAAACGACGACAACGACGACGACGACGACGACGACGACGACTGTAACATCGTATTCACTGAGAACGTTCCCAGCGAGAAGTCTGTAAATACAAATATAGTCACGGAGAATCAATTACAAGATGAACACAAGGACAATAATGCATGCGATACGTGCGCTAAGGCCGAATACAATAGGTGTGTATGCTGCTGATCACATTTCAAAAATTTTAAGTCCGCCTGTGGCTATTGTGACCAATCTAGATACAGCAAATAAACCAGGATCGCATTGGGTTGCCATTTACATAGACAAAAATGGGTACGGAGTATATTTCGACAGTTACGGGCTCGCTCCCACCTCACCACACCATCTTGATCGCCTACGAAGAAACTGCGTGCGTTTCCAGTGGAACAAGAAACTATTACAAAGTTTTGATTCAAAAGTGTGCGGTGAATATTGCATTATGTTTTTGCACCGTATGTGTAGTGGTAGTTTTTTACGCGCGTTTTGTCGCATCTTTTCATACAATACATACAAAAATGGTAACATAGCTACTAAATATTATAAACTTATTTCACAAAAGCAAGCCAGAAGGGCGAATCCTTACAGAAATCGTTTTCTTCCAAGAGACACTTCATTGGGAAGTAAAATAAAAATTGTATTTGTAACAAATTTACATTTAGTGTTAGACTCTTTTTTTCACATCCTTACCTACCTGATTCCCCTGCATGCTTTCAAGACATTATCACGTTAATATTATAACAGTATCTCTATTCTGCTTATTTTCATATCATACGTTCACATCAGCTGCGATTGTAACTGAAATTTTTATCGCCTAATACAAAGCCAAAAGTAAGGTTAGGTTACATATAAGAATTTATTTCGTCATCATCTTTATCTCGTATTCGTTACTTTTTAAGCTCACGTCATTTCAACGTACTTTTTTATCGCGAATACGAAACGGAAAGTGAGGTTGTGTTACATTCATCGATTTCTTTCTCGGAAACCATTATTTTTATCTCGTATTCGTTACTCTCTAAGCGCACGTCATTCCAACGTACTTTTTTTATCGCGAATACGAAACGGAAAGTGAGGTTATGTTACACTCATCGATTTCTTTCTCGGAAACCGTTATTTTTATCGCGTATTCGTTAATCTATAAGCTCACGTAATTCCAACGTACTTTTTTATCGCGAATACGAAACGGGTAGTAAGGTTATGTTACATTCATCGCTTTCATCTTGTTGAATTCTTTATATTACAACGTCATCACTCCGTTCACTGATTGGATGAGGGAAGTGGGACGTAACAGACTCATCGGCCAATGGGGAAAACAGAGCATGGTGGGGACATATGTGTAAAAGCTGGAGCCCGACATGCTTGCCTTCAGTCACGAGTATCCATTCCATTTGAGAGTACGCTCCCGCGTAGATATTCCAGCGTCCGTTCAATCTCTAAGTATACTCTTACTTTAAAATGGAAAAAAACGAAGCATCAGCAGTGCTTCCTGCACCACCAGCAGCATCAGTAGCAGATTCAGTAGCAGTAACTCCACCACTACTACCTCCGCCATCAGCTGCGCCACCACTACCTCCACCAGCAGCAGCAGTAGCAGTAACATCGCGAGTTAATAAAAACATGGATCTGCCAAATCTCTTCCTGTCTACAACCTACGCTATCAATAAGTCAAATTCCAGAAGAGTCGTTGTTGGATTGGAACACCACGCAGGATTTTACAGAGCTGTGGTGAAATTCTGTAGTACAGGATCTCCTGCAAAGTACGTCACTCTCGATAAAAACAGTTGGGAACTGATCAGCGACCAAATGGACGCGATGATGGGGTATGTGCTAGATTCATTCACCTTCTACAAAGACTTCGGTAAGCCTTCAAAAATATTTCTTCCAAACCACGACATCAATTTTACAACGGCGTACGGAGTGAGGAGTCGATAAGGAGGAGTCCTTATCGACGAGAGACCTAGTGTACCGACACCGAAGCTCGTCAGAGGAGACTTCCCCGAAGGGCAACCAATAGACGAGGAGACGCAGTTTCCAGACAGTTGTTCACAGTTCGAGACACCACAGAAGAAAAGAAAATACGAAAGTCCACCCGGGATCGTCATGCAGCAGGCAACTTTGAACGGCCTACGAGAAGTGCGCGAATGTGTCGATGAGTGGCTAAAACGTTTAGAAGAAAGTGCCGGATTTATTAATCGCGGTATCGATAACGTAATTGAGTTTTTAAAAGTTGCGTTAAAGAGAGAAAGCACTGAAAAAGCGAAAAATGTTTTGAAAGACACTGCTGCGTTCAAACAATATTGTGCATTGCGTAAAAATGAAATTAATAATAGAGCAAAGTTGCACATGGAATTCGGTAATATGAATAAAGATTTGTACGACATTTTTCTTATGGAATTTTATGCATTTGGCTTATCCAACTTGGCTCATGATATGTACGATTATATGTTCGCAAATTAATTTGTAATATTATTCGAAGGCTTAAACAATATATATATATATATATATATATATATATATATATATATATATTCAATATTTAATTAGAAACCAACAATCTTTTTATTTTTTACCTACTATCCTATCCACCAACCCTTTCTTATAAAATTCATATATTATAGATATACTCTGCATACTCCATTTTGGCGCCTCCAGTTCCTACGCATGGTCTCTACACCACATGATGCAAAGTATATTCATTTATAATGCGATGAGAGAAACGAGAGGTACCATTTTCATATTGAACGCCAAACAAGTAAGAAGTATGGGGCCACTGCAAAGCAAGAACGCTACGAAAAATTACACCGGCGATAAAGAGAAGCAGCCGCTTATACAGCCATCATCGTCGTCATCATCAAAATCGTCATCGCACAATAGCTTCTCCAAGAACACCTTCTCGTTTCCAGAGAAACAAGCGTACAAACGATTTTAATAAACGTTTACTGTTAATTTTTTATCAAAACGGTACTTTTCAGGACCACAATGTAATATCACGTAAAAACATACTATTCGATATCTTCACGCGCGCGCGCACATACACACACACACACACACACACACACACACACACACACACACACACACACACACACACACGCTGTGGGAGGCTATCATACACGCACAATTATCGCAGCTATACTCGATAAAAATCGTGACGTCACCAAGCTCTCCGCAAGGTAAGGATTTGCAGACGCTGGCTTTCGGCTGCTGCGACAGGGGGGTTGAGCTCGCTCAGCTGCCCCCACTATAGCATGCTCATATACTCTTCGAAAAGAACGCGCTATACAGAGCACGAGTTCAATCGTGCCCCACTGTACCATGCTGATACAGTCTCAAATGTATTACGCTATACCGGGATAGCTGTCGCAGACTTGTACCGCATGAGTCACAGCCCCGTTCCGGGATGCGGCACCTTTGTTTTTTGATGAACACGGTAATTAATGTATGTTTAAGTGCTTTTTAATGGTTTGTTTATATAAACAATCATAACAAGCAATAAAACACTGATTTATTACACGCGTTATTTATGTTTTTCATAAACATAATATGTAGTTAATGTGTGTTTTATTGATTGTTTATGTAAATAAACATAAACAAACACGTTTATTTATGTTTGTTTATATAAACAAACCATTAAAAAGCAATTAAACATGGGTTAATTACCATGTTTATCAAAACAAAGGTACCGCGTCCCGGGACGGGCCGGTGACTCATGCGTCGTCGACTCGCTATAGTTGGATGTATACTACTTACGTCTTATAAAGAGATAGTTGTCCTGTGCAATGTAATAATCTACCAGCCTGCGCAGTTTTGAGCCCAAATATCAACGGCACCCTAACAAATTTTGCGAACGAAATTTCGGTTATTTTTGTTCGCAAAAGTTTTTAGGGTGCCGTTGACATTTGAGCTCAAAACTGCGTAGGCTGGTAGATTATTACATTGCGCAGGGCAACTATCTCTTTATAAGACGTAATTCGATATATTTATTTTAATAATATAGAATTTACCATGTTCTGCCGGTAAAATAGAGTACATGAGTACCACACCCTCTTAATATACGTTGTTGTTAAGATAATGTGTACTTACCGACAAATTTTAGAACATGTATATCTTTTGCAAATAATAATTGAATTACTAAAAAAAAAAATTGAGTATAGTATTTATATATACGGAGCGCCTGACAGAGCTGTTTTTCCAAAAATCTACTCAGAATTTATTTAATTAAATAAAAGCCGCAATGCCGATAAGTAGGGATCTGTAATACTTCAAATTTGGCCAGTATTAAAACGAGCGTATCTCATGGAAATGCTGATAGAATCGCACAAAAAAAAATCTGAGCATAGTATTTACATACACGGAGCGCCTGACAGAATTGTTTTTCCAAATAAACGTTCGAATGTTTATGAATTAAATAATGAAATTGGGTTGATTTTGAGGTTCACATCGCCTTAAAAGTTGTATTTTGTACTTTGTTACTAGCTGCCTAAAGAGGGACATAATAAATAAAGGATGTCCGAAACGTCGTAAAAAACTATTGTTGTTATTTGCCACCTTATCATGACAAACTTGGTAGTAATTTTGGCCACTAGCTACAATTAACAAGATTATTAGACCACTACCATTAGCTGGTTTCACCAATAGTTTTTTACGTGTTATAAATTCTATAAAACGTAAGAAACCGTATGAAATTATATAAAATCGTTGGAAATCGTAGAAAACTGTATGAAAACGTATAAAGTTGTCCAAAAACCAATGTTTAGATCCGGTTTTGTACGTTTTTATACAATTTTTTACGGTTGTATATGGTTTCATACATTTCTTTTTTTCCATACGGGATTTCAAGAAAATATCTCTTGATGTCCCTGGTAAAAATTTTTACGTGATAAATTATATGATTAGACACATACTAAAACACCTGCTTTATCACGTGATTTGGCATGTAAAAAAGCACGTGCTTTTGCACATGCTGAATCACGTATTAAATAATGTGACTAATAACTTGCTTTTTTCGAATCGATTTGACATGTATAAAATCACATAATTTTATACATGATAAATCATGTGATATAAGAAAATTTGATATATAATATAAATAAGAAAACTATTATTTTTAATACTTTCATAAATGATATTAAATTATCGTGCAAATAATAAGGAGGTGTTTTATAAAAATTAAAAACTAACTTAAAAAGGCGTTTTTACTGATACGGACGAGCGGTCACCCATCCAAGTATTAACCGCGCCGATTGTTGCTTAACTTACGTGAACCGACGACCATGCAGCCAAGAACTCCTCCAACAATGTATTTGATCTACTGCTTCTATAAAAGCGATATAGCAAAACTATATCATACCAACACTAAATTAATTTTTTTATTAAATAATAGTAGTACAATGTTTTATTAAATAATAATGTCCTTGGCTATTTTTTAAAATTTTAAAATATGTACCACGACCAAAGTATCATTTATTGTTTATTTACTAACTATAATAGAAAATTATCTTTATCCAAAACAAAAATTACAACGAATTTTATTTTAAGCTAAATATTCATAATATATAGAATATTTATGATATATAATTTGTTATTATTAATAAATTATTTGTAAATAAATGTGACGTCCAGGCGGTCGTCTATACCTTGATACCACTTTTGCCGTTTATAGCCTGGTATTACCCAAGAGCTAGGAATGGCCAAATCTTACAAACGTTTTATTTGAACTTATCACTGAAGGAGGGAGGGACAAAAAAGGTTAATATGTTTGAGGAGACAAGCGATTCCAGCTCTGCCCATTCGGCACAGAACGATCTGAACGCTCCTCGGAAGTGGGTATATGTGAAGGACTAAGTTGAGAAAAGATTGGAGAGAAGAAATGAAATTCGAAGACAATTTTTTGACTTGCACTTAGGTTTATTCAGAGTTTCCCTCCCTGGGTTACAAGTGGTGTGCTGGTGGCTGGTCGAGTCCGATGGTGGCGAGGAACTTGTCTGTTCAACTCTGATGGTAGCGAGGAACTGGCTGACGGCGGAGGGACGAGGGAAAAGCTTAGTTCGGTTTTCTCCCTCTTCCCTCCCTCGCCAAGTACGGTTTGGGGGTACTCTCCGTGGGAGAGTTTACAAAGATTTTTGGGGACAGTTGACTGGTCGCGCAAGTATGGGTGGAAAAATAAGTATGGGCCTAAGGCCCTTTGACGCGGCTAATTGGCTGCGTGGGGGAAAGGAGCATCCCCCAGCTTTCGGCTGTAGTTTCGATCGTTTCACAGAGATGACGTTACATGTGGTGTTTCTGCGCCTATTTTCATTAATGTTAAATACATCGTTTACATAAAAATTCGGTTAACTATTTATTATATAGTGTTAATTATTGTATATGAACTTAACAAATGTAAATGTATTTTCTAATTAAATCTAATTTTGTTGTACAAATTTGCACACACTTAAAATTTTGAAACTTCCAAAATACATGGTTTAAAATCTAATTAACTATCGAGAAGAAAATACATATTATTTGTACATTTGTAAGCTTAAAACTAACTTAAAAATTAATAATAGTGTCAAAAATATAACGAAGTGACAATTTTTATTCGTTCCTTTATGTAGGAACAGATTTTATAAATTAAACTAAATTATTCTGGCGAGACGCTTGTATAAGAATTGTTATTTATAACTAAATTTTTATGTACCGTTGCAATATATTATTGTTGCAATATATTATTGTAAATAATTACACTTTACGAGTTACAGAACCTATTATTTATTATTGTTGTCAGTTATCCTCGTTGTATAGTAAAAGAAAGTAAAGAACCTGCTTCATTTTTGCAATACTCTATGTGTTTATATATATGTAAGAGATGCAGTTAATACATATGTATCAGAATAAATTCGCGAATACATCTTGCATTACAATATATATATATATATATATATATATATATATATGCCTATACTTTAGTAAACTTTTATAAATAGTATATGTAAAAGAGTGTGTAACGTGGTTTTACAAAGATTTTAATTAAAGTACACAAATAACATTATATTCTTATTTTTCATTTTTATTTATGAGTTTGTTTATTATTTATTACTTAAATGAAGTTGTTGTGAGGTGTTTTATTTAATTATCTTTAATTCTACCAGGCCTATTTTCGTAAAATTTAGATCAGCGTAATCAGAAAAATTTAAATTAACATAAGTTAATAACTACAAGTTAAAATGTAAAAATAAAATTAGCTATATGTAAAGTCGAAGGAAGTTGTAACGGTCAAAATTTTATGGCTTTTCGGCGACGCGTAGGCGCGCATGTGCACAGCTGGGGTGGTCTGCCTTTCGGGGTAAGGTCGTAAAATCTTTCCCTTTTTTTTTTTCACATAGGAGGAAATGCTTTCGCTCTTGATGAAAGTTCCACTTGCATGGTGTTCTGTTTTTTTTTTATATTATTTCGTAGGAAAGGATCGGAATGCAGTGTCTTGCATCTGCATGCCATAAAATCTGACCGTTACTTTGTGCGGACCAATGTTTCGAATACGAGAATTCTTTTGGACTGTTTGGAAGAAAGATATATTTTCCCTTTTTTTTTAAAGCAGATGTTAAGAGGATTCAACGTAAGGTGGTCGAGAAGACCATCAGACGTTACATAAATACTACTATTTAATAAAAAGCAAATTTAATGTTCGTATGATATAGTTTTGCTATATCGCTTTTGTAGAAACAGTAGATCAAAGGCACCGTTGGAGGAGTTCTTGGTTGCATGGCCGTCAGTTCACGTAAGTTGAGTAACAATCGGCGCGGTTAGTACTTGGATGGGTGACCGCTCGGCCATGTCTGTAGGCCTTCAAGTCAGTTTTCAATTTTTATAAAACACCTCCTTATCATTTGCAACATAATTTTAATATCATTTATGAAAGAATTAAAAATAATAGTTTTCTTATTTATTATAATTATACATCCAATTTTCTTATATCACATGATTTATCACGTATAAAATCATGTGATTTTATACATGCCAAATCGGTTCGAAAAAAACAAGTTATTAGTCACATTATTTAATACGCGTTTCGGCATGTGCAAAAGCACGTGCATTTATACATGCCAAATTACGTGATAAAGCACGTGTTTTAGTATGTGTCTAATCACATAATTTATCACGTAAAAATTTTTACCAGGGGTAGATTCAGCAAGAAATTAACGCCCTTTCCTAGATCAGAATAAGTATGAAAACTCACTTTTCAATATGAGATTTTATTTTTAAGTCAATTTAGAATAAGCTTGACCAACTGTACACAACGGCCTATTTTGAGGTTGTAAAGTTGTATTTTATTTTATACGAGTTCGTTCGCTCCACGGCCGTAAAATGCAATATAAATTCTTTGAGTATCTATGACATGTAAACCCTGAATATTTTTAGGTATAAATATACTTATACACAGCAGTTCAATACACATATACTTTTTACTCGGTTATTCGTAGCATAACATGTCCACAATTTTGTTTTGTTTATTACAGCGATGTAATAATCTCAATGACTAGAGCAAACTAGTAGCATTTTAGCATTTATACTCGCGATTTCAATATTTTATATAACTAGATATGGATAAATCCACAATACTGTTAACTATATTATTATGTAAGTTTTTTAAACTAATTTATTGCTTCCATTAGCTTGCCGTATGAAGCACAGAAACTATACTGGCAAAGAGATGATCAGGGATGCGGGTCCTGGATTTGGCTATCAAAAGTTTTTGAGAATTCGACATTTTTTTAACGAAACTCAGCTTAAATTAAAGCTTTTTCTGCCTTCTTTCATAAAATTTTTAGTGCATTAATATGACTGAAATATTCAAAAAGCTATAACTAAAGAAAGAAACCCCATTTTTATCAAAAATTGTTCATTTTAGACATAAAATAGCTTGAGTCTTGGAACAAAAGGCCCATTTACAAAAACCGGGAGACACGTGTATCATTATTTGTCATAAAGTATCTCCCTAGCGAAATAGTATATTACATACCTAGGCTTTCTTTTTTACTGGCCAAGGTGTTTATACTATTTTTCTGCTCGACGGCGCCGGAAAGCGGCAACTTCGTTTCGCGCAGCGACCGCACTGAAACAAATTTTAGGTTGTAGAAAGTATAGTTTCGATTTGCTGTACTAGCACTATTTATACTGATCATTTACCCTTACAGACGGCTGAAGCAGTCTATTTATTTGTATAATGTAACGGCACTATTGGTCAGATGCGCAAAATGTATTTGTACAGCTCTGATAACGGTACGATTTAGTTGACAACGCTACAATGCGAAGCCAACGTTTATGTTATAACCTCAAAAAGTCACAAAATCCGCCGATCAACCGCGTGTTCGCAATCCGCTTTTGCGTATTTCATCTGTAATCCAGTGTATTTATCAATCGAGATTATTTTAATGAAAAATATGTACGTATGTCGAATCATAACCTATTTAATGCTTCGACAAAAGAACTCTATACATTAGTACTTTCAGTGTATCTTGTACGGCTCTCACAGCCGTATCGATACAATTACTTTACCTAAAAAATTCAGCGAAAAGAAAATTAGCTAAAAAGTATCGTTGTCAGAGCTATACTTTCAGTTCTCACAACGTAAAATTTTCTTCAGTGCGGGAAGTTGGCGCTTTCCGGTCGGAGGGCAGAAAATGATTTTCGTGGAAAACTGTTATAAACGTTATAAACTGTTATAAAAAGTTTGGTTTGAAACGCGTATTCCAATTTATAATTGTTCTTAACAATTTATAATAGTTTATAACAGTTTCTGACAATTATTTACAGTTACTTACATTTTCGTTAAATCATGACTGCAGATGTAAGGGTGCCCACAGAAATTATTAATAGTTTATTCCAATTTATAACAGTTTATAACAATTTCTTCATCATCCTCAAGCCGGAAAACTGAAAGTGCAAAGCATTTTCGTACTCGATGGAAAGCGTGTCCGAAAGTGCAAAGGAATTCCGGACTCTATTGCTGTAAATAACTGTAAATAACTGTTACAAACTATTAGAAACCACGAGTAACTGTTACAAAGGACCCCGCACACAATGTATGGAAAAAAATCATTCGGTCAAATTGAACGAAACTTTGGAAAAAGATATATTTCTTCAGAGCTTCAAGATCTATCTTTTTCCAAAGTTTCGTTCAATTTGACCGGGTGATTTTTTCCCATACATTGGGTGCAGGGTCCTTTTTAAAATATAATGAATAATTTCTTCGCGTTCCTTCGTTTCTATCCCTAGTGGAAATCGTGTTTGTGAATAACTGTGAATAACTGTAAATAACTGAAAATAACTGAAAATAATTGTTTGGTTTGAGACGTAAATAATGGTTATTTTCAGTTATTTACAGTGTCTTTTGTTATTATTAGAATGAATGTGCATTGGAGTGAACTGGAGAGGTTCAATAAGTGATTTTCGTTTCGTGTAGAGAAAAGATAGTGTTTAGTGAAGATGCCGTAGTAGATGAGTATGTACAGAAATTGGTGCCCCAGTGGAAATTATAAAATGTATCAAAATGTACCAAAATGTATCAAAATGTATTAAAAGGTATCAAAAGATACAAAAGGTATCAAAAGATATTAAAGTGTATCAAATTGTATGTAGAGGTCGCATTTCGTAACTTTTCTAGAACACTTAAATATCTTTTGATACCTTTTAATACATTTTGATACATTAATATACAAAATCATTTTTTGATAAAAGAAAAAATTTATTGATGAAAGAAACATTTAGACACGCTCTCGTACACTTATATACATTTTAATACATTTTCATACCTTTTGATACCTTTTGATACCTTTTAATATGTTTTGATACATTTTGACATATTTATGTACATTTTGATACCTTTTAATACTTTTTGATACCTTTTCATACATTTATGAAAAAAATATTTTTTTACATTAAATTATTTTTACATTCTCATACAGTTTTGTACATTTAGAAACACTTTGTCATATTTATGTACATTATGATACGTTTTAAATATATAGAAAATAATAGAAATAATATTTTAAATATATAGGAAATATATAGAAAGGTATCAAAATGTATCAAGTGGTATTAATGAATATTTGTTTGTATAAATGTATAGAAATGTATCAAAATGTACTAAAATGTACACAACTATATCAAAAGGTATCAAAATGTATAAAAAGGTTTTAAAATGTACCAAAAGGCGTTAATGTGTTTAATAGGATGATAAATAAATTAATGTTACATTTTTTAATTTTTTCAAAAGGTATCAAAAGGTATTAAAGTGTGCTACAAAAATTACTAAATGCAACCTCTATATAGGGGAAGGTGGGGCACGAGGAGCAAGACAGCACAGTTTGGCACCTAAATATCTTACATATTAATATATGTAAATAATTAAATTATAGAAAAATATTAATCTAAAATACTTCCAGTATTTTTCTTCCGACTTATAATATACAATAAAAATTTTATTAATTAACTTGGTGAATTTAAAATTCGAAGCAACAAAAAAAGGTTGGCTTCATTTTTAATAAAGATGACACTACTTGAAAATAATACTTTTTTAAAATGAAACTAAATCCGTTTGGTAGCTTGAGTCATGATCTTTGAACTCCTATTTTGTTTTTTGTTTAAAACTTATTATAAACAATTTGAATAATGTTTAAAAATTATGATAATATGGGGCACGGGTGACACGGGATGCGGGGCACGGGTGGCGCACATCAACAGAGCGGCGCGCGGTGGCGGTGGCGGCGTCTGCGCTGTTCGTCGATTGTTAACCTTCAAAATAACCAAAGATGGATTGACTCCGTGACCTGTTTAATTAGGTTTAATTAGTATTATTTCATTTAGTATTAATTAAATTAGCATTAATCAAAAGTTCGTGTAATAACGTATAGACACAGATTAAAAGCATAAGTGCGGAAAAGTTTAATATAAAGGGCAAGGTACATACAAGTAATAATAGTAGATAATGGTTAGAGTTTACAAAAGAAAAACAGATAGATATTATTCTTAAAAAATAAAATTTCATGTTTCCAAGTGTAATGATAACCATTTTGCATTATATTATTTAAAAACCATTCATCTGATCATCAGGTATACATTTAAATACTTCTTAAAATATATATAGGTATACATTACGACGTTACGATGACCGTGCCACTCATGCCCCACGCTGTGCCACTTTCCACCAGCTAGTGGGGCACGGAGAGCATTTTTCAAGGTTTATATTTTTGGCTGATTAGAATAAATTATAGTTTAAAATAAAATTTTTTTATCATCAATTGAGTTTCTAGATATATTTATTTATTTATTTCTTTTTTTAAATTATTGAAAATTGTCCACATTTAATTGCAATCTTTAGTTAAAGTTTGGGTGCCACTACCGCCCCACCTTCCCCTACACTGCGACGGCCCACAGTGGGCTAAAACCCAATTTTTTTTTTCAAAATAAAATAACTCCACACAGAAGCCACCGATTTGGATGATTTTTGCTTCTACTTATAGCAAATTAAATGTAGATTAGAGGAAAAATAAAGAAAATTGTTAAATAAATTTTTATAACCTCCAAATTCAACAAGAAACATAGGTATTTTTCTAAATTTTGTAGAAAACCGTATTTAAGTTTTAGAAAAATGATTCTTTTTGGGATAAATGTTGCCTCCTCTGTACATCCATGCATAATATATAATCTCTATACCTGTGAACCATAACCTAACAACTTGAAGATGAACACTTCGCCGCAAAGTCAGGTTAATACGATAATCTGTAATGCACTATAACTTTGTAAAGTATTTATGACAAAATAAGTGATCTGTAACATTACAAACTTTTAATGACCATAACCTAAACCTTCTTAGAGATTAGCTTATTATTTTGATTTAGAAAAAAAGTAATTCCACACAGAAACCAGCGATTCGGATGATTTTTGTTTGTACTTATAGCTAATTAAATGTAGATTAGGGGAAAAGTGAAGAGTATTGTCAAATCAATTATTATAACCTCCAAACTCTACAAGAAACATAGGTATTTTTCAAAATTTTGTAGGAAACCGTATTTAAGTTTCAGAAAAATGATTCTTTTTTGAAAAAATGTTGCCCCCTGAGTTCCTCCATGTATAATATATAACCCCTATACCTTTGAACCATAACCTAACAACTACGTTGAATACTTCGCCGCAAAGACATGTTAATATGATAATCTATAATGCACTATGACTTTGTAAGTTAGTTATGAAAAATTAAGTGATCTGTAATATTAAAAACTTTTAATGATCATATCCCAATACTTTTTACCGATTAGCTTATTAATTCGATTTAGAAGAAAGTTATTCCAGACAGGAACCACCGATTCGGATGATTTTTGTTTTTACTTACAGCTAATTGAATGTAAATTAGGGGAAAAATAAAGAGTATTGTCAAATCAATTATTATAACCTCCAAACTCTACAAGAAACATACGTATTTATCAAAATTTTGTAGGAAATCGTATTTAAGTTTTAGAAAAATGATTCATTTTGGGAATAATGTTGCCTCCTGCGTTCATCTATGTATAATATATAACCTCTACACCTAAGAAACATAATCTAACAGCTCTACGTGGAATACTTCGCCGCAAAGACATGTTAATATGATAATCTGTCATGCACTGTGACTTTGTGAGGTAGTTATGAAAAATTAAGTGATCTGTAATATTAAAAACTTTTAATGATCATATCCTAATAATTTTTACCGATTAGCTTATTATTTCGATTTAGAAAAAAGTTATTCCAGACAGGAACCACTGATTCGGATGATTTTTGTTTGTACTTACAGCTAATTGAATGTGGATTAGGGGAAAAATAAAGAGTATTGTCAAATTAATTATTATAACCTCCGAACTCTGCAAGAAACATACGTATTTATTAAAATTTGGTAGGAAACCGTATTTAAGTTTTAGAAAAATGATTCTTTTTAGGAATAATGTTGCCTCCTGCGTTCATCTATGTATAATATATAATCTCTACACCTATGAAACATAGCCTAACAACTTGAAGATGAATACTTCGCCGCAAAGTGAGGTTAATACGATAATCTGTAATGCACTATAACTTTCAATGTATATGTAGTGCGGGTCGTTCCTTCAGGCTTCTTCTATACTTGCCTTCGGAGCGCGCCCGCGCTTCTTGATGTTCACAGGTCTAATGGTAATATATTATATATGGACGAACTCAGAAGTAAACATTTTTACCACTAAGAATCATTTTTCTAAAACATAAATACAGTTTTCAACCAAATTTAGAAAAATTTAGAAAAAATGTTTCTCGTACAGTTTGGAGGTTATAAAAATTGATTTGACAATACTCTTCATTTTTCCCCTAATCTACATTCAATTAAATGTAAGTACAAACAAAAATCATCCGAATCGGTGGTTTCTGTCTGGAGTAACTTTTTTTCTAAATCCAAATAATAAGCTAATCCGTAAAAAGTTTTAGGTTATGGTCATTAAAAGTTTTTAATGTTACAGATCACATACTTTGTCATAAATACCTTACAAAGTTATAGTGCATTACAGATTATCGTATTAACCTGACTTTGCGGCGAAGTATTCCACGTAGAGTTGTTAGGTTATGTTTCTTAGGTATAGAGGTTATAAATTATACATAGATGAACGCAGGAGGCAACATTATTCCCAAAATGAGTCATTTCTCTAAGACTTAAATACGGTTTCCTACAAAATTTTGATAAATACGTATGTTTCTTGTAGAGTTTGGAGGTTATAATAATTGATTTGACAATACTCTTTATTTTTCCCCTAATCTACATTCAATTAGCTGTAAGTAAAAACAAAAATCATCCGGATCGGTGGTTCCTGTCTGGAATAACTTTTTTCTAAATCGAATTAATAAGCTAATCGGTAAAAAGTATTAGGTTATGGTAATTAAAAGTTATTAATGTTACAGATCACTTAATTTTTCATAACTACCTCACAAAGTCATAGTGCATTATAGATTATCATATTAACATGTCTTTGCGGCAAAGTATTCAACGTAGTTGTTAGGTTATGGTACAAAGGTGTAGGGGTTATATATTATACATGGAGGAACTCAGGGGGCAACATTTTTTCAAAAAAGAATCATTTTTCTAAAACTTAAATACGGTTTCCTATAAAATTTTGAAAAATACCTATGTTTCTTGTAGAGTTTGGAGGTTATAATAATTGATTTGACAATACTCTTTATTTTTCCCCTAATCTACATTCAATTAGCTGTAAGTAAAAACAAAAATCATCCGAATCGGTGGTTCCTGTCTGGAATAACTTTTTTCTAAATCGAATTAATAAGCTAATCGGTAAAAAGTATTGCGATATGATCATTAAAAGTTTTTAATATTACAGATCACTTAATTTTTCATAACTAACTTACAAAGTCATAGTGCATTATAGATTATCATATTAACATGTCTTTGCGGCGAAGTATTCAACGTAGTTGTTAGGTTATGGTACAAAGGTGTAGGGGTTATATATTATACATGGAGGAACTCAGGGGGCAACATTTTTTCAAAAAAGAATCATTTTTCTAAAACTTAAATACGGTTTCCTATAAAATTTTGAAAAATACCTATGTTTCTTGTAGAGTTTGGAGGTTATAATAATTGATTTGACAATACTCTTTATTTTTCCCCTAATCTACATTCAATTAGCTATAAGTACAAACAAAAATCATCCGAATCGGTGGTTTCTGTGTGGGATTACTTTTTTTCTATATAAAAATAATAAGCTAATTTGTAAAATGGTTTAGGTTATGGTCATTATAAGTTTTTAATGTTACAGATCACTTATTTTGTCATAAATACCTTACAAAGTCATAGTTCATTACAGATTATCGTATTAACCTGACTTTGCGGCGAAGTATTCATCTGCAAGGTGTTTAGGTTATGGTTCACAGGTGTAGGGGTTATATATTATACATGGATGAACTCAGGAGGCAACATATTTCCCAAAAAGAAACATTTTTCTGAAACTTAAATACGGTTTCCTACAAAATTTTGAAAAATACCTATGTTTCTTGTTGAATTTGGAGGTTATAAAAATTTATTTAACAATTTTCTTTATTTTTCCTCTAATCTACATTTAATTTGCTATAAGTAGAAACAAAAATCATCCAAATTGGTGGCTTCTGTGTGGAGTTATTTTATTTTGAAATAAAAATCGGGTTTTAGCCCACTGTGCGGCCCTGACCGAGCCCCTGCGCCATCGGCAACCTACCAGTCTCTCGTGTACGCGGTGCATGCAGCAGCATGCAAAGCGTATGCGTGCGACGCTGAGTTCGTATGCGAGCGCTCCAATGCACACGCGCGCACACGTACGTGCGCGCTCCCTCTCCTCGCCGCCTACGATGTGACGTAGTTCTCCCACACGCTATCCCTACTCCCGGTGAGGCGCAAGCCTACGACACAGCATATATACGAGGGGAATTCCCCACCGACACTCACCGGCGACAACTGTACGAGCGAGAGAGATGGCTATACGCTGCTCGGGTATATAAAGCCTACAGCGTAGCACGACGGGCATGCATTTGCTCACCGAGCAGCCACGGCACACGAGCTCTGCTCCGCCTTGCCTGCTCGTATGTAATATACCTGCGTCAATAAAGCCATTGATATAATAAATTCTCTTTTTCATTTTTTAGTAGAATCAAGCCCTCTCACCCTCTCTACCCACCTACACCTCTCCCAGGCTCGAACAAACGGCTCGAAAGATCCATTTGCATAGACCCATCCTACCCCGACAGCTGAGTGGAAGGGCGCTTTGCGGCTCCCGACCATACACCCGTATCTTCGGCTCGAACAGACGGCTCGAAAGATCCATCTGCTTAGACCCGCATCCTCCAACGGCTGAGTGGAAGGGCGCTTTGCGGCTCCCGACCATACACCCGCACATCCCTGGCTCGAACAGACGGCTCGAAAGATCCGTCTGCCTAGACCCGTCCCATACCTCAGCATACGTTTGCATGCCTTCTCAGAAACCGAGCCTGTGTCCAACTAGAACCGCGTGCAGTAGTCTCGAGTAAATAAATAAAATTTGTTATTAACAGAGTAGAGTCACTCCTTGCACGTTACAACACTTAGGTACACTCTGATACCTTTTGATACATTTTGATACCTTTTCATACATTTACATACATTTAAAATTTCCACTGGGGTGGCTTGAACGTTGTTGTCTTTATGCCGTCGCGCGCTGAACTGAATGCCGGCCGGCGCAGTGAAGCGGCGTCGGCTGACGACGTCGTAGTGGGAGGAGCGGCAGACTTGACGCTTGGAGAGCGCGGTTCTCTCTCTCTCTCTCTCTCTCTCTTTCTCTCTCTCATGCGTTCTTGAAGATAAACTAACGTAGAATTCCGAACAACAGTTATTTAAAGTTATTTACAGATATTTACAATTACTTACAGTTATTTACACTTTTGTGAATTAATAATTGTACAAAAAAAAGTACTAACAACAGTTATTAACAATCGTTTACAGTTCTTGCTGTTATATAAAGTTATTTACAGTTAGTTACAGTTATTTTCAGTTATTTACAGTTATTTACAATTAGTTACAGTTATTTACACTTTTTACAGTTACTTTTTACAGTTATTTACAGTTATTTACAGATATTTGCAGTTATACACATTTAAGTTTTTAGCTAGAATAAAATTTTTTATATCGCATCAACAAAATTGTAAATAACTGTAAATAACTGTAAGAAATAGTAAATATCTGTAAATAACTGTAAAAAACTGTTAATAACTGTTAATAACTTCTATCAGTACCTGTTTCTTACGATAGGGCTACTAGGTCAATTACACGGAGGATAGTGAGGGAAAGGGATAGCGGAGGCGGCGTTTAAATAAAGAAATGATTCTGGTTAAACTGGCGTTTTATTAGTGCTGGCGAGAGTGATCGTGCACGCTGTGTACTGGCTAGCGGCCGATCAGAAACTGGAGAAAATGCTTCGCGGTTACAGCTCCGCGAGAGCCGCGACGACTGGTATGTCGCGAGAGTGGGGGTTTGAGCAGAGCTATTAATAGACTCGCTCGCGCAGTGTATAGTGTAGCTGAGGCCTTATCGAGTGTTCGGTACAAGGCGAAATTTTTGAGGTGTTGAGAAATTTGATTGGCTATTGAAAAATTTCCAGCTCGCTGATTGGCCAGAAATGAAAACAGCACTTAAATTTTGTTTATCTCGATAAAGCCCCTGGTGTACGAGTGTAAAAGTGTATGTGTGAGTATGTAAATAGTCGGTGTGTCGTGTGAACAGAATATTCTATCGCGTTACAATTTCGATTTCAAATGAATCGTGAACAGTACCTTCATTTCTACTGTTACGTCTGTGACGTATCCTTAAATTTAAATTTTATCCCAACACTTTCATCAGTAATTTTTTGACACACAAAACGATGTGTCTGCGAAATTCTAAAACGTTGCATTTTCAAATACGAGGCATCGTGCATAGCAGGTCATCAAACTTGCGAAAGACAACGTATTATATTTTCTTTAGAATCAGCATTTCTCAATGCTACTGCCGAATTACATACGACTGACGACGATTACATTACCAAATAAGATGATCTCGATTTACTGTTCACGATCATCTTCAACCTAATTATTTTGTATTATACAATAAAAGAAGCGATGTGCGCCGCACACATCAGTCACAGTTACAGTCTTAGCACAGGTGAACTGGAGAACTTCGTTCTACTCCAAACGACATACGAGGGTAAAATTCAAATTAAATCAATTCACAAATTGATCTATAACTAGAATTCAAAATATATACGAATTTCAAATATCTAAGAATAAATTATGAGTGTATTCCTTAAATTGTACATCGAAAGAATTGCATTCATCGACGATATTGGTAATTATACTTTTTCCAATTAAATAAATTTTAAAACCAAATATTATTCGTTTTCTTATTTATTCCGGACTTAATACTACAATTATTATTTTACAAAACTGAAGATAACTGTAAAAAGCAGTAAATAGCTGCAATTAACTGTAAATAACAGTAAACAACTGTAAATAACTGTAAATAACTGTAAATAACTGTAAATAACTGCAAATAACTGAAAATAACTGAAAATAACTGAAAATAACCGTTGTTTACGTCTCAAATCAAACAATTATATTCCGTTATTTTCCGTAATTTACAGTTATTTACAGTTATTCACAGTTATTTACAGTTTTTTAAAGATGTTAACATTTTTTATTTCCGCTAAGGATTTAACGAAATTGTGAGTAACTGTAAGTAATTGTTATAAACTGTTATGAATTGTTATATACTGTTACAAACTGTTAACTGCTATAAATAGTAATACGCGTCTCAAACCAAAATTTTTTAACAGCCCTTGCAAAAATCGAAATTGTAGCAAATTGTTTAGTAAGTGTAGAAAAGTGTAAAATGTATAAGAAAGTGTAATAAAAAATATTTTGATACTGAATTTCGGATATATTTTACATCTTTTTACGCTTAGTTACACTTTCTTTACATTTTCGTACACTTTTGTACATTTCATAAAATTTGTAAAAATCCGTAAAAATTTAGTTTTCTACACCTATTTACACTTTGTTGCATTTTTTTTACATTTTCTCTTACGTTTTTCTACACTTTCCTACAGTTCATAAAATTTGTATTAACAATAAAAATCTATAAATATAAAAAAATGTAAGAAAATGGAAAAAATGTAAAAAAAGTGTACAAAAGTGTTAAAAACAGTAAAAAGTGTAAAAAAACGTATTAAAATGTAAAAAAAAACTATAAGCAATTGTAAGGAAATATAAAAAACCGCTACCAATATATTGGTACTTAGCTTCCTCAAAATAATGTATTTATTCATTTTTTTTTAAATTTTTTATAACAATAATTAATTGTATCATACCCAATTTTCTTTATGAATATTCGTAATAAATTAATATATATTTTTCGAAAATTCATTCTTGTTACTCTTTTTCTCGTGCGACAACCTGATATTTTTATAAATTAATTTTTTCAAAATATTATCACATGTTCAATTAGTTTTATTTTCAACCTCAAATATCTTTTGTCGTAATAGTTCGATTTTATTGGGCAACGAATTCAGTTTGAAGATATAAAAAAAATATATCTCTCCCAAATTTTAGGACTATTGGTTGATTTTCTTAATATTGTTATCGCGTGACAACAAAACTCCTACTTTTTTATAAAACATTGTTTTTTTTTTAAACAAATAAAGATAATCTTTTGAAATTTCAACCAAATATATTCTTCACTGAGTATAATAAGTGGTTAAAACTTGAAGTCGATAAATCAATTATTATTTGAAAAATTTATTAAATAATTTTGAGCACATTTTCGGTAATAATAAATGACAGAGTGAAGATAATTTAAATATTAAAAAAAGAAAATGTACGTAATTTAAATACCTTTCAATAAAAATTTATGATGTTAAGTAAACATTAAAGTAAATCTGTAGCTGATTCATAGAACCGTTCTCGAGAAATTACGATTTAAAAAAAAGTTTACAAAATTTTAACCTCAAATATCTCTGGAATTTATGGACCAATTATTTTGGCCAAAGAACTCGACCAAGAGCTATCCAAAATCTACCTCCACAAGGAATTTTGAAGAAATTACGACAATTTTCCCTCCGGGATCGTTGGACATACAAAATTCATTTTTTTCATTTTTCATGTTTTACGTTTTTGTTAATAACCAAAGAACCGTGATAGCTAGAAACCTTTTTTTTTTATTTAGAAAATATAGGTATTTTAATTCTCTTTTAAATGCTACCTATCTCATTCCGATACATACAGCCGTTCTCGAGAAATTACGATTCGAAAAAGAGGTTACAAAAATTTTAACCTAAAAAATCTCTTAAATTTATGAACCAATCATCTATCCCAAAGAAAGGTGCAGGTGGCAACCAAAAATCTACCTTTACAAGGAATTTTGAAGCAATTAATACAATTTTACTCCCGTAAATTGTCGCCACCTAAAACACGTTTTTTTCATTTTTTAATTTTTTTCTCAAAAACTAACTAACAGAATGGATTCAATTTTATACAGATTATAGCTATTCATAATCTCCATTATCATGATTTTTCTCAAAAAAATTGACCACTTAGTTTGGGAGTTATAAGCATTTAAAAAAAAACACGTTTTTGTTAATAACAAAATAACCGTGATAGCTAGAGAAATTTTTTTTTAAATATAGGTTTTTTTATGCTCTTTCGAACGCTACCTATCCGATTATAAAATTTAAATCCAATCATTAAGAAAAATCAAAAATAAATTTTTCAAAATGAAAAATTCGACATAAAACAAAAACGAATCAGTTAGTCGTACAAAATTATTTTTTTCCCGGATTCGGAATAAAACAATAAAAAAATGAGACCCGTCCGGTTAAAATCGACCACGTAGATCCGAAAATAAAGCGGTATACACACACACACACACACACACACACACACACACACACACACACACACACACACACACACACACACACACACCACACACACAAACTCACACACACACACACACACACACACACACACACACACACACACACACACACACACACACACACACACACATCCATACAGACATTTTCTAAAATCATGTGACACAAACTTCTAATACCTTTATTCATGTTTCTAGAGCAATTTAAAGAAAATTAAAATGTTACTATTACAAAGCTTCCTCTATGAGGAAGCAAAACTGCAAGAATGTGTTGAAAAACTGTGAAAACATCTAAGAAAGTGTAAAAAAGGTATAATAAAGTGTTAATAAATGTAAAAGAAGTGTAAAAACACTATAATCAAATGTTAATAAGTATTAAAAAACTATAAGAAAAAATTAATGAACGTGAAGAAGTGTAAAAAACTGTAAAAGAATTTTTGAATGTGTATCAAATAATGTATTACTAAATATAAAAAGCTATAAGATAGATAGATAGATAAGGGTAAAAGAATGGTAAAAAACGTACGAAATCCGGTTGTTTTTTAAACTTTATTTACACTTTCTTACATTTGTTTATACTTTTATTACATTTTCTTACATTTTTTTACATTTATCTACATTTATTTACATTTTTTAATTTTTGCTAGGGAGTTTATAATAGTTTCTAACAGTTTATAGGATTTTCCGACAGTTCATAACAGTTGTTAACACTTATTTGCATTTATTTTTTTTTGCTAGGGCTCGATCCTACAGTTTTAGCCAAATTCAGGCCCCGCATCCCTGATCATCTCCTTGTGGGTGTAAAATCTTCAACGAAATCTAGAAAACAAGCCCTGTAATAACTTTAACTGTATAAAAAGGTACCCTTTTCAAAATTGCAGCTTTTAAGACAGTTTTGTACATCCCCACGCCGCGCCGTGCGTTGCACACTCATATCGATTATAGGACTTGTTTTCTAGTTTCAATTGAAGATTTTACACCCACCCTAGCAAAAATTAAAAAATGTAAATAAATGTAGGTAAATGTAAAGAAAATTTTAAAAAATGTAAAAAAAGTGTAAACAAAAGTAAAAAAGTGTAAAAACAGTGTAAAAAACTACTGGATTTCTTCCGATTTTTACATTTTTTTACCTTTTTCTACACTTCCTTAATTTACACTTTTTTACATTTTTTTATACTCTCTTACAGTTTTTGTATATTTTTTTATAGTTTCTTTGATACTCATAATTCAAAAATTCTTTTACAGTTTTTTACACTTCTTCACATTTACTAACATTTTCTTATAGTTTTTTAATACTTAGTAACATTTCATTATAGTTTTTTTTACACTTTTTTACATTTATTAACACTTTATTATACCTTTTTTACACTTTCTTACATGTTTTTACAGTTTTTCAACACATTCTTGCAGTTTTCTTTATACTTACTTACAGTTGCTTATATTTTTTTTACATTTTAATATGTTTTTTTTACACTTTTTTTACATTTTTTGCACATTCTTACATTTTTTATATTTATAGACTTTTATAGTTAATAACAATTTTATGAACTGCAGGAAAGTGTAGAAAAATCTAAAAGAATATGTAAAAAACGCAACAAACTGTATATAAGTGTAGAAAACTGTAAATTTTTACGGATTTTTACAAATTTTATGAAATGTACAAAAGTGTACGAAAATGTAAAGAAAGTGTAAATAAGTGTAAAAAGATGTAAATAAATTCAGGTAAACGTTAAAAAAACAACGTGTCAACAAGTATAAAAAAGGATAAACTAATGCTGGATTTGGTACGTTTTTTTTACATTTTTTTACCTTTTTTCTCACTTTCTTTACACTTTTTTACATTTTTTTTACACTATATTACAGTTTCTTTATATTTTTTTATAGTTTCTTTGATACTCCCCTAGTGGAAATGTATTCGAGCCAAAAAATGTGCCAAAAGTGTTCCATGATATATAGAAAGTGTTCCCATGATGTTTTTAAAAGACAGATTTCGGACATTTCGAACACTATTGGAACAATTTGGAACACTTATTACCACGATATGATACACTTAATAACCACTTCGAAACATTTCTTAGAAAATAGACTGTATTAATTTTTCATATTTTAGTGGAATACTTTTTATATGACCCGGCACACTTTTGGAACAGTTTGGAACATTTTTTAAAATTTTCATTTATAGGGCCCATTTTTAGTCAAGTAAAACAAAATGTTCCTTGATACATAAAATATGTTCCAAACTATAGATACATTTCACCTAAATTTGTAGTTATTACGTCTTTTTGGAACACTTCTAAACATCATTGGAACATCTTTTAAACACCATTGATCATTCTTAGAACATTTTTCGAAAATTTATTAAATTTGTTTAAACCATTTTTGTTAATATTTCTTAAATATTTTAAAAATATTTTTAAATTTTAGATTTCTTTATGTTCCTAAATGCCCCAGAAGTATCCAGAAAGTGTTCCTAAATATTCCAAAAGCACGGACAAGTTTTTCTTTTAATCCATTATAGATAAAAAATGTTCCAAATAGTTCCAAAAAGTGTTCGAAATTGTTTTAAAAAATACGAAAATTTTTTATATTTGTTACAGAAGAAAATTAAAAAGTATTCCAATTTATTCAAAAAGTATGCGAATCATTCTCAAAAGTATCCCAAAAGTGTTCCACATACTACCAAAAGTATTCCGAGTAAAAATAATATATAATCGATTTCACCCTATTAGAAACTTTTGAGTCTAAAACGGTCATAAAGTTCCAGACTGTGTCCTTAAGTGTGCCAAATGTCCGAAATCTGTCATTTATGTATAGCTTAAACACAGATTTCAAACAGTTTGAAACACTTTTAGAATAGAAAGGTACATGTTTTGCATAGTTTAAAACACCGGATTTTTTCCACTAGGGTCATAATTCAAAAATTTTTTTACAGTTTTTTACACTTCTTGACGTTTATTAATATTTTCTTATAGTGTTTTAATACTTATTAACATTTGATTATAGTGTTTTTACACTTTTTTACATTTATTAACACTTTATTATACCTTTTTTACACTTTCTTACATATTTTTACAGTTTTTCAACATATTCTTGCAGTTTTTTTTATACTTACTTACAGTTGTTTATATTTTTATTACATTTTAATATGTTTTTTTTACACTTTTCTACATTTTTTTATATTTATAGATTATTATGGATTTTTTACATTATTTTACACTTTATAAAATGTACAGAAGTATACGAAAATGTCAAGGAAGTGTAAGTAAGTGTAAAAAAATGTAAAATATCCAGCATTAAGGGGACGCCGGAGTCAATGTATTTTAAATGGAGGGTGGCGCTTTTGGAGACTTGAGCACGCTTTGGATATTAATGTTTAGTTATTACTCAAAATCGCAACCCAAATAATCAATTAATTGCCGAGAAAACCTTGAAAAACTTGCGTGAGTAACATAACCTATAAATTACGAAATTGAAAGATCATAATTTTTTTGAATTTCAAGACCTGAGCGAGCTTCGTATATAAATTTTAAGTATTTTTCCAAAATTTCAGCCCAATCGGTTAATTATTCAAAGAGAAAACTGAAAAACTAACTGATGAGACTTCGGCCTCCCCTTAAACTACATTTTATTACTCTTTCTTACACTTTTTTTACACTTTTCTACACTTACTAAACAATTTTTTATACTTTCGATTTTTGCTAGGGCAGTCATGAGCAGCATCAAAACTATTTATGCTTCGTACGGCAAGCTCATGACAGCAATAAATTACTTTAAAAAAAGCTTACACAATAGTTAAAGGTATTGTGGATTTGCTCATATGCGAGATGTACGCGGTTGCCCGTTTTGACCATGTCTCCTTATTCGGTTTGTTCTAATAAACTCATGAAAGAACGTGTGCATGAAGGGCGCAAGTTTGACCTGCGCATATACGTGCTGGTGACGTCGTTCCAGCCGCTAAAGGTCTGGCTGGCGCGGGAGGGATTCGCACGGCTGTCGGGCAAGCGCTTTTCCTTGGAACACATCAATGACAACCGCGTGCATCTGACCAACATGGCTATCCAACTGAAAGGCCGGCGCGAGGCCGTTGCCAGCGACGAGGAGGGCTCACCCGAGAAGTCTGACGAGGAGGAGGGCATTAAGCCCGGTCGCAAGTGGCCGCTCCGCAGTCTCAGGCAGTACTTGACAGCACGTCATGGCCACACTGCTGTCAATGAGCTGCTGCACAACATTGCCGGTGAGTTGAAATCTTGTCTCTAATAAGCTCTTTGTCAAAATGTTTATTATGCGCTGTAATAACATGTTGGCGTTAGCAAGGTATAACTTGAAAAAATAAATAAATAAAAATACATAATTACGGGGATGAGTGATAAATAAAACTCAGCCTTGTTCTCTTGGAAATCAATTGATAAGAGACTCTATAAAAGCTTTGGCGAAAGATCCTAGTGGAAATAATTTTCGTGCTGAATCGTGAATAAGTGTACTTATCTGTGTAAAACTGTGCTAAACTGTACCAAACTGTGCCCAAGCAGGTATAGGTTTAGGACTTTTTGCACATACATTTATCACAGATTGACACAGTTTGGAAAATAAACATAATTTGATTTTCGATGCAGTTGTACACAGTTTAGCACACTTTGGCACACTTTAAAACATTTTGGGATAGTTTGGCACAAATAATTTTCAGTCACTAAAAATAAAATTAGCTTTATTATTCGGTACAGTTTAACACACTTTGGCACATTTTGGCACTGTTTTTGCACAGATTAACACAATTTGGCAGAGTTTAGCACACAAACTACTGTTCAGTTATTAAAACAATAGAAGTAAACAAATAGAAATAATGTATTATTAAAAACAATTTTGAATATTTAAGTATGCCCTATCCGGCATTATGCAGCATTCAAAGCCGCAAGACTAGAGACCCATCAGTCTGACATCCTTTGTCCTCAAGACAATGGAAAGACTGAGGACAAATACATAAGAGAAGTACCATGCAGCGCATCCCCTGCATGATAGATAGCACGCTTATCAGACGGGCAAATCGGTGGATACCGCTTAGGCTGAGGCGGTCACTTTCGTAAAAAAGGGGATGAAGAGCAGAGGGAGGTACTAGCAGGTTTGCTCGACGTAGACGGGGCTTTCAATCACACCACGAAAGAGAGCATTGTGAAGGGTGCTCAGGACCATCTGGTACCCAATACGGTTAGCAGGTGGCTTTGGCGCATGCTTCCACTATGTGGTGCTTGGTGATCGATGAACTCATCAGATTACTGAATCAGGCAGGGTTCTTTGCCCAGGCTTATGCGGACGACATCCTAATACTAGTGAAAGCCGACGACGAGCACGTAATTGCAGGGCTGATGCAGCATGCGTTAGGCATAGTGCAAGTATGGTGCGAGTCCGTTAGGCTGTCCTAACGCGCTAAAGGCGACAAGCCCCTAAAGCTGGTAAACGAGGAAAAGTGTCTGGGAATGACATTAGATTCTAAACTTAATTGGCGAAAACACATTAGCAAGATATGTGAAAAAACCATGAACACTTTCTGGGCCTGTAGGAGGGCTTTTGGTAACACCTGGGGCCTGCGAAGGGGCAACGCGAGGTAGATGTATGAGGCTATCATCAGACCCAGATTAACGCACGGAGCAGTGGTTTGGTGGCAGAGATGTTCACCAAAAGCCCATCGGAGCTCCTTAGACAAAGTACAAAGACTAGTGGTAGGGGGCATGACGGACTCTCCGAGCACTACACCCCTTATAGAACAAGAGTTAATACTAGGATTACCATCCCTGCAAACCTTCATTGAGGGTGAAGCGAGCAGGATTTGGTGGCGCATTAGAGATGCCATGGGCACAGGGAGCGGGTTTGACCAGGAACTTGGTCAGATCCTACCCGCTAACATCGAAGCATCGGGATGTGACAAGATAGGGCGAAGAATTACATTTCTAAAACCCTTTAAGGTGCACATCTCCGATAGGAAAGAGTGGGCCAACGGTACCTACCCCTATAGCCAATCGGGCGTGGTGTTGTACACGGATGGCTTCAAAAATGGAGAATGGAGTGGGAGCGGGTGCTTGGGAGCAAGGAAGCTCTACGGAGCTGGTGTATATACTTGACTCCTATGCATCTGTGTTCCAAGCAGAAGTAAGAGCCATAGCGGAGTGTGCTGCGGTGAAACTTATGAGGGCCAATAAGGGTTGTCCCATCACCATTTGCTCAGACAGCAGGGCTGCACTGATGGCCCTTAATTGCACCAGCATCTAGTCCAAGGAAGTGTTACACTGCATAGATATCCTTACGGCCTTGGCCCGCAATAATGCGGTAACCCTTATTTGGGTGCCGGGGTATGAAGGTGTCAGGGGAGAAGCAGATCGCTTGGCGGGTAGAGGCGCTCGCCAGATGAGAGCGACCCGATGCTCGGTAGGCGTCTCAACGAGTGAAATCGAGAAAAGCACCTTCCTCATGATGAAGGAGGAATTACTCAGGAAATGGCGGGAGTCTCCAGGTTTAAGACAAGCCAAGAGAATTATCGGCGACTCTCCGCCAGAACATTGGCTACAAGAGTTCGGCAGGCTGAATAAAGCTAGTCTACCGAAGGTAGTTGGCTGGCTGACAGGACACTGGTAGGTCAGATACTACCTCTATAAACGCAGGATCTTAGACGAGGGAAGCTGCAGAAGGTGTGGAGGGCCGGAGGAATCAACCTTCCACCTCCTCTGCCGGTACCCTGCTTTTGTAGGCACTAGGCGGGTGGTGTGGAGGGAATGCTTCCTTCAGCCCGAAACCTTGAGGTAGCAGAGCCTACAGTCTATCTGCCAGATCATAGAGCGAATAGATAGCAGCTTTCAGCACAACGAAAGATAAAGAAACACAATGCCCAACGGGGACAGCGCAATGGGTGTAAGCCTGAGTACTGGGCAGCATGTCTCTGAGAAGAGCCGCTCGCCTGCCCCATCATATTTATTTATTTATTTTATTTATTTATTTATCCAGAGTAAAATACATTACATTACAAAGTAATCCTGTAGAGGAAAATAAATTTCCTGTTCACAGGTCTGGTGAAAACCTTAAAACTAACTTAAAACTAAAATAACAAATTTCCATTCTTTTTAACATCTTATAGTGGTTTTGACAACAGTAATGTGTTATTGCAACTAAAATGTACCTAAAAAAAATTAAAAAATACTTATAACCAATTGATGTAAAGTTGACAAAATATTTCTCACAAATTTTTGCAGATTTTTACGTATTATAGTGACAAAATATTTCTTAACAGTTTGTGAAAATTTTTTTGTATAATATAATAAAACAGAATAATTCAACTATAAGTAACGATTTAACATCACATAAAGATTTTTATAATATAATAAACAGAATCATTCAACTATAAGTAACGTTTTACATTACACAAATCTTTTAATAATATTAATAACAGGATTGTTTTATTAATGTTTCAAAAGTTTTCAATTTTTTCTCGTTTATATTTATACATACAAACAACAGTATTTTATTTGCTGACAATCTAAATTTACTAATAAATCTATAGTTAATTTTCATGAATAAATTTTTTTAGTTTTTTCTTAATACTAGTTTTACTAAGATTTAAATCTTTTAACTCATTTGGCAATATGTTAAAAAGTTTAATCGCTACAATATAACTGTTTTTATTGCTTATGGCTTTTTTCGTTTTTGGCAGTATTATGTACTTTTTCCTAGTCTTTGAGGTACTTTTAATCAAAATTTCCTTGAGTTCTTTATAATGATATATTATTGATTCTAATATAAATAATTGTTTGAGGTTCATAGGTACATTTCTATTCGGAAAAAGGTTATTATATATGATTTTCAAAATTTTTGTTTGGACCTTTTGTATTAGATTTAAGTTATTTTGGTATGCCCCACCCCAACCTATGATGCCATAATTAATTATACTATGAAAGAAGGCATAGTAGATTTTCAATAAAGTTATTGTATCCATGGATTTTCTTATCTTAGCAAAAATATATATTAAATATTTTGTTTTATTCACTATGTACTCAATATATTTATTCCACTTCATATTATAATCAATATATATTCCCAGATGTTTGAAGCTTTCTACTCTTTCGATTCGTTGATTATGTATCTTTATGGTTAACTCATTTGGAACACTATTGCAATAGTTGCCAAAAGCAATATAAATAGTCTTTTTTGCATTCAGCGACAACTTATTTAATGCTAACCAGTTAGCTACTTTATCTAAGTAATCGTTCATCTTGTCCTGTGTTGCCGACCACGTGTCTTCACTCACAATGATAACAGTGTGGTCAGCATACGACAAAATGGAATCCCTTTACATATCTAACAATAGTTCATTTTCATATACGATAAAGAAAAGTGGGCCTAAGATTGTTCCTTGTGGAACGCCCGTATCTACTATGCTTATATCACTATGATTTTCACCAATTCTCACTTTTTGCTGTCTATTCATCAGATAGCTTTTGATTAGGTTTAACACGTTACCTCTTATTCCATATCTTTCTAATTTTTCTAATAGTAGTGTATGATCAACAGTATCAAAGGCTTTTGCAAGATCAATAAATGCTGCTATTGTTGGTATACTTTTATCCAGATTGTTGTAAATTATCTCTACTATTTTATTTAGTGCATCCTTTGTGCCTCTTTTTCTTATAAAGCCGAATTGATATTCAGAAAGTATATTGCAGTCTTCAAAAAATGAGCACAACCTATCATAAATGATTTTTTCAAAAATGTTAGCTATATTAGATATTAGTGAGATTGGTCTATACGATATATCTGCCTTATCTCCTTGCTTATGTATCGGAATTATTTCTGCACTTTTTAATGCATTCGGCCACTCCGATTTCTCAATAGATAGATTAATTATATATACTAATGGTTGTGTGACAAAAATGGCAATTTCTTTAAGGGGTTTGGCGTTAATTTTGTCTTCTCTTCCCGCTTTGTCTTTAAGTTCTTGTATTTTTTTTATAACTTCATCCGAATTTGTTGGATTTATGAAAATAGACTTGAGATTTCTCTCAATTTTCTTTGTTTGTGTATTTACGTTTTTTATTTTTTTGCTTAGTTTTTTTCCTATTTCACTGAAATACTTGTTCATAAAATTTGCAATTTTAGATTTATCTTCTACTTTGCAACCATTATTATTTATATAATTAATTACATTATTATCACGTTTTTTACTTTTTCCTACTTTTTCATTTATTATTTTCCATAATTTCTTCGAATTATTACTATGCTGGTTTATTCTATTTCTCTCATACTTCACTTTGGCACTTTTATTATTCTGTTTAGAATTTTAGAATATTCTTTGTACTCTTTTTTCAGTGTTATGTTCTCTTTGTTATTTTTCCATAAGTTGTATAGCATTTCCCTTTTCTTGCATGAAATCATTATTGCTTTTGTAATCCACTTTTTCCTAGGTGTAGCTTTCCTTTTATTCCTATTTAGTCTCTACACATTGTTGTATTAACCTAATTAATTCATCAGTAGCACAATTTGGATCCTGTATTGACAATAATCTATTCCAATCCATCTTACTAGCTATGCTTTTTAATTTTCCATAACTAATTGTTTTGTTTATTCTATTTTCTTTATGTATTATTTCTACATTGCTAACATTTACTAAGAGCGGATAATGATCACTAAAAGGATTTGTTATTTTATATGCCTTTGTTGTCATTGCGTTAGTTTTTACAAATATGTTGTCAATACACGAACCTGATTGCCCTTCTAGTGAAGGTCTTGTTATCCCTTGGAAACATGATAAGTATTCATAGGCCAGAAAATTATTTAAAAATTCCTGCCCTAGGTTACTTTCATACATTTGTGAATTTTTGTACAAAATATCTATGTTAAAATCACCAATTACGCAGTGGTTTTTAATGTTTATACTATCTTGCACATATATTTTAATTGTTAATATAGCCATAGACATAAACATAGTATACCCTAGCAAAAATTTAAAAATGTAAATAAATGTAGATAAATGTAAAAAAAAGTGTAAAAAATTTAAAAAAATGTAAAAAAAATGTAAAAAAAGACCGCTGCCAATTCATTGGCCGGTGGCTTCCTCAAACTTAATTTGCTTATTCCTTTAATGAATTTTTGAAAAGTGTTTTTTCAAAACACTATAAGTTTTTTCAAAACACTATAATCAAATGTTAATAAGTATTAAAAAACTTTCAGATAATGTTAATAAATGTAAAGAAGTATAAAAAACTGTAAAAGAATTTTTGAATTATGAGTATCAAAGTGTCATAAAATATAAAAAAAAACTCTAAGATAGTGTACAAAAATGTACAAAAATGTAAAAAAGTGTAAAGAAAGTGTAGAAAAGGGTAAAAGAATGTAAAAAAACGTCCGAAGTACTTTTTTACACTTTTTTTACACTTATTTTACATTTGTTTAAACTTTTCTTACATTTTGCTTCCTCGTAGAGGAAGCTTTGTGATACTAAAAAAAAAACTTTTGGAGAAAATGTGTTAGGAATGTTGTTTAGCACATTTGGAATTGAAATACACTATTTTTAGAAAATATCCGTATGGATGTGTGTGTGTGTGTGTGTGTGTGTGTATGTGCGTGTGCGTGTGCGTGCGTGCGGGCGGGCGGGCGTGCGTGCTGCACGTGTTCGTGTGTGTGTGTGTATATACACACACATATGTCCGTATACGCGGATATCTCATGAACTACTCGACCGATTTTAACGAGAGAGGTATCATTTTTTTGAATTTTGCTTTCACAGTTGGGGTCAGTAGTCTATTTTTATCAATTTTGATTTTCTTTTTTTTATAGCCATTTTTTAATTTCGAAAATTTTTATTTTCGTATCTTTAAATATTTAGAACTAATATTCTTAATATATTATGAGTGTACTTTATGCAGGATAAAATTCTCTACATTTAAAAAAAAAGTCGATAGCTATATTCTGTCATAAGTTATTGATAAAAACGTCAATTTTTGAAAATAAGTTATATTTCGAAATTGAAAAAAGATATTGACGTGAATATTGCTTCCTCATAAAGGAAGCTTTGTGATAGTAAAAAAAAAAGTTTATGAGATAATGTGTTAGAAATGTTATTTAGCAAATTTGGAATCGAAATACACTATTTTTAGAAAATGTCCGTATGGATGTCTGTGTCCGTGTGTGTGTGAGTGAGTGTGTGTGTGTGTGTGTGTGTGTGTGTGTGTGTGTGTGTGTGTGTGTGTGTGTGTGTGTGTGTGTGTGTGTGTGTGTGTGTGTGTGTGTGTGTGTGTGTGTGTGTGTGTGTGTGTGTGTGTATCCGTATACGCTGATATCTCATGATCTACTCGACCGATTTTAACGGGAGAGTGATCATTTTTTTAGGTTTTGCTTCCATAATTGGGGTCAATATTCTATTTTTGTAAAATTTAATTTTTATTTTTTTTATAGCCATTTTTTAATTTTCAAAATTTTTTTTTTCGATTTTTTAAATATTTTTATATATTGATGAAAACGTAATTTTTTGTAAATAGGTTATATTTCGAAATTAAAAAATGATATTAACATGAATATTTTTTTGGTTATAAAGGATATTAAGTACTATAACTTACTAAATTTTTAGGTTTTTTTATTCACTATTTTTTGAGAAAAAAAATAATTTATAAAAAAAGTGATTTTTTTTGTCGTTCAATAACCATAGTAAAATTGTCTTAATCACTTTGAAATTCTTTGTAGGGATAGATTTTGTATACAAATCGAGTCAGTTCTTTGGGCAAAAGGATTGATCCATAAATGTCGAAGATATTTGAGGTTAAAATTTTTTTCAATTTTTCTTTAAATCGTAATTTCTCGAGAATGGCTCTATGTATCTAAATGTGGTGGGTGGTATTCGAAAGAGAATTAAATTACCTATATTTTCTAAAAAAAATTAATTCTCTAGCTATCACGGTTCTTTTGTTATTAACAAAAACGTAAAAATTGAAAAATGAAAAAGAATGAGTTTTATATGTTCAACTATTACAAGAGTAAAATTGTCTTATTCGCTTCAAAATTCATTGTAGAGGTATATTATTAATAGTTCGCGGATGAGTTCTTTTGGCAAAGTGATTGGCTCATAAATTTCAGAGATATTTGAGGTTAAAATTTTTCTAGACATTTTTAAAATCTATTTCTTGAGGATGGCTCTCTGTATCTGAATGGGATGGGTAGCATTTGAAAGAGAATTAAAATATTTATATTTTCTAAAAAGAAAAATTTTTTAGTTATCGCGGTTTTTATTATTAACAAAAATGTAAAACTTGAAAAATTGAAAAATGAAAACAATAATCTGTCTTTATCAAATTTTTTAAAATACATCCCCTCACATTATAACAGCCTTTCCACATAACGCATTTAATATAACACGTTCAATGTTCAACGTAACACGAAAATAAATTTGTTGTCCGACATCTATCAATTTCATACTCAGTGGTAGTGGTGCAGAATGGGTACATTTCTACCACTGAATATGAATTGGCCATGAAAAAATTACAAGTTAATATTTTCCATAAAATTTTTCCAATTTTTTTCGTGAAAAATTTATTTTTCGAATTTTAATTTTATATGAAAATGTATAATTTCATCTATCTCTTACGAGATGAAAATTACGTAAAAAGTTGTGCATTAATGTGGAATGATCGTTTGACAAAAGTTTCTAACTTTAAAGTAATTTTGACAATAACTTTATCGTCATTGATAGTTTAATTAATTAAAATGCAATAAAAGACTACTTCTTTAATTTATAATTTTTTTTAATTTAGTTTATAATTAAATTTAATTTAATTTATAAAAAGATAATTTTAGTTTATAATAACTCTGAAAATTATGAACCAATCATTTTGCCAAAAAAACTCTGCCGAGAACTATCAATAATATACCTGTACAATGAATTTTGAAGCGAATAAGACAATTTTACTATCGTAATAGTTGAACATCCAAAACTCATTTTTTTTTTAATTTTAAAATTTTTATATTTCTGTTAATAACAAAAGAACCGTGATAGCTAGAAAATTAATTTTTTTTAGAAAATATAGGTAATTTAATTATGTTTCGAATGCTATAAATTATATTCAAATACATACAGCTCTAAATATCAGTTGCAAATTTATAGGCAATTGTGATATATATTTTATGTATGTGAAATTTTGTGGAAATGTATAATCTATAAAAATTTGAATAAATTATGTTGGAGTTTTGTTATTTCTGTCTTTCTGAAGTATTAAATTTTAAATATTGGAATTAAAAATGAATTAAAGGAATCAGTAAATTAAGTTTGAGGAAGCTACGTGCCAATGAATTGGCAGCGGTTTTTTTGGTTAAAAAGAATATTGAGTACTATAATTTTCTAAATTTTCATGTTTTTTATTGATTATTTTTTTAGAAAAAATCGAGTGCTTTGTTTGGGGAAAAGGATTGGTCCATAAATTTCAGAGATATTTGAGGTTAAAATTTTTTTAATTTTTTTTCTAAATCGTAATTTCTCGAGAACATAGCGATGGATTATCCTGTAATTTATAGATGAATTTGCATTTGAGATAGGCAATATATGTGAAAATTTTGATCATGATTGATCGATTATTTTCAAAGATATTTAAGATTGAAAATGTTCAAAATTATTTTTACAGTTTTTTGAAAATATAATTTATTGAGAACGGTTTGTTTTTATATATAATTGAAATAATTATTCTTACGTGAGGATTATTTTATTTTAATTATATATTGGGCAAATTTTAGAAGTAAAATGTTTGACTATTATGCATTAATTATTATTTATTTCTTCTAAAAATATAACATAAAATTCTGTAACATTATTTATCCATTTAAAATCGTTGATTATTATTGTATCATTTATTTGAATATTATTGGGGTAAGACAACAAGATAAACGCAACAAATCAAGATGAAACAAAAGCTTTATTTAACACACTCATCTACACTCACAAAACTCCATAAGTCTGTCTCGCTCGGCGCGTTGCGACCGTCTGACTAGAGCGGCTACCGCTCTCCCTCCCCGCGCTGCGGCGGCGCTCGCTCTCTAACACACATGTACATATCTATATCTACTTTAACGCTACGCAAGTTGATCACATACATTCCAACACTCCCTCTCAATCCAGTAGCATTGCATACATAAATAAGATCTGTGTTTATATTAACGCATCTATCTCTACACATTATAATTTAATTAAATCCGGGACTAATACTGGTCCGTCTGATTATCATTGGTCTTTGGTTGGAATTGTCTTCTCTTCCCTTTGACTGGTTTATACTGGTACTTCAGCCTCCTATCTAATAACACTTAGCAGTTTTACCTGTAGTTTGATTAGATATATTGCAGTCGCCAGTTTCTCCTGTGAACAGAACAAAATTTATGTCTCTTTCTTATTAAGTATTTTATGTTAATTTATCATGCAAATTTTTCCCCAACGCCTTTGTAGATATGTCAGCTAACTGCTCTTTTCATTCTGTCCAATTATTTAATACAATTATTATTTATACACTCTTTAACATAACGGTATCTTCTCTCTACCATATACCTCAATTTGTTGCCACCATTAGTTTCAGCACAAACCTGAGCTGCTGTCACGTCCTAAAACATAACACGACTAGGATTATTAACTCAATTAAGAATTAATGCTCTTTTTTGGTCGTAGCCGCGCCAGCTAATAAACCATGGACGAGCTAACGGAAAAGATGTGTAGTAACAAGTTCGTAATTAATCGTTGAAAATTTAGTAATTAATTTTTCTTTGGATTGAGGATTTGGATTTTAATAGGGACCAACAGAAGCAGCACATTTGTCTCTTAAAAACAATTTTTGTTGCACATGCCTCTTGTATGGATAAGAAAAAGGTCACGAGCCCTGGAATGATGTGTGTTGGATAATACTAAATTTCTCCCATCTCAGGTTATTCTCAGATTCGCCCTTCCCTAAACCAACCTAATCAATTATTATCGATTTGTAATTTTTCCTTAGTTCGTTAAATTTTAATGATATTTATTTTCGAAATAATAATTCTTTTCAAGTTAATTCAGTCGTTGACTTGTCAACTCAAATTGCACAAAGCCCTTAAGACTCGCACTAAATGAATTGTTTATCGTGAATAGCTCCTGTCCAGTAATCCTTAAGATCAAGGCCAATCGTCTATTCACGATCCAAGACAATTACTTATTTACTTATCTGGAATTTTAATTTATTCGGATCTCTTTTATTTTCATTAATGATCCAAAATTTCTTTATTTTGAAATAATAATTCTCTTTAAGTTAATTCAGTCGTTGCCTTGTCAACTTAAATTGCACAAAGCCCTTAAGACTCGCACTAAATGAATTGTTATCGTGAATAGCTCCTGTCCAGTAATCCTTAAGATCAAGGCCAATCGTCTATTCACGATCCAAGACAATTACTTATTTACTTGTCTGGAATTTTAATTTATTCGGATCTCTTTTATTTTCATTAATGATCCAAAATTTCTTTATTTTTGAAATAATAATTCTCTTTAAGTTAATTCAGTCGTTGCCTTGTCAACTCAAATTGCACAAAGCCCTTAAGACTCGCACTAAATGAATTGTTATCGTGAATAGCTCCTGTCCAGTAATCCTTAAGATCAAGGCCAATCGTCTATTCACGATCCAAGACAATTACTTATTTACTTGTCTGGAATTTTAATTTATTCGGATCTCTTTTATTTTCATTAATGATCCAAAATTTCTTTATTTTTGAAATAATAATTCTCTTTAAGTTAATTCAGTCGTTGCCTTGTCAACTCAAATTGCACAAAGCCCTTAAGACTCGCACTAAATGAATTGTTTATCGTGAATAGCTCCTGTCCAGTAATCCTTAAGATCAAGGCCAATCGTCTATTCACGATCCAAGACAATTACTTATTTACTTGTCTGGAATTTTAATTTATTCGGATCTCTTTTATTTTCATTAATGATCCAAAATTTCTTTATTTTTGAAATAATAATTCTCTTTAAGTTAATTCAGTCGTTGCCTTGTCAACTCAAATTGCACAAAGCCCTTAAGACTCGCACTAAATGAATTGTTATCGTGAATAGCTCCTGTCCAGTAATCCTTAAGATCAAGGCCAATCGTCTATTCACGATCCAAGACAATTACTTATTTACTTGTCTGGAATTTTAATTTATTCTTTTTCCTTTATTTACCTTTCTTATTTTTGTAAATTTCCTTTTCTCTTATAATGTTTGAATATAGTAAATTTAGAAATTTGGTAAAAAGAAATTAAACTAGAAATTTGAAAAATCTGAATATTTATTTAAATTTTGAAATTTGTGTACAGAGTTTTTAAGCTTGCGAGGCTTGTGTCAATCTGCTGTACAGTCAGCAAAGCTTGTGAGGCTTGTGTTGATCTGACTGCTTTGGTCGGTTTAGAAAAGCTTGTGAGGCTTGTGTTGATCTGACTGCTTTGGTCGGTTCAGAAAAGCTTGTGAGGCTTGTGGTGAACTGCACACTCAGCAGTGCGCGTTCGGCGTATTTAAATCAGTTGCTCCTCCTCTTCTTCGGCTGGAAAAACTGCGGTGTCGAATCGGGTAGTTGCGTCATCTTGTGTTAACGAATCGCTGGTTGACATTTGTAACGGCGGTTGATGCTTTGCATATCCGTAATGCTAAATGGAGCGAGTGGTGCGGGAAAGCGGTGTCCAATGGTGCGGGGGTGGCATCCCTTCCAAACGTCAATTTTCAGCCGAGTGGGGAAAATCCTATGTTTTAACATAGAGAGCGGTAGAGAGCGGTCGCTCATCCCTTCTCTATGGTATTTTCCGGCGGCTCGTATCTTCCTTAAGGAGTGAGAGAGAACGATATATGTGCGACAGAGAAAGAGAGATGAGAGAGACAAAAGATATATCCTTCTCTTTCTTTCGAGTCAAAAATGATCAATTTTCTGTTACTTGCTAAAAATTATACAATGTTGGCAGTTTATAAATTATAAAATATGTTATTCTATTACATTTTGTTCTAAAATGAAAATACAAATTTGAACGGAAGTTATCGGTCTATTACAACAGGAGTTAAACGCATTACAAATTTTATAAACTTAATTATACATTAAACAATGAAATTTCTTATGCAAACTTTATAAAAACATTAGACTATTCAATCTAGCTAATATATCAATCATATTATTAAGTTATCTTATTAAATTAATACATTTTCCTTAGATTTTCTATTATTTATTTAAAATATTTGAAATTTAATTAGTTTTCGTAAGTAACAATGTGTTAAAATACAACTATTGTCCAGTAAAATGTTTTATCTAATGTGTATATTTCATAAAACTTGCATTAACAATGAAAATTACTTATAAATAGTCATAATAGTTAATTATTATTAAGAAAACGTACGAATTACAAATGTATTATTCAAATTCCAAACAGTTTATCATTTAAACTTAAAGTCTAGTTAGTTAATCTAGTAGAAATAGACAAATGGATTATTATTACTATAAAAACATATTATAATAATGGTTTTTCTCATCTCTTAATTTTTACTTAACATAATGCAACTTTTATCTTAAACAAAAATTATTTTTCTAATTATAATTAATGAGATATCTAGCGTTATTCTAAAATAATATTCTTATGCTATAGTACATTGAGTCCCAAAAGATGCTGGAAAATGCGTCTCCGCGCAGGAAGACTGAGGAAAATCTATTTTTAGACGAGCCATGTGTTTTGGGGCTGATGTAACTGACAAACATCTTCTTTGTCTCGGTTTTTCCTATAATTAACAATCTAGATATTCTACCATGAATTGAATTATTTATCTTACTAAATAATTATGTAGCAAGACATTACAAACTTGCATGAAAACGCTACGACTATTTTAATGATAGTTATTCGCAATACAAAATTTTACTAACTTTGTAATCTAATTTACAATGAAATCATATATGATAAATTTATAATAACAGTCAATTATCTGAAATAAACTAAAACCTAAATATTTTGTTATCAAAACTTGTTGATTTATATAATATAATAGCTATTACAGTAATTAATTGTTATTTATTAATAATTAATTCTATATATTAAAAGTTGCGTGGTTACAAAAATACATGTTGTTAATTAAAAATTATATTTTTCGTTTTTTTTATTTTTGATATGAGTTTTTATATGGTAACACAAGAATAAACAACTGTTATTTGCGATATAGAGGTTACTAATAATGAAATTGTATTTGATAGGTTTATAAAAAATAGCCGGTTATAAAAATTAAGCTAGTGGTTAGTATAACTTGTTACTTTACATGGTACAGTAGTTATTATAATTATTATTTATTATTGGTTGGTTATAATCCGTTTCATGCTTAAAAGTTGTAATTGAAAAGTGCAGATGGTTATTTAAACAGTTATATTACTGAGTTTGGTTATTACATTTTTCTATTATTAATGCAGACATAAACAAAGGCTGCCGATTACAATGAAACATAAAAATGAAGAAGTTATTATTTTTCTTAGTTTTCTTACTGCTATATTTAATATTTGTAATTGTTAAAATGATTTTATCTTTAACGGTTTGAGAGATATTGTCTAATAATGTAAAATAGTATTTTCAGTGTATAGTATAAGTCGTGTATTCAAAACTCGGAAAAGCGCGTCCCTGCGTGGGAAAGCGTCATATCTATATTTAGTAGGGCCATGTGTTTTACAACCCCAAGATTACGCATCCGCTCGAGACAAGCGTCCCTTAAAGCTAATTTCACATTCTGAAGGAATATTTTCGAGCTTAAATATAGTTATTTCAAACTGAAAAACATTAATTTATTTATTTATTAATTAGTTAAAATTTGATTTATTTACTACAAGAATATTTTGTATAAACCAAATATTTTGCTGGTTGGTGAGTTTCCTTTATAGAAGTAAGAAAAGGAAACAAAAGAAAAAATAATGGGATGAGTTTTATTACTCAGGTATAGAAAATAGTCCTTCAGGAGTGTGGCTTAAAGTAACTATTATAATCTTAAATCTATTTTACAAATGTTATATCATGTAAACTATTCATCCACGCCTGAACGGTTGCTATTTAATGTGTATTGTGTACTGTGTATCTGTTAAATGCTAACTTAGTTAATTTATATATAAAAAAAAATACGAACATATCCAATCAAACATATAAAGGTAAAATTATAATTAGCAATTCGTTCTTAGCCTATTATTTAGAACATATACTTGTAGAAAGTCGATCATAATTTATAACTAACTAATTAATACAAACTGAAGTATTTCTAAATAATATTGCATTGCGGAAATATTGTAATTCAACTAAAGGTTTTACTATTATAATTTTTGTGACACGTAGATATTATTTTCTTATTCGGATTGATACATGACTATGTTATATTAATAATCAATAATTAATATCTGGTGAACATTTTTACTAGAGTGAGTTACTTATTTTACATAAGAAAAAGTAATAATCTTTGGTAACAGATTTTCTAATATAGTTTACTACACTCGTAGTCGTGGGTATAATCGGTTAATTGCATGCACTGCGTCGTCGTTTTTTGGCAGCTTGGGAAACTCCCCATAGCGCAGGTCACACCCACAACCCTTGGTGCAGCAGTGTCGGTAGGGTAGTAGTGGTTCAGGGTTATGATCATGATTCATCGCATAAAAATATATACAAAAAAAAATTTTTCCCATCGTAGACGGTTCCGTCACACTGCCATATGCCATAAGCAATACAATGCCATTGGGTACCGATTCTGTCTAATAACGAAATTCACGGAATTTCGCAGGGATATTCACTCTTAACAAACGTCGCTTATCGCAACATACTCAGCTTGACAAGTGGATAAAGCTACACTCGATTGCTTATACGTCCTCCAAACCACAGAGTCTCCAAAGAATTTAATTATGAATTCGCATGTTGTCAGCGAGTTCTTACAGTCTATCAAACTCGCATTAGAATACCCTAATATTCCTTTTGATTCTGCTCTATATGTCAAACTAAATTTTTGTAATCCCTGACTAATATTGTAACACTCTCTTGGTCACTTTTCACTCAATGTTCGTGGGCTCAATTTGATGCCTACTTAGTACATTAACTATGTATAATATGTCGGGCTTCGTACAATTTTCCTAGTACAACAGCGATCCCACAACCTCTCAATACTATTTCTTGGGGAATTAATTTGTTTTTCTCGCCTTCTTCTCGATTTATTCTTTCTATTAATTACTTGGCTAGTCACCATGTAGCCAAACACATTACTTACAAATTTCTTCTGACTCGATTTTATTGTTTGTAAACTTTTCCTTCTTTGTAACAACTTCCAACACTCCTTTTTCTACAGAAAATTGAGTTCAAATTCTGTCGCTTTCTCCCAGTTTTCTCCCTCTGTTTCTATGATCTTAGTTGGTTTTCTGAATTTTTTCCTTTTCGGGTGTTTTTGACACTCTAAACTCCCTTTTTTTCCTGTACATGTACTCTCTTCTTTAAGATGTACGTCTTTGTAAGTTTTATTTTCTATAAACTTCACATGTCTGCTTTCAGTTTCTTTTGCTCAGATACATAGATTATGTACACCCTCAAAATATACCCAACTAGAATAACTTTCAACGCTTGTTTCCAAATTTAGTGTTATTGTTTCTCGATATTTTGAAAACTCTAACGCAAACCGACCTTCTAAATTACTCAATATTATGATTGTGTTGGAGAGCTATCTTTCTAAGTGGTTTTTCGGCCCTATTGCGTGTTTTGCCAAAATGCAACTTCATGCTTTTAGTAATAAGACACGTCTCGCATTCTATGATATCTCTGTCACTCATAACCTCTCTTTTGCCTGGAAAATTTGGGTAAATTTTTTCCAGTTCTATCAAATATTTATTTGACATATGACCTAGTCTCAAATGCCACAACATTGTTCTACTCATTTCTGCACTAGAATCTGATTTGTTTTCTAACTTATCCCTAATTTCCGTTTTGTCATTTTCGGTTCTACTTTCTGTAATTTGAAACTTTCTATTATTTACAGTCGTTAACAAATCCGATTATTTAGGCAATTTATTCTCTAAAATATCATTCTCTTTCCATTTTTACGATTTTCGTTTTCTAGTTCCTTTCCATTTACTGATTCTACTCTCAATTTATTTTTGCTCTTAGTATTATAGTTTATTTCAGTGCCTCGTTCTACAGCTAATGCGAAAGGACTCACGTAATCTTTTCTATCGTCTTTCTCTATTATTACCATTAATTTTACTATCCAAAAAGGGCTCTCATAGATTCCAAAAATTATGTTCTCTATATCCCAGATCATAGATATTTATTCTACAATTGTCTAAACGGATTTGTAAACCCTGATCAACAAACTAAGTGACTATAAATTCTCTGGTAACTCCTCGGAATACAATACGTTATTTAATATGAACTCTCCTATCTGTTTCTGATCTATTATTTCTTTATTAGCACATTTAATCAAATGATTATTATTCCTATTTAACATCTCAAAATCAATTTCATTTTACTCAAGTGCTCAGTCACGCCAGAGACTGCTATACATTTTACTTATCACATTTCTATTTTTCTCCTCAACGCTACTATTTACTTTACTATCTCTCAATTTGTAATTTTTCCTCACTGACAGAAAATTTTATTTTCTCAGCTTCTCTCTCTCTCCATCTTCGTCATCCTCCTCTCCTTCTGCCATCAAATACGAGCCAGATAGTGCAGCACCGCCACAGTCTCTGCCGCGGCTGCTTTGGGCCCGAAAAACTCCCTGAGCCAATATGGCTGTTTTTACTGTGTCTTTGGGTGAAGCTGCTGTCGCTAGTTCAACCTGTAACAGATAATCTTTCAGTCCTACATACGTTACGTCCTTTCCCATAGTTTGTCTGCTCAAACAGTTAAACACTTCTACACTGAGAACAGACTTAACTACAGCATGCATGAATATGTTACGTTTCTCTTTTTCTGTTATTTTGCCTGCGTCTTGCATATTTTCGTACTCCCCAAGCGGAAATAATAACTGCAAATAACTGTTAAAAGTTGCAAATAACTGTTAATAACTGCAAATAACTGAAATAAACAGTTAGGTTTGAGACAGTATATTTAGTTTTTTGCAGTTATTAGCAGTTAATAACAGTTATTTGCAGTTATTTGCAGTTATTAGCAGTTATTTGCAGTTTCATTAAATATTAACTGTAGAAATAAAGGTGCTATTAACAGTTATTGACAGTTATAAACAATTATAAACAGTTATAAGCAGTTATTAGCAGTTATTTGCAGTTATTTACAGTTATTTGCAGTTTTATTAATAATAAATAAAGTTATTATTAGAGCGAAAGAATTAACTGTTTATAACTGTCAATAACTGTAAATAATTGCAAATAACTGAAAATAACTGCAAGTAACTGCTAATAACTGTTGATATAGCACCTTTATTTCTACAGTATTTATTTTAAAAACTGCAAAATAACTGTAAATAACTTCAAAAAACTGCAAATAACTGTTAATAATTGCTAATAACTGCTAAAAACTGATTATACTGTCTCAAACCTAACTGTTTATTTCAGTTATTTGCAGTTATTTGCAGTTATTAACAGTTATTTGCAAATTCTGTTTTCACTAGGGTCCTTTACTTTTCCTTTAAACCCGAGGTTCTCCAGCTTTCACCTTCTTAGGATTAGATTTTAAGTTATATACATCCTTTCTAGCGGATACACTAGTCGTTCTAGTTTCTAGTCTCTTATATTCTTTCAATTTGTTTATATTCTCCCGTCGCTCCCTAAGATCAACTATCTCAGTATAATATCAATATGATTTATTGTCATATCCCTCACTCTATTTTTATCGTCTGTCAATTTTATTTCTGAAACATTAGTACATTTGTTCTCGTCTAAAATGTACTCCAGTCCTTTTGTTTTTAATTCGGACATCAAATAGTCCTCAAGCATTTCAAACTTTAAGTATGCTGTCAATTTATACACTCCATCAGTGCCAGACATTTTCCGACACTTCAACTTGAATTCTGTCTATCAAATTTATTACAGAATTTGCTCTCTCATTCAACTTACTCTTTTCCTTCAAAAATGTATCACTCTCTCATTTACTTTCTCGTCAATGTATTTTTCTATTTCTATCTCTCTCAATTTGTTATTTTGTTTATTCATTTTAATATATTTTTGCTTACCTCATTTTTAGTTCTCACTCACCTTTTCTTTTTACCCTCCGGCAAGTCACAATCCTCCTCGCTCTCTGTCTCCACGATCTCTCTCTCTCCTCTGGAATCGATTTGTGAGATTTGAGTGAACTTGCAGCTTGAGTCGGAGCCCATCTCGGATCCGGTACACTTTTTACATTTTCTCCTTCTCTACCACTCATATCTGGCAGCTTGTCTATCTCCTCTTGTGAAAAGGACAAGTGTACCCTGCTGGCCTTTGGAGAGCAGCTTTGCCCCTGACTGCATACTCCACTCTCTCACTTTTGGTGATGAATGGACTGTTCACCATTTTCACCTCAGAGATTATTTTTGGTTTTTCTTTCTCTCTCTCTCTTTGATGTCTCATTCTTACCACTAGCAGGCAGTTCTTTTACTTCTTTGATTTTCAAACTCTCGATTTTGGGATGCACACTTTCTCCAATTGTTACTTGGAGCATTTGGCTTAAATTATTGACCAAACCGTCCACCAATTGCTTGTTCATTTCAACTTGCCTGTCAAACATTTCAGTCTGAGTCCTCCTCAGATCATCGAGAATTTCTGTCCTTATTTCTGATTTCTGCTTCTCCAGCAGCTTCTGGACAGTCTCTATGCTTACACCTCATTGTGTTTCTCCCTCTACGCCTATGCCTCCCTCCGGAGGTTGGGGTGGCTCAAACGGGATCACCTTTTCTTTATCGCTCCAGTACTCATGTGCCTGTTTGTACTCATCGTCGGTGAGGTACTGATCAATCCTCTTCATCTTTTTGTCTGAAAAGGTCAGAAAGATTTTTCCATCATCCCTTTTGACTAGGAAAACACTCTCCGCTGGTGCTCCTTGTATATCTCCTCTCTTGTCCATACAGCCTCAGACACCTTTTTGAACTCGTTCAGGCCATCTGTAAAATTCAATTTTATTTTAGTATATAATCTCTTAAATTATAATTCAAACTTTTCCTGTGCAGTCTATTTTCTATGTGTATAACTTTCTGTCAATACTGATCTAATTGAATAAAATTGTGTCACATCATAATTTTATTTACTCTCTAAATAATTAGTTTTATTATTGCCTTTAAGTCAATAATTTTCATCTGTCAATTTTATACACATCTCCTTTTTACTGTCTACTTTCTCATCAATGTCATGACAATATTCTCTCAAATTGCGCGCGACTTTTACTGTCTACTCATCTACACTGTCTATATATACTCTATATGGATCCATTTTAATTTCTGTCAAATGCGTGCTTACTCTCTATTGTATAGGTATACCTGATCTAACTGTCAAATTTCCGATTCGAATCGTGACGTCCTCCTTGTACCTTCTTACTGTCAAATATCTCGTCCAAATCACGACTTTACTCTCTAATTGAAGGCGATACTGTCAACATTTAGACTAAATTTTGACGTCATTCACTCAAATACGCGCGATTTTAATTGTCTATACGTGTGCACACTCTCTCGAACTCCTTTAGTCTGAATATCTGTCTAATTAGTAACCCCCTCCCGCATTGACACTCACTCGCACTCTCGCGCCGCGCGTCCCTCGTCCACGTGACCGTCGAGTCTCTCTCTCTCTCTCTCTCTCTCTCTCTCTCTCTCTCTCTCTCTCTCTCTCTCTCTCTCTCTCTCTCTCTCTCTCGCTCTCTCTCTCTCGCTCGCTCTCTCTCTCTCGCTCGCTCTCTCTCTCTCGCTCTCTCTCTCTGTCATGTGTATATGTACATACATACATATACAGCTCTGTCGCTCGAGCCGCGTGCGCCCCGTCGCACGTAGATACCATCTCTCGTGTGCCGTGCTGCGCGTCATATCTCCGCGCAATCATCGACTCTTTCTCCCTCTCACACGCGTGTAGTCGTGCCGCGCGCACCTATTCCGTACAGCACTCGATACCTCGACACATGCACGCCGCGCGCCTCTCCTCCGCACGACCACCGAGTCTCTCTCTCTCTCTCTCTCTCTCTCTCTCTCTCTTTCTCTCTCTTCCTCCTACCATCCGTGTCATGACAGAGTCCCTGACAGAGTCTCTGAGGAAGAGCCGGAGCGGGCTCGAAACGTTGGGCAATTGGGCAATTTGGTGGTGGGGGGCAGTCAGATAGTCCTTTACTAATAAAGCTTTTTTTCCAGGTTTTAATTAAGTTTTTATTTCAGATTCTGCGGGGGTGATTATAAACAAGGGCAATCTAACTGCCATAAATATTAATTATTTTAATTTAATTTATAAGACTGTAAGACCGATGGAAAAATTCTCATCAGTTGATATATCTATATCTACTTTAACGCTACGCAAATTGATCACATAAATCCCAACAAATATATTTATCATTCTTCATTAATATATTAGTATAATATCCGTCATTAATTGTATTACCATGATGAAGAATTGAACTTACAATTTTATAATTTTTATTGCCTATTGTTATATTTATTTGTGGTATACTTTCAATATTATAATTTATTATTTTTTTTAATTCTTGTGAATCATTTATTATAAATAAGGACAATTGTATAATTAAAATTGTGTTATTTTTTGATTGTATTATGTTTTGTTGCTGCAAAATACATTTACAAATATTGCATTTTCCTTCTATGTCTGTAAATTTATTAAAATTATAGTTAATTATTTATTGTAAGTTATAATGTTTATTTTGATTTTTAAGTGTAGATAAATCTAATATAATCACATTATTATTATTTGATTGATCATTGAAATAATTTCAATTTTCAGACACGACCGCTACTCGGGAGAGCCTTATAATTTCACCATAGCGAAAATTGTGCCGCTTCAAAAACTAAGAATTTAATATGTGAAAAGTCGTTTCCAGCCAAAATGAGCGTATTTTACACGTTTTCTGTGATGTATGTATGTCTGTACGTCTGTATGTAATCAAGTTTATCGATTATCTCAATGAATTTTCAACCGATTCCATCGGGATTGCGGGAAAATACTCCTCTAATTATTCCTAAGTGCTGGTTCTCAATTGAGAAAGATCGATGAAAAACTTTCAAAATGCGAGCACAAAGAAACATTTTAAAAAATCGATTTTTAAGCTTAATGTCTAGAAAAATTAATTTTAAACTAATGTTTACAGGCCCATCTGCTAAAACTAATTAAAATACATCTTTTTTATGTCGGACATTTTTTTCTACGAGCAATATTTGCCAAGATAACTGAAAAAATGGCAAAAAAGGTCAAAAATGGACGATTTTAGGCTATAACTCAACAGGATTTGATTTTACATATAATCGTTAAAAACAAAAGTTGTAGATGGTATTGAAACAAAACTTTTCCTATTTAACATTATCATGTCAAATTAATTCCTGGCGAATTAAACTAATAAAAACGATTTTTAACGCGTAAATATACATAAAATTTTCGGCTATAACTTGACAGGATTTAACTTTACACAAATATGTTAAATGTAAAAATTGTAGGTTATAATAAAATAAAATTTTTTCCCATTTAACATTTTCATGTAAAATTAATTCCTGACGAGTTAAACTCATAAAACTGATTTTTAACGCCTAAATATACATAAAATGGACGATTTTCGGCTATAACTTGACAGAATTTGATTTTACAGAAAAATATTCAATACATAAGTTATAGATATAGTTAAACAAAACTTTTTCCTATTTAATATTTTCACGTAAAATCAACTCCTGACGAGTTAGACTTATAAAAATGATTTTAAACGCCAAAATATACATAAAATAGACGATTTTTGCTTATCGTACAAAGAATTGATTTCCAATAGAATTCTTAAATACAAAGGATATAGATATCGTTTAAATACCAATGGAAAAAACTAAAACAATAACTAACAAAAAGTGTTACATAAAAGCTGTCAAAACTTACAATTTTTTGTCAATGATCTAGAGAACTTAGTATGTGGTAAAATCAAAATTAGAAAAATGTTTGAAAATTCTGTTGTTAAAAATCTATAATTATGTTTTCTTACTGTTTTGATAACAATTAGAAATTACATATAAAATTACACAGCTTAACCTGTTAATTATGTTCACAGAACCTAAGCGATTGAACTAAGAGAATAAAAATTGTCTAATATTATAAAAGTACATGTTAAAGTAATATCATATTACGCAAAAAAAAACTAATGTAATGTATGAGTTATAGATTTTGTAATATAGTAAAGTTCAATGTATAAAAAATGCAATGCTGACTTTGTCAGTCTTACAGTGTGCTGGACAACTATTAAATTGGCAAGTCTCACTTAGTAAAAGTCTGTGAAATACATAAGGATGTATTATAACAACAGATACTCTGAAATGAGTTTGTATAGCCTGACTAAACTCAGAAATTAACTAGATGAGCTAATGTGACCAGTGACAACTGCCTACCCGTATCGCATCTAATCACACACACACTACTTTTATGATATTCCCCAGTTCCTAATTATCTATTCCCTCACATTCTAAAGCACTAACACTTGAAGATCACTGATAGAGCTGGAGAAGCTGCAAAATGAGGCTGGATGGCCCAGGGCAGGCACTACTCCATGCATGACAGTCTACTCAGAATTATCTATTAGCCATCTGGGAGGAAAATACTGATAGAGACTGTCATGTGTGTCTCAATCTCAAGGACTAATTATTATATTTTGTTATAATTTTGTCACGTCGTTCTATATTTTTTTACTTTTTATTACATATTCTTACACATAATTATACTTGTTTATACTTCTTTACGGCTTTTTATATTTTGTTATACTTTTTAACGTCTTTTTACATTTTTTTATATTTTTTTACTTTTTATTACATATTCCTACACTTTATTATACTTTTTTATACTTTTTTATAGTTTTTTATATTTTATTATACTGTTTCACGACTTTTTACATTTATTTACATATTCCTATGCTTTATTATATTTTATTACACTTTTTCACTTCTTTTTACATTTTTTTACATACTCCTACGCTTTATTATATTATATTAAACTTTCTCACGTCTTTTTACTTTATTTTACATTTTATTGCGTATTTTCTTTTATTTACATTTTTATACGTTCTATTACGTATTTTTTCGTTTGTTTACAATTTTTTACATTTTATTATGTATTATCAACTATTTTTTATGTTTTCTTACATTTTTATATTTTTAAACATGCTATTTTTATCTATTGCATTTTTTATTATAAATTTTTCATTTTGAACTGTATCAATCAATCATAATTACAAAAAAAACTTTTGTATAATGTATGTGCTATATAAATTTTGTAATATGGTAAATTTCAATGCATAAAAAATGTAATGTTCTGTCTGACTCTGTCAGGTCTTACACTGTGTAGGAAACTATTAAATAGGTAAGTCTCACTGGGTATAAGTCTGCGAAATATATAGTGATGTATTTTAATACAACAGATATACTGAAACGAGTTCTTAAACCCTGACTAAACTGAGAAATTAACTAGACGAGCTAATATTACCAGGGACAACTACCTACCCGTATCGCATTGAACCACACACACAGCCCTTTTATATCCCCCAGTTCCTATTACCTATCCCCTCACACTCTAAAGCACTAACACTCGAAGATCACTTAGAGCTGCAGAAGCAACAAAATAGGGCTGGACGGTCTAGGCCGGCACTATTCCATGGATGCCAGTCTGCTGTACGTGAGTAACCACATCACCTGGGAGGAAGGGACTGACAGAGACCGTCAATTGTGCATCAATATCAGGGACTGCCTCAGCCTAGGGATCGACAGAACACATGAACAGCAGATCAGTTCCTATTCTGGGGGATAACCGAGGAGAGTTGATCTCCTAAAAATCACATATGACTAATAAATAGAGGACACAAAAAACATACCATGCAAATGAAAAGTCTTTAGCAATGGATGTTGTTCACTCGCTGTACCAGCTACTTGTCACCACTAAAGGGGAAGGGCTGGTGGAGACCTTCAATCGTTGTTTCACTGCTGGAAACAGCTCCACCTTGAAAGTCGCTGAAGACACAAGCAGCAGATTAACGGTATACATAGTCACCAGTATAAGAGCAAAACAAGGACAGTTGAGCACCTAGGAACCACCTATAATTGATAAATAGATGACCCAGACAACATTTCCATATCCAAGAAACAGTCTGCAGCAGTGCCTGTTGTTTACACTGCTCTCGCGGCCACAGATACCTGCAACAAGAGAAAGTACCATCAGTTCACCCATCAGAGAGGTTAGGAACGAGAAAGGGCTTACTAAATCTGCTTTCGACGTTGACATACTGCCTTCCCATCTCCGACGAATCATCGTTAATCGGCGGACACGATGAAAGGGATGACATTCACCAAGGCGGCATACTGCAGCAGCCGCTGTCATCGCTGAAAACGCCGAAAGCCAGACGATGCAATTGTTGACATCACACAGCAATGCACCATGGACACATGCGCGCAACAGCGCGCCGCACTAGCACTACTCGCTATAGAGTAACAGAAAGCGCTCGGGCTCCATATCTTATCCTATATAGATATATCTTATACACAGGGAGCGCTTGCGGTCGTGTGAGTCGCATGTATTTTTTCGCTGTAGGTACTTAGTGTGCGAACGCAGCCTAGCCGAGGTAGCCGTTACGACTGCTGCAATAGTACTTATGTACACAGGTCAGCATTGAGCTTTCTCCTTCTGTTTTTCTCCTTTTCGCGGCATTAGTGTATATGTGCATATGTGCCGCGGGTATTTTTTTGTAATTGAGATTGTATACAGGTTGTTAAAAAACAACCGCATTGGGTATATATCACGTGAAAGAGGGGAAAATTCTAAGATGAAATGTCCAATGAACCAACGCAATCGGATCGATAGATTTTCCGTAATCGATTAATGAAAATTGGTCGATTAGACCAATGAGCGCGCGGCATTAGCAGCAAGAGGCGGCGGTGAGCGCGGAGTGGGGGAAGGTGTCGCGCCGCCGCGCCGCTAACGCCGTGCGCTCATTGGTCTAATCGAGCAATTTTCATTAATCGATTACGGAAAATCTGTCGATCCGATCGCGTTGGTTCATTGGACTTTTTATCTTAGAATTTTCCGCTCTTTCACGTGATATATACCCAATGCGGTTGTTTTTTAACAACCTGTATATCTATATAGCAGGGCGTAGCCTCCCTAGTTAGATATGTTAGTTCTAACGAAGTAAAAAATTAAATATGTAATAAAAGGTATGTAAATTCTCATCAGTTGATGTAATAAAAAGCAAAAAATGTAATAATTTGTATAGAAATGTAAAATGATGTAAAAAAATGTAAGTTTCTGTAAAAAACTATAAAGTGTTACACTTTCTTACGTTTGATTACATTTTTTTGATCTTTTTTGACATTTTTTTACACTTTTACAGATTTTTGTTGTAACGAAATAAAAAATATAATATGTAATAAAATGTGAAAAAATGTAATAAATTGTATAGAAATGTAAAATTATGTAAAAAAATATAAGTTTCTGTAAGAAACTGTAAAGTGTTACACTTTCTTACATTTTATTACATCTTTTCATTCCTTTTTTACATTTTTTTACACTTTTTTACGTTACGTTAAAATAAATGAAAAAATGCAGAATTTTAAAAAAGTAAAATACGGCAAGAAAATGTAAGAAGCTGTAAAAATATGTAAGAAAATGTAAGAAAGTGTAAAAAATGTCCGAAATCCAATATAAATATAGGATTTCTTACATTTTCTTACGATTTCTTACGTTTTTTTACAGTTTATTACACTTTTTTAACATTTTCGATTTCCGCTAGAGTATTATTAAAAATAAGTAAGGATCATAAGTCTTTATCTAAAAAAAAATTTTCTCTATTCCTCGGGCGAAAGTACACGTTTTCACCGTTTGTTTACACTAGAAGAAGAAGCACTTTTGCCCACTGCGTGTGTAACTTGTTTCACGGGCGACCGAAAGCTCTGTGAGCAATGTTTTGAATAGCCTAACCCCATATATGATACATCGGATTGTGACTTTGCCGCGCGGAAGTCGCGAAAGTGTGCGACTTCGGCGCGGAACTGTCTCGCATCGGGAGCGTGGTGCTCTCAACAAGGATAGTCTACTATGAATTCATGTTTATTTATTTGGAAATATCCTCTCTCTCTCTCTCTCTCTCTCTCTCTCTCTCTCTCTCTCTTTCTCTCTCTCTCTCTCTCTCTCTCTCTCTCTCTCTCTCTCTCTCTCTCTCTCTCTATCTCCCTATCTCTCTTTATTTCTCTCTATTTTAGCCTATTGGCGGAACATTATGATATTCGTATAAGTATTTTTATACATATCCTATTTACTACATGTTCCCTTATTTATTATTTCAAAGATTATCTTTTTAGTTTTCTTTTGCATTGTTATGTTTTTGATAAATCTTTTATATCTCTTATCAAGGAGCGCGGGAGTGCTCCGAAGGCAAGTATTGTAGAACAGGCCTGAGGAACGACCGCGCTACATATACATTGAAATGAGTGCCCGAGAATTTGAAGTATTTATTGCAATTTTAAATGGCTTTTATATTCGCTCAAATTAAATAACAACATTCCATTTCGTTATATCATGTTGCAAAAAAAGTTTCATGTAAAAAGATTTTCTCGTATGCGAGATATTAAATAGTGAAAAATTTTATGTCATGTTTCATTTTCACAATTCTCCATTCGATCGCAGTTTTCTTCCCACTTCCGGTTTCCTGTTTCAGTGTTGTATTATATAACACACACACACACACACACACACACACACACACACACACACACACACACACACACACACACACACACACACACACACACACACACACACACACACACACACACACACACGCACGCACGCACGCATATCAACATACTTTCTAATATACGCATTAGTCCGTATACAACCATCATTTGCAGGTTATACATTCAAACAAGACTTTTTTGAAATTCGATAGATATTTTAAATGGACTTCGTATATCTCAGATATATTTTCAGATAAGTAGCAAACTACCATTATAAAATAAAAAAAAATAATGTTATTAATATAAGTATTGTTACTTTGTGAAATCTTTTTTTTTGTTATTACAGAGATATCAGAACAAGAATAATTGATAAGTAGATCATGATTAAATAGTATGTAACATAGAAGAGTTCAAAATTATTATTATGCATTTTAAGGCCACCAAAAGATTATATTCAAGTCTGTTAAAGCACGCAACCTCCTGTAGTAGAAAAAATATAAATACTGTTGCTGATAATATTCCTCTAGCAGAGCCTCGTTCTACTTTTCAAAAATTAGTTCTTCAAAATAAAATTAGAAAATTGTGATTTTAATAGAAGGGATCATCTACCTAGTTGGAAATAATATTAGAGCTGGTGAAGTTTTTTGAAGATTCATGTAACAAGCTCAGCCTATGATTTTTTTGGAGGGATTGTTGGAAACTCTATAATAACAAATAACGTAGTGGTATGCTCAATACATTGCAAAGCTAATGTTGTTTGGCCATATGTTGGTGGTAGAAAAACCTACTTTTGCATATTATACAACTGCCTGAGGAAATGGAAATCTACAAGTGTCATCTATAAGAAAATAATGTAGAAATATCCTGATTTCATTCTCCAATTCGTATACATTCAATAGATGTTCAAAATGTGACAAAAGCTGTTGGGAGCTACAACTAAGATGTTTTAGATGGTATTGCACAGAAAGTGCGAAAAAAGTATTATAAAAATGAATGAATTAAAAGAATACAAGTTTTTAAAAATTAGTTCTTCAAAATAAAATAAGTAAATTGTGATTTTAGAAGGAGAAATCATCTATCTAGTTGGAGATCATATTAGAGGTGGTAAAGTTTTTTGAAGACTCATGGAACAAGCTCAACCTGTGCTTTTCTCGAGGGATTGTTGGAAATTCTCTAATAATAAATAACGTAGTGATCTGCCTGATACATTTCAAAGCTAATGTTGTTTGACTATATGTTGATGGTAGAAAAACCTACTTTTGCATATTATAAACAACTGCCTGAAGAAATGTAAATCTACAAGCGTGACCTATAAGAAAATAATGTAGAAATATCCTGATTTCATTCTCCAATTCGTATACATTCAATAGATCTTCAAAATGTGACAAAAGCTGTTGGGAGATACAACTAAGATGTTTTAGACGGTATTGCACAGAAAGTGAAAGAATTAGTTTGAAATTATAATTTTATTTTATTGATTACAATATGGATGAGTATTTTGTGAAAAAATTTTGTATGAGCTGCTGTTACGGAAATTGTAGTTGGCATGAAAACTAAACTTTTTGTCAACTTTGAGTTTCAAGTTTTATAAAAGCTAGAGGATCAAGTGATATCAGAAATTTAAATTTAAATTTTGAAAACTGGGCTGTCGTAAAAGCAGCATTGACAGCTGGCGTATACCCAAATAAAATTGTGTATAGACAAGAAATACACCCAGCTCAGAACCCAGTATGTATTAAAGAGGTACGGAGTATTTTGTCAATCATCAAAAAAACAAGCAGCAATAGTTACTCGTAAAGAACTGACTATATGACTGCGTTCAGAGCTTTTCAAATTTGATAAAATTAAAGAACAAAATTTGTATCTGCTACTGTTATGAAAATGGTAGGTGACACAAGAACTCAACTTCTTGGCAAACTTTGAGGTTCAAGTTTTCTAAATACTCGTGGGCCGGAGCATATTTTCTTTATATCTTTAAATAAATAAATCTGTAATATAATATAAATATAATTGAGTTTATTCACACTTTCACATAAAACACATAGTGCTCAGATTCAAATCAACTTTTAAAGAAAGCAAAAGATGTGCTAACATGTAGATCGAAGTATGTACATTAGAACCTTTGTTTCTGTCAGAAAGTTATGCTATAAGCATTTTTATGAAGCATTTGCCCATAGTAATACTGGTTTGGTAACATGCATTCTGGAGTTTGGATTGCATGCATAACATATTCTACATTTATCTCTGTATAATAAGTGTATCTATAAAAATAAAAAAATTTATATTTTCATATGACTTTACAATTAATAGTATTGTTAATTGTTAATTTATCACCATACCTAAAAAAAAAATACACGTTTGATATTATTTCAGAAAATTTTACTAATGTAATAATTTTATCAAGCTTCTTAAAAACATTGAAATTTAAAACTTTTGTGAATAACTATACTACCATTTAATAATGTTATTAATAATATACTATAACAAATCTCATAATGCAGTTTTCACATACTATGTAATTATTTATTATTTTCTCTTATAAAGTTGTGGAATCTATCTAAAAAAACTTTTTACAAAAGTTTAAACTAAAGCAAGTATTAGTCTTTTCCTCCCTCCCTCTCTTCCCCTCCCTCACCGCCTGTCTCCCAGGCTCTCTCTCTCCATCTCTTTCACTCCCCCCTCTCTCTCTCCCTCTCACCCTCCCTCTCAATATCCGTTCAAACTGAGTACCAAATTCTTTAAATGAGAGCTTAAATATTTTCTCAAAACAATCAACACGTTTTTTAAAAAACTATTTTTTTTAAGTATATTCTAACAACACAATTTGTCTAAAGCCCTTTTATTTATTCTAATCTCATCTATTCAACAACCACTCTCTACAAATGGTAATATTTTTTTCATGACTGTACGAATAATAACATTGTTAATAAAACTTTCTACGAAAGTATAAAATAAGGCAAGTATAGAAGTTTTTTAGTCTATAAAATCATAATATTTATGATTTTTTAAAAGAAATCAAATAAATACTAGTGAAAAAGTCTTTTACTTCTTTGAGTCAATGTATGCTGATGCTGAACAAATTATAAGTAACTAAATACATTCAAATTATTCACTGCTAATCAAACAAACGAAAGTTGTGAAATCAATTATCGATAGTCAAGTAATGCAAACAACTCTCCGAAACAACTGTATATGACTATTCTCAGAAATGTATTCAAATTTGTTCAAATTTCTGTACAAATTAAACACAAGAAAGTACTGAAATCAATTAATTGTAGCCAAGTACCGGCCATAAGAACTTTTCGTAGCTCGCGTGCAAAATTACATTTTACGCCCACGTTGTAACTTCAAAATTATTCAGCCATCGGGTATAAAGTACTACATAACGCCCAAGAGGCCCAATAGCTCACACACTCCTACAAAACTTTATAGTACCTACGTACTTTATGCCCGAAAATTATTTTAATTATATAATTGTAATGCCTTTTCTTTATTTCTAAAATTCATAAGAATTTTTTCAGGTATTCACGAAAAGTCAAAGCCTATATAAAAAAATTACATAGTTACCAACACATCACTATTTTTCAGTATTTCTTCTCAATTTTGAACTTTCTATAATATTACACATCTTGGAAGGACAAGAGAAGTCTAGAGCTGCTCTAGCGGGGGTGGTCCTGTATAATAAGTATATCTATAAAAATAAAAAAATTTATATTTTCATATGACTTTACAATTAATAGTATTGTTAATTGTTAATTTATCATCATACCTAAAAAAAAATACACGTTTGATATTATTTCAGAAAATTTTACTAATGTAATCATTTTATCAAGCTTCTTAAAAAACATTGAAATTTAAAACTTTTGTGAATAACTATACTACCATTTAATAATGTTATTAATAATATACTATAACAAATCTCATAATGCAGTTTTCACATACTATGTAATTATTTATTATTTTCTCTTATAAAGTTGTGGAATCTATCTAAAAAAACTTTTTACAAAAGTTTAAACTAAAGCAAGTATTAGTCTTTTCCTCCCTCCCTCCCTCTCCCCCCTCACGCACCACCTATCTCTCAGGCTCTCTCTCTCCCTCTCTTTCACTCCCCCCCTCTCTCTCCCTCTCACCCTCCCTCTCAATATCCGTTCAAACTGAGTACCAAATTCTTTAAATGAGAGCTTAAATATTTTCTCAAAACAATCAACACGTTCTTTAAAAAACTATTTTTTTTAAGTATATTCTAACAACACAATTTGTCTAAAGCCCTTTTATTTATTCTAGTCTCATCTATTCAACAACCACTCTCTACAAATGGTAATATTTTTTTCATGACTGTACGAATAATAACATTGTTAATAAAACTTTCTACGAAAGTATAAAATAAGGCAAGTATAGAAGTTTTTTAGTCTATAAAATAATAATATTTATGATTTTTTAAAAGAAATCAAATAAATACTAGTGAAAAAGTCTTTTACTTCTTTGAGTCAATGTATGCTGATGCTGAATAAATTATATGTAACTAAATACATTAAAATTATTCACTGCTAATCAAACAAACGAAAGTTGTGAAATCAATTATCGATAGTCAAGTAATGCAAACAACTCTCCGAAACAACTGTATATGACTATTCTCAGAAATGTATTCAAATTTGTTCAAATTTCTGTACAAATTAAACACAAGAAAGTACTGAAATCAATTAATTGTAGTCAAGTACCGGCCATAAGAACTTTTCGTAGCTCGCGTGTAAAATTACATTTTACGCCCACGTTGTAACTTCAAAATTATTCAGCCATCGGGTATAAAGTACTACATAACGCCCAAGAGGCCCAATAGCTCACACACTCCAACAAAACTTTATAGTACCTACGTACTTTATGCCCGAAAATTATTTTAATTATATAACTGTAATGCCTTTTTTTTATTTCTAAAATTCATAAGAATTTTTTCAGGTATTCACGAAAAGTCAAAGCCTATATAAAAAAATTACATAGTTACCAACACATCACTATTTTTCAGTAATCCTTCTCAATTTTGAACTTTCTATAATATTACACATCTTGGAAGGACAAGAGAAGTCTAGAGCTGCTCTAGCGGGGGTGGTCCTGTATAATAAGTATATCTATAAAAATAAAAAAATTTATATTTTCATATGACTTTACAATTAATAGTATTGTTAATTGTTAATTTATCATCATACCTAAAAAAAAAATACACGTTTGATATTATTTCAGAAAATTTTACTAATGTAATCATTTTATCAAGCTTCTTAAAAAACATTGAAATTTAAAACTTTTGTGAATAACTATACTACCATTTAATTATGTTATTAATAATATACTATAAAAAATCTCATAATGCAGTTTTCACATACTATGTAATTATTTATTATTTTCTCTTATAAAGTTGTGGAATCTATCTAAAAAAACTTTTTACAAAAGTTTAAACTAAAGCAAGTATTAGTCTTTTCCTCCCTCCCTCCCTCTCTCCCCCTCACGCTCCTCCTATCTCTCAGGCTCTCTCTCTCCCTCTCTTTCACTCCCCCCCTCTCTCTCCCTCTCACCCTCCCTCTCAATATCCGTTCAAACTGAGTACCAAATTCTTTAAATGAGAGCTTAAATATTTTCTCAAAACAATCAACACGTTCTTTAAAAAACTATTTTTTTTAAGTATATTCTAACAACACAATTTGTCTAAAGCCCTTTTATTTATTCTAATCTCATCTATTCAACAACCACTCTCTACAAATGGTAATATTTTTTTCATGACTGTATGAATAATAACATTGTTAATAAAACTTTCTACGAAAGTATAAAATAAGGCAAGTATAGAAGTTTTTTAGTCTATAAAATAATAATGTTTATGATTTTTTAAAAGAAATCAAATAAATACTAGTGAAAAAGTCTTTTACTTCTTTGAGTCAATGTATGCTGATGCTGAACAAATTATAAGTAACTAAATACATTCAAATTATTCACTGCTAATCAAACAAACGAAAGTTGTGAAATCAATTATCGATAGTCAAGTAATGCAAACAACTCTCCGAAACAACTGTATATGACTACTCTCAGAAATGTATTCAAATTTGTTCAAATTTCTGTACAAATTAAACACAAGAAAGTACTGAAATCAATTAATTGTAGCCAAGTACCGGCCATAAGAACTTTTCGTAGCTCGCGTGTAAAATTACATTTTACGCCCACGTTGTAACTTCAAAATTATTCAGCCATCGGGTATAAAGTACTACATAACGCCCAAGAGGCCCAATAGCTCACACACTCCTACAAAACTTTATAGTACCTACGTACTTTATGCCCGAAAATTATTTTAATTATATAATTGTAATGCCTTTTTTTTATTTCTAAAATTCATAAGAATTTTTTCAGGTATTCACGAAAAGTCAAAGCCTATATAAAAAAATTACATAGTTACCAACACATCACCATTTTTCAGTATTTCTTCTCAATTTTGAACTTTCTATAATATTACACATCTTGGAAGGACAAGAGAAGTCTAGAGCTGCTCTAGCGGGGGTGGTCCTGTATAATAAGTATATCTATAAAAATAAAAAAATTTATATTTTCATATGACTTTACAATTAATAGTATTGTTAATTGTTAATTTATCATCATACCTAAAAAAAAAATACACGTTTGATATTATTTCAGAAAATTTTACTAATGTAATCATTTTATCAAGCTTCTTAAAAAACATTGAAATTTAAAACTTTTGTGAATAACTATACTACCATTTAATAATGTTATTAATAATATACTATAACAAATCTCATAATGCAGTTTTCACATACTATGTAATTATTTATTATTTTCTCTTATAAAGTTGTGGAATCTATCTAAAAAAACTTTTTACAAAAGTTTAAACTAAAGCAAGTATTAGTCTTTTCCTCCCTCCCTCCCTCTCCCCCCCTCACGCTCCACCTATCTCTCAGGCTCTCTCTCTCCCTCTCTTTCACTCCCCCCCCCCTCTCTCCCTCTCGCCCTCCCTCTCAATATCCGTTCAAACTGAGTACCAAATTCTTTAAATGAGAGCTTAAATATTTTCTCAAAACAATCAACACGTTCTTTAAAAAACTATTTTTTTTAAGTATATTCTAACAACACAATTTGTCTAAAGCCCTTTTATTTATTCTAATCTCATCTATTCAACAACCACTCTCTACAAATGGTAATATTTTTTTCATGACTGTACGAATAATAACATTGTTAATAAAACTTTCTACGAAAGTATAAAATAAGGCAAGTATAGAAGTTTTTTAGTCTATAAAATAATAATATTTATGATTTTTTAAAAGAAATCAAATAAATACTAGTGAAAAAGTCTTTTACTTCTTTGAGTCAATGTATGCTGATGCTGAACAAATTATATGTAACTAAATACATTCAAATTATTCACTGCTAATCAAACAAACGAAAGTTGTGAAATCAATTATCGATAGTCAAGTAATGCAAACAACTCTCCGAAACAACTGTATATGACTATTCTCAGAAATGTATTCAAATTTGTTCAAATTTCTGTACAAATTAAACACAAGAAAGTACTGAAATCAATTAATTGTAGTCAAGTACCGGCCATAAGAACTTTTCGTAGCTCGCGTGTAAAATTACATTTTACGCCCACGTTGTAACTTCAAAATTATTCAGCCATCGGGTATAAAGTACTACATAACGCCCAAGAGGCCCAATAGCTCACACACTCCTACAAAACTTTATAGTACCTACGTACTTTATGCCCGAAAATTATTTTAATTATATAACTGTAATGCCTTTTTTTTATTTCTAAAATTCATAAGAATTTTTTCAGGTATTCACGAAAAGTCAAAGCCTATATAAAAAAATTACATAGTTACCAACACATCACTATTTTTCAGTAATCCTTCTCAATTTTGAACTTTCTATAATATTACACATCTTGGAAGGACAAGAGAAGTCTAGAGCTGCTCTAGCGGGGGTTGTCCTGTATAATAAGTATATCTATAAAAATAAAAAAATTTATATTTTCATATGACTTTACAATTAATAGTATTGTTAATTGTTAATTTATCATCATACCTAAAAAAAAAATACACGTTTGATATTATTTCAGAAAATTTTACTAATGTAATCATTTTATCAAGCTTCTTAAAAAACATTGAAATTTAAAACTTTTGTGAATAACTATACTACCATTTAATTATGTTATTAATAATATACTATAAAAAATCTCATAATGCAGTTTTCACATACTATGTAATTATTTATTATTTTCTCTTATAAAGTTGTGGAATCTATCTAAAAAAACTTTTTACAAAAGTTTAAACTAAAGCAAGTATTAGTCTTTTCCTCCCTCCCTCCCTCTCTCCCCCTCACGCTCCTCCTATCTCTCAGGCTCTCTCTCTCCCTCTCTTTCACTCCCCCCCCCTCTCTCTCCCTCTCACCATCCCTCTCAATATCCGTTCAAACTGAGTACCAAATTCTTTAAATGAGAGCTTAAATATTTTCTCAAAACAATCAACACGTTCTTTAAAAAACTATTTTTTTTAAGTATATTCTAACAACACAATTTGTCTAAAGCCCTTTTATTTATTCTAATCTCATCTATTCAACAACCACTCTCTACAAATGGTAATATTTTTTTCATGACTGTATGAATAATAACATTGTTAATAAAACTTTCTACGAAAGTATAAAATAAGGCAAGTATAGAAGTTTTTTAGTCTATAAAATAATAATGTTTATGATTTTTTAAAAGAAATCAAATAAATACTAGTGAAAAAGTCTTTTACTTCTTTGAGTCAATGTATGCTGATGCTGAACAAATTATATGTAACTAAATACATTCAAATTATTCACTGCTAATCAAACAAACGAAAGTTGTGAAATCAATTATCGATAGTCAAGTAATGCAAACAACTCTCCGAAACAACTGTATATGACTATTCTCAGAAATGTATTTAAATTTGTTCAAATTTCTGTACAAATTAAACACAAGAAAGAACTGAAATCAATTAATTGTAGTCAAGTACCGGCCATAAGAACTTTTCGTAGCTAGCGTGTAAAATTACATTTTACGCCCACGTTGTAACTTTATAGTACCTACGTACTTTATGCCCGAAAATTATTTTAATTATATAACTATAATGCCTTCTTTTTATTTCTAAAATTCATAAGAATTTTTTCAGGTATTCACGAAAAGTCAAAGCCTATATAAAAAAATTACATAGTTACCAACACATCACTATTTTCCAGTATTCCTTCTCAATTTTGAACTTTCTATAATATTACACATCTCTGGAAGGACAAGAGAAGTCTAGAGTTGCTCTAGCGGGGGTGGTCCTCCGATCTCCCATACATACTTGGCGGGCCTGACGGTTTGCAGTTCTAGGTGTAAGGCATGGTCATTTTCATATAAATATTCATAGGTTTAAAGATCAGATAAAGTGTATAAATGGGTTGCTTCTACATATTAACTACTGATCTATGAATCTATCACTCTGTTTCTAAATAGATAGTACACACCCGCGTGAAAATATCATATGAGATGTCATATGAGATCTCATAATATATAAAATTGCATATGACACCACATATAATATCTCATACGAGATATGCGCTGTCTGAAATTCTCATATGAGATCTTATATGATATTTACACGGGGGAAAAGGATATAACATATGTTGCTTATAAAACGCTTAGTAAAATGTAAAGGACTTATGAGCAGGCTATAAATTTATGTGAATTTTTTATTTTATTCTCATTTAAAAAGGACGACGGACACAAGGAAAAATATGTTTAGTAATGTAATATAAATCATGATTCTGCACATGTACGGATATGTTGCACTTAACGGCATCAATTAAAAATTAGAGCCAATGTAATTATTTATGGTGGACTTATAGATATAAATATTGTTAATGAATTTATGCAAAAATTTAGTAATCTAGATTTAAGTAGCCCACGTAACTGCAAACCGTCGGGCCCGCCAAGTATGTATGGGAGATCGGAGGACCACCCCCGCTAGAGCAGCTCTAGACTTCTCTTGTCCTTCCAAGATGTGTAATATTATAGAAAGTTCAAAATTGAGAAGGAATACTGAAAAATAGTGATGTGTGGGTAACTATGTAATTTTTTTATATAGGCTTTGACTTTTCGTGAATACCTGAAAAAATTCTTATGAATTTTAGAAATAAAAAGAAGGCATTATAGTTATATAATTAAAATAATTTTCGGGCATAAAGTACGTAGGTACTATAAAGTTTTGTAGGAGTGTGTGAGCTATTGGGCCTCTTGGGCGTTATGTAGTACTTTATACCCGATGGCTGAATAATTTTGAAGTTACAACGTGGGCGTAAAATGTAATTTTACACGCGAGCTACGAAAAGTTCTTATGGCCGGTACTTGACTACAATTAATTGATTTCAGTACTTTCTTGTGTTTAATTTGTACAGAAATTTGAACAAATTTGAATACATTTCTGAGAATAGTCATATACAGTTGTTTCGGAGAGTCGTTTGCATTACTTGACTATCGATAATTGATTTCACAACTTTCGTTTGTTTGATTAGCAGTGAATAATTTGAATGTATTTAGTTACATATAATTTGTTCAGCATCAGCATACATTGACTCAAAGAAGTAAAAGACTTTTTCACTAGTATTTATTTGATTTCTTTTAAAAAATCATAAACATTATTATTTTATAGACTAAAAAACTTCTATACTTGCCTTATTTTATACTTTTGTAGAAAGTTTTATTAACAATGTTATTATTCGTACAGTCATGAAAAAAATATTACCATCTGTAGAGAGTGGTTGTTGAATAGATGAGATTAGAATAAATAAAAGGGCTTTAGACAAATTGTATTGTTAGAATATACTTAAAAAAAAAATAGTTTTTTAAAGAACGTGTTGATTGTTTTGAGAAAATATTTAAGCTCTCATTTAAAGAATTTGGTACTCAGTTTGAACGGATATTGAGAGGGAGGGTGAGAGGGAGAGAGAGAGGAGGGAGTGAAAGAGAGGGAGAGAGAGAGCTTGAGCGATAGGCGGAGAGGGAGGGGGGAGAGGGAGGGAGGGAGGAAAAGACTAATACTTGCTTTAGTTTAAACTTTTGTAAAAAGTTTTTTTAGATAGATTCCACAACTTTATAAGAGAAAATAATAAATAATTACATAGTATGTGAAAACTGCATTATGAGATTTGTTATAGTATATTATTAATAACATTATTAAATGGTAGTATAGTTATTCACAAAAGTTTTAAATTTCAATGTTTTTTAAGAAGCTTGATAAAATGATTACATTAGTAAAATTTTCTGAAATAATATCAAACGTGTATTTTTTTTTAGGTATGATGATAAATTAACAATTAACAATACTATTAATTGTAAAGTCATATGAAAATATAAATTTTTTTATTTTTATAGATACACTTATTATACAGGACCACCGCCGCTAGAGCAGCTCTAGACTTCTCTTGTCCTTCCAAGATGTGTAATATTATAGAAAGTTCAAAATTGAGAAGGAATACTGAAAAATAGTGATGTGTTGGTAACTATGTAATTTTTTTATATAGGCTTTGACTTTTCGTGAATACCTGAAAAAATTCTTATGAATTTTAGAAATAAAAAGAAGGCATTATAGTTATATAATTAAAATAATTTTCGGGCATAAAGTACGTAGGTAAAATAGTGATGTGTTGGTAACTATGTAATTTTTTTATATAGGCTTTGACTTTTCGTGAATACCTGAAAAAATTCTTATGAATTTTAGAAATAAAAAGAAGGCATTATAGTTATATAATTAAAATAATTTTCGGGCATAAAGTACGTAGGTACTATAAAGTTTTGTAGGAGTGTGTGAGCTATTGGGCCTCTTGGGCGTTATGTAGTACTTTATACCCGATGGCTGAATAATTTTGAAGTTACAACGTGGGCGTAAAATGTAATTTTACACGCGATGTATTTTACGACATAATGAACTCAATTGTTATTGTATTCTATTAATGTAATTGACTGTGTTTGGAAATCTCGCCTCTTTAAAAAAAACCCACATTTCTTTCTCGCCGAAAAGCGGAAAAGGGGAAGCGGGAGAGGAGCGAACCGCGTGTTACGCTACTGCTCCAAATATCAGGGGAAGTATCCACGCATCACGTGAGGACCCCCCGCTCGCTCGCTCACTCTCTCTCTCTTCCTCTTCACCTGCTCCGCAAACTACTACTAGCCGGTCTATTCTCGCGTGGACTTTCGACAGAGCAAGTAGTCGTTACGGGAGCGCGTCTTTTCTTTTTCACACCGCGCGAGCACGTGGCCGCGCAATTTCGTCTTCTGTTAAGACTTTACGGTCTGGTCAAGCACAAATAAATTCAGTTTTTTATTAATAAACTCAGTGTGTTTTGGTGTATAAATCGAGTGTTGCTTAATTTAACGCCCCACCAAAAGCACATCCTCTTCCTATACCATCTAATAGGGGAGCATAGCAGTCACACACACACACACACACACGGATTAACGCTGCACATAGTTATTCGTGTTCAATATCAGTTGATACTGGTCGAAACGATAACAGACTGAAATTTATAATTTTATACCTTTTAATGTATTTTCTAATTTTTACCGAAAAAGCAGAATAAAGATTTATCTATCTCTCTATCCCTCTTTCTCTTGACTCACATGAGTATGTAACAATCTGTTTGTTCATGTATTTTCGATGCCCGCGCCAACCAGCAGCACTCGCTACGTTCGTGCGGCAAATGTTGGGCGGGCATCGAATACACAAATGCGCGCATCGGGAAAAACCAATTGTGACAGGTAAAATAAAATTGAAAAATATAACCTGCAAATTACAAGAACAACGTGAAGTCGCTAACGCTATCAAAGCATAGGGCGAAAGTAAAAACATGGCTGTGCAGAGTTGATGTCACCAGGAAAGACGATGATTTTTTACTTTTCTAGACTGATTAATTAACGTACTTCCGCCCTGGAATAGAGAAAAATACTATTTTTTACACGGGAGTTAAATGGAACTCCTGCATGCACGTGATATGACGGCCTCGGCTTTGCCTCGGTCGTCATATCACGTGCCTGCGAAAGTTCCATTTTCCCCCCTTGTAAGAAAATCTACTATTAACATACGAGCATAGGCATCACAGTTTCTAGGAGTGAGGTTATGTGACGTTTTTGACCCTGAAATGAAAGATTAAGTACAAATAACTTTCTGTACGTTATGTGGAAAAATTGTATATTGCCTTCGGTAGCAATGAGGACCACGAACGCACGCGAATTGGGCCGTCGCTTCGTTTGATCCTGAAATTATGGATAAGTACAAATAACTTTCTGTACGACATATGAGGAAATTGTATATCTCTAGGTTAAGGTAATATATGGACTGAACAGTGACAGAGACTCTATATAATATATAGAGATATAAAAAGTCTATCTTTTCCACGTCACCCAAGAGGTAGATAGATAGGCGCGTTTTTTTTATAGAGGTTTCCCCTTTTTTACTACCTTTGAATTAATTTTCCATTAAATATGTCATTTTTTATTTTCGTAATAAAAAGTTAGTAAAAAAAGGCCTATTCCTCTGTTAAAAAAACTGTATAATTTTCAAGTATTACTTTTATTCGATTAAATAAAAATATGTTATATTTTTAAACATTTTTATAGTTATTTAAATAACATAAATTTTAAGCTTGAAAGTCATTCAAAGCTTTTGAACTTCATATTGATTTCAAAGGTCGCTCAAAGTATGACGCTAAAAATATTAATTATGAAGGTCGCTGAAAGCAGACCGAAACTTAAATCGAAACCGTTGTTGAATTCTAAAAGTAGATCGATTTTGAAGGTTAAGCAAAAGATCAGTTTGTAAGTCATTGAAAATATATTAATTTTAAAGGTTCCCTGGCGGAAAATAGTTCTGCTTTTCTTTGTTTTTTTCTATTTTTTATAATTTTTCTTTTTTTTTTCTATTTTTTATAATTTTTTTTTGTTTTTTTCTGTTTTTTTCTGCTTTTTTCTGTTTCTTTTTGTTTACCGTTGTTCTTCTCTATTTATTTTTATTCCAAGTTATGTTTTTTTTGCTTTTTTTAGTACGAATTGGAACAATAGGAATAGAAAAAAAACGAAAATAAACAGAAAAAAATTAAAATACACAGAAAAAAATTTGAATATATAGAAAAAAATTTTAATATATAGAAATAAACGAGAATTAATAATAAAAAATAGAAACTAACAGGAAAATATAACACATAATTTATGAAACAAATTTTTGTTAGTTAATTTTACTTCGAATATATTTTTATATTTAAGGATTTTTTAGAAATAAATAAATCATTTTTTAAATAAACTAAGTATTTTATTCTTATAACGTTTTCATAATAACATTTACAAAGCCGTTTAATATGTTTAAATACATTAATCAGTAGTATTTAATCAATCATAGTAATTTTTTAAAATTATTAAATTATTCTTGAACTATTAAAGTTACTTGAATACGTTTAAATACATTAATAAATGGTATTTAAGGCCATGTGATACTCCACAAAAATCATGTTGGGTTTAGTCGACAATGTAGGTGGAGCCAACTATTGTATATGGAACAGTAGATGGAACTTTTAGTTCCAAAAAATAGTCACAGAGGGCATGGATAATATAAGAGAAGTTGTAATTTAGTTTTTTGTACAAGATTCTTTTCTTGTAAACTTGATATTTTTTAAAATCCAATTTCAAACTGGAAATTTGTTTACAAACAACATTATACATTTCAAACTGTATAGAAACATTCTATCATGTACTGCAATTGCATACTAATAGTAATTCTTTGATACATAATAGTACTAAATAAGGCAACAATACATGCACTAGTATTATTAGACACAACTGTTTTACAACATGCATTATGAATTTTCTTATTTATAATATATCATGCATTCTGAATTTTCTTATTTCTAATATCATGCGTTCTGAATTTTCTTATTTCTTATAAATCATACACTATCAATTTTCTTATTTCCTATAAATCATGCACTATTAATTTTGTTATTTCCTATAAATCAAACATTATTAATCTTTAATATCATGCTTTGCTAATAGTGGTAAGCAATTGATCATGTTAGCGGAGATCATTGAATCGAAATTAGATTTATTAGGAGATTACTAACTTATTCAGAGACAGGAATCTTGCAGAAAAATCTACTTAGTCTCTTTTGAATAATGAGTATATACAAAATAATTGTTTTTTTATAAAATTAATATTTTTTAAAATTCCCAAAACTGGAAAATTGGTTACGTACAAAACTTTACATTTCAAACTGTATAGAAACATTCTATAATGTAATGCAATACACTACTGATAGTAATGCTGCAGTATACATATACTGAAACTTTTTGAAACATGCAAAATCATAAAAACATTATTTCCATTGCAGATTCATAAAAGAATCCATATTACTATGGTGATAAATAATAGCATGCAAAATTATAATAATGGCATTTGATTGCAAGTCGATAAATACAAAAATACTTATATAAATAATACGATATAATACATAAATAATATTATATTGCAGATCAGTAAAGAATTCATCAATTGCTGCAGATTAAATAATGTCATGCAAAATTATGAATACAATCTACGATAGCAAATTGATAAAGTAATTATCAATATTAAATAAAATCATGCAAATACAGTATTAAATAGAATTATGCCAATACAGTATTAAATAAAATCAAGCAAATTTACAACTACAGCATTCGATTGCAAATTGATGAAGTTACCAATTACTATAGATTGGTATCAAATCAATCAAAGGTTTATAACATGGCAAATGGCCATGTCCCAAAGAAAATAAATGCCAGCTGACTTTGTCAGACTTACAGCGTGGCAGAAAATTTTTTTTTATTTTTTTTTATTTAAACCAGAGTAAAGTACAAAAAATTACAAGTTTGTAACCATTATACATAGTTTACATTACAAAGTAAGTACAATGTAATCCAGCAGAGGAAAAATTCCTGTTCGCTGGTCCGGCATACTAAAACTAACTTAACCTAAAATTCATTTGGTTAATATTTACTTATGATTAATAATTTGAGTAGTAGCTATGAGAGTTGCTGCAGCTTAATATTCCTAGGAGTATTAAGCAGAGCCCACTCTCATTTTTGGTATGTGTTTATAAAATTTGTATGAAAATTTAACAGTGTTTAAAATTAGTAACAATTTATATATATTTTTAACATTAATAACTATCAAAATTTTTATACTCTTGATGCATCAGGTACATTCTCGTATCCATTGCTTTAGTTTTAGTTTTCTGCTTAGTTTGTTTCTAATTGTTTTTAAATCATTTGGTAGGTTATTGAAATGTGTTATTGCTCTAATATAACTGTTCTTAATGCTAACGGTCAAGTATCTTTTTGGAATCTGTATACTTCTGTTTCTAGTGTTGCTATTGGAATTTATATATGCTGACTGTAAGACTTCGTAATGATAAGACAGTGATTCATAAGTAAAAATTTGATCTATGCTCATAGGATTTTTGTCGACTGCAAATTTGTTTTTATTGATTATTTTAAGTATTCTGTTCTGTAGTTTAATGAGCAGGTTTTTACTGTTAGAATAAGCTCCTCCCCATGCTATAATTCCATATGAAATTATGCTGTGAAAGAGGGCGTAATAAATCATCCTTAGAGTATCAGTCGTCATAAGTTTTGATAGCTTATAGAATACGAAAATGAGATATTTCGTTTTGTTGTATATATATTGGCAGTGTTCGTTCCATCTCATGTAACTATCGAAGATTATACCTAAATATTTGGTATTATCAACTCTTTTGATTTTTGTGCCTTGTATATTTATGTCTAAATTTTTTGGTGTGCTGTCAACTTGATTCCCAAATTCAATGTATACTGTTTTGTCCGTGTTTAAGGAAAGCTTGTTAAGAGCTAGCCATACTGATATTTTGAGTAGTGTTTCGTTCATTTTGGTTTCAACTTCTTTCCACGTCTTAGCCGACGTCACTACTGCTGTGTCATCTGCGTATGAGACTAGCGTATCTTCCGGGATATCAAGTAGCAGGTCGTTGATATATAGTAAGAAGAGCAGTGGTCCCAGAATTGTTCCTTGTGGAACACCGACGTTGACAGATTCGAGATGACTTGTTGCATTATTTAATTTTACTTTTTGTAGTCTGTTATCTAAATAACTTTTTATTAGATTATGGGCACTTCCTCTGACACCGTAATTATATAGTTTATCTAGTAATATTTGATGATTTACAGTATCGAAAGCTTTGGCGAGGTCCAAAAAAATTATGGCAATTGGTGTACTCTTATCTAACTTACCATATATTACATTTGATATTAGTGTTAGCGCATCTTTTGTACTCTTGTTTTTCCTAAAACCATATTGATTTTTGGCAAGTATTTCACATTTGTTGATAAAAGTAATTATTCTTTTATGAATTATTTTTTCTAGTACTTTTGCTATATTAGAAATAAGAGATCTGTAATTATTGGCAATATGCTTTTCTTTTGATTTATGTAAGGGTATTACATCTGCTATTTTCAAGGCATCTGGCCATATGGCCTTATCTATACAGTGGTTAAAGATGTGGGTTAGGGGGTCTACTAAGAATTCGACCAGGGTTTTTAATGTCTTGGCATTAATATTATCATTTCCTCCATTTTTGTTTTCCATGTTATTTATGATATTTTCTATTTCATGCTGGTTTGTTGGCTCAAAGAATATACTTGTGCTGTTCATTGGAGGGAGTTTAATTTCCTCATTTACCGGGGGATTTATTTTATCACTTAACTTTTTGCCGATGTTACAAAAATATTTGTTCAAATGCTCAGCAATTTCTTTAGGCTCTGATATTTTCTTGTTGTTTTCTATTACATAGTTGATGTTATTTTCCTTTTTACTATTTTTTCCAAGTTTTTGATTAATCACATTCCACATACTCTTCATATTATTCATGCTTGATTCTATAAGTTTTTTGTCATACAATTCCTTTTCTTTAATTATAATATCCTTAAGGATATTCGTAAATTTCCTATATTCTTCTCTTTTTCTATTATTATTAGGATCTTTTTTCCATAATTTATATAGTTTTTCTTTGGTTTTACATGATATCATAATTGCCTTTGTTACCCAATCTTTCCTTGGTTTCATGTAGTTAGTATTATTTGTTTTTTTGGTAATTTCAGCTTTGCTAAGACATATTTTTATTTTATCAATCAGGTTATTTAAAGCAATATTCGTGTTGTTTATTTGTGACAATTCACTCCAGTTTATAGTGGAGGCAACTGCCTTGAGTTTACTGTGATTTATGCTATTTCTATTATGTACATTTTCAATTGTTCTTATCTTATTTAATGACATAAATAGTGGGAAATGGTCTGTTAGTGGTACTCTGAGTGTGAATGTTTTATAGGCTATTTTATCTAGTTTAATAATAATATTGTCTATGCAAGTTCCTGAGTTACCTGTTTTATCAGATGGCCTGGTAATATTACAAAACCCTGGACAATAACCATCTTCCAAGAGTATATGTAAAAATTCTTGATTAATTGTTTCTTGATTTAAAATGTCAAAGTTAAAATCTCCCATGATCAGGTTATTTTTATATATTTTGTTATGCTCTATTAATTTTTTGAGATTTATAATGAATTCAGTCTTTTTTATATTGTGGCATCTATACAATGCAGATAATATTATTTCTTTATCATTTTCTATTGCAATTTTTGTATTAATTATTTTGAGGTTATTTATATCTAAAATTTCCGTAGTTTCATTAATGTATTCACTTATGTAAACTACCAGGCCATCATTTTGATTAATATTACCGTGATTATAGTACATTTTGTACCCTGCTATGTTAAAAGATTCAGGGTGTTCAAGTTTTCTGGTTTCACTACAAACTATAATGCATGGCTTTATAACAAGGTTTTTAATGAATACAAGTAAGTTATTAAAATTTGCATTTAGGCCTCTAATATTTACATTCAAAATTACTTCCTTCTCTAAAGCCATACGTTTGTTTAGTTCACCAATGTTATCGCATTTACAGTCTCTATAAATTATATTGTTTTGTAAATCATCAATTATATTAACACTGCTATCCATTTTGGTTAGTTGAAGTTGCTGTCACCAGGTTTCGTATTGGTGTTGTATTCTCCATGTTACGTGATGCTTGCGAAGTTGACGAGTCAGTACTCGTAAGTCTCGCTCTCCTAATCGGTGCCGTCCGCTGATATTGTAGTTTTTCTACCTTACCAAAGAATCTCGGGTAGGTAGGTTGCGTCGGGTAATCAGTCATTTCAATGTATTTTTTGATTTTTGATTTTAATATTTCACAAAGCTCACTATCAATTGCACTGTGGTTAATATTATATTTGGTATTGAACTTTTTATTACTATAGTCACAGTTTGCACATTTATTTGTTATACTTGCGCACTTAGAGGTTTCGGGGGCTTCTGCACACTTATTACAGTAGCACTCTTGGTACATTTTTTACTGCTATGCCCGAATCTCGAACATTTATTGCACGGAGTAGTGTTTATTATGTCATAAACTCTACAACTTTGGTGTCCGACAAATAATCTGCTCTTGTTATCTTTAATAAGTTTATAAATATTAGATGTTACCTCAATAATTGCACATTTTCTATTTGTTCTTTCGTTCTTGTATACGTGAAGAACTTTGCATTTGTCTTCAATGTTATTAAAATTTCTCTGATTAATGTCTAGTTCGATCTCACTATCATCACTATTATCAATATCAATCTCAATTACCTTTAGTTTAGGTTTGTTAATTTGCTCTTTTTCTATTTTAAAATTGCTTGACAGTTTTTCTCCCAGTGTATTCACAAGTGAATTAATATTTTCCTCATTCATGCAGTTTATAATAACTGTATCATTGTTCTTGCATGCTACACTTTTTGTTTGAATTGTTTTATCTTGAGTTAAATGTTGTAAGACTGTCTTTTCTAAGTCAGTGCTGTCTTTCTTGTCTGTTTTTTTAATAATCAATTTTGGCACTCTTTTGCTTTTTGGTTTTTCCTTAAATTTAACTTCTGCGTAGGTCTTGGAGTTATTGTTTTTGCCCTGTTTTTCCTTGGTAAGTAATTCGTTTAAGATTTTGTTTTTATCTTGTAATTCGAAGTTTAGCTGTTTTAGCAGTTGGTTTTCTATTTTTAGCCATTCAATTTCATTAAACTCTTCGTAGATTGTCTCGTTATGGCCTTGTTGTTTGTTGTTGAGTGTTTCCAGATTGATTTCACTGATTATTTCTTGTTTGATTTGCTCCTTCGTTGTAAGTTTGATCTGTGCTATTAATTGCTTGGCCTCGCTGCTTAGCGCGCCATATGGCAAGTTTGAGGTTAAAGCCACGTTGGGATGGTCCTGGCAAATCATTAGTGAATTACTAATGAGTTTCACTGGACATCCTGCATTATACTTTGTCACTATTTCATTAGTGTGATAAAAATTTTCACACAATAAACACAATACCGCTCCTACTTTTAATGTTGGGTGGCATTTGTAGAATTTAGTGAGGATGGTATCGGGCGGCTCCTTGCCTCCCGGCGCCATGTTGGAACTCCCAACATTTATTGGAAATAATGTATTATTATTCAACAGATCCCCTGAGGCGAGTTCCCATACCCTGGTGAAAACTAGAAATTACTAAAACGAACTAAGCGATGGGTTGAATCTACCTATCCGCATTACCTCTAAACACACATTCTACACCTTTTAAGTTTCCCCCTGCTTTCTCTACCTACCCCCTCACATTCTAAAGCACTGACACTCGAAGATCATTGAGGAAGCTGCAGAAGTAGCCCAGTGCGGTTGGATGGTCTAGGCTGGCTCTACCTCATGGACACCAGCCTGCTCACTACGATGATCAATCTGCTAGCAGCCCTCCATTAAACCATCAGCTACATCAACTAGAAGAAAAGACGGACAAAGATCTTTAAGTAACATCATTGTCTGGGACAACCACAGCAGGGAAGTTGACATAGCCCAAACTGCAGAACAGCTGATCATTTGGGAGCCACGCAGAGAGAGTAGAGCACCTAAAAACCACATATAGGTAATAAATAATCGACACTAACAACATTGCCAACTGGAGAGTACAGCTGACAGCTGTGGTGGTTGTTCGCTCCTCTCGCTGCCCCAGCAACCTGCAAGAAAACATCAGTACCATTAGCATACCTATCAGAGGTTAGGAACGTCAGAGGTGCTTACCAGGTCTGCTCTCGTCGTTGACCCCGCTGCCGTGCTGTCCCCACCGAATCGCCACTAGCCAGCGGACACGAGGAGGAGAAATACACCTGCCGGAATACCGTATTTACTTCAATCGAAGCTGTCATCGCCGAGAAGGGCATACAACGCAGTCAACACCGGGAATCGGACGATACATGTGTTTATATATACAGTACGTACGCACAGAAACTCCAAGCGTTGATACTAAGGCGTTAGTACTCCACACGGCTGCGCAGATACGCGGCGCTAACGTCCAGGCGCGGCGGAAAGAAAGCAGCGCGAGCTCCGAAAGAACACTTAATCAAACATATGCAATGCTTTCGAAACCAACCAATCTCTTCTATAGCAATTTGTATAGATATGGAAAGAGTATACGGTCTTGTGTGGCGTAACTACTAATAAAACATAAAGTGACAGACAATATTATGTTCCTGTTCAGTAGGAATTTCACAAACCGAACTACTGAATCGTGTGCGTTGGCGCAAGGCACATTATGTAGACACTCCTTAAAGAAAATAAGAAACGAACAAAATTCAAAATATGCCATTATTTAATATTTTAAAACATATGATTTTTATTTTTTTTTTGTTTTTTTCTGTTTATTTTCTATATCCAATGTTCCAATTCGTACAGAAGGAGACAGAATAAAACAGAAAAAAATTTTAAAAAATCGAAACAAATAAGAATAAACAGAGAAAAACAGAAAAAAAACAGAAAAAAATAGAACTATTTTCTGCCAGGGTTGTCGAAAGCTAATCAATTTTGGAGGTCTGAATACTGACATGTATATGTCAGACCTATTTTGAAGGTCGCTGATAGCAGACCGACTTTGAAGGTCGCTGATAGCAGACCAATTTTGTTGGTCGCTGATAGCAGACCGATTTTGGAGGTCGCTGATAACAGACTGATTTTGAAGATTGTTGATAGGAGACTAATTTTAAAGGTCGCTGATAGCAGAACGATTTTAAAAACATTTTTTAATAATGTCGCTGAAAGCAGACCAATTATCTACTAAGATTTTCAATTAGATTTTTTATATAATTTAAATTATATTCTTTCAATGACTCCTCTAAATATTCATTATACTTATTTGTTTCTTTTATATATTCTTCTATTTTTGTATTTAATTCGGACAGTCGATTTTCTTCTTCCAATGTATACACTTCTACATATATTTTTTCTCGGGATCCCATAATACTGGAAATTCTGTTTCATTTTGGTTTAAATGATTATTGTATTCCTCTATTAAATTGTTCATATAATTATTGTCCTCGTGGTGATGTTATAACAACTGATTATTTAAATCGTCTAAAATTTGAGCTTGTTCAATGGTGTGAACTAATATCAATTTTTTTTCTTTTGGATCCCAACGTAATAGTATTGCTTTTACATCACTTTGGTCTGCCATGTTTTTAAATTTAATATACCTTGAATTAATATAAATATTATAAAAGATAATTTGTAATTTTATTACATAATAAATATAAGAATAATTATAATTGTTCATCAAAAATATCTTTCCACACAATATTGATAATTTCCTATATATTTTCCGAATCATTTTGAATAAATGTATTATTAGGATTCCTATATATCTATAGTCTAGTCATTTTTAATCGCGTTCCATTGCATAAACCATCATTTATACTTAAGTTTCTTATTAACATCACTATCGCATTAATTTTCAGACTTAATTTATGTGTAGGTAAACTTTCACGAATATTATACAAATATTCAATAGGAAAATTTATATAAATATTAACATCTGATAGATCAACACCTTTATATGTAGCAGTATCTATACTATAATAAGTCATTTCATCACTATCGATCAATTTTAATATTTTATTATTCAGAATAGTTGAATCTTCATTATGCGACGTTAAAATGACACTATTCATAGATAAATTATAATTTATATCTTTATATATTTTCAAACAAACATCGTCAGTTTTCCAACTGTTTGGTACTTTGAATGGATTAATTATTCCCCCTCCAATATCTAATAAAAATGAAGCGAATTCTTCATTGTTAGAACGAATATTTTTGTTTAACTTCATTATATTGAAAAGTGGCCAAATATCTGAATATTTTATTGTTTCTTGTATAATTGTGTTTCTATAACCGTTTTTAATAACTGGAAGAATTTTCCGAAAATCTCCTAATACAATTAATCTCCCGCCAAATGGTAAATTATTATTACAAACATCTCTTAATGTTTTATCTACAATGTCTAGGGTTTTTTTTGGTATCATTGATGCTTCGTCCCAAATTATTGCATCTACTTCCCGTAATTTTTTCTTATCAGAGTCTAATTTTAAAAATGCACTTTCTATACTTTCTAAATCTAAAGGTAATTTAAATGTTTTATGAGTTGGTATTCCTTTTGGTAATAGTATTGACGCAATACCAGTCCAAGCCATTGATAATTTTTTTTTCTTTAGACAAAAAGTAAAAAATTAATGTTTTGTATAAAAATGTTTTACCTGAACCACCAGGATCGTCTATAAAATGAATCTTATGTTCATTATTTAATAATTTCTCAAAAATATAATTTTGTTCTAAATTTAGTTGAGTATACATGTTACTAAACATTTCTTCACAAAATAAAATTTCAGTCTTATTAACTTCATTACATTCAATTTTTAAGATTTTATTTGGTTCAGGCAATCCAAAATCTATACATGATTTTTCGTTTAATGATAATATTTCATTTATTTGTATGAGAGCATTGCTAAATTTATCAATGGCTCATCTTTAAAATCTTCTATGAAAAAGTTATTAAATTCCTTCCAAATATTATTACCATTAATATTTTCAGATAGTAAATAACAAGAAAAAAGTTGACGTAGTTGATAATATAAAACTTTCTACGAAAGTATGAAACAAGGCATACTTAGGTAAATCTATAAAATCTCTCTCTCTCCCTCCCTCTCTTTCTCCCCCTGTCTCTCTCACCCTCTCTCTCCCTCTCTCTCTTTCCCTCCCCTCTCTCGCCCTCTCTCCATTTCTCTCAACATCCGTCAGAGTACCAAAAACTTTAATGAGAGCTTAAATATTTTTTTAAAACCATCAACACGTTTTTTAAAACAAATAATTTTTTAAGTACGTTATGGTAATAATTTTTTTCATGACTGTACAAATAATTAATATAAAACTTTCTACGAAAGTATGAAATAAGGCAAGTATAGACGTTTTTTCTGTAAATCTATAAAATAATAATATTTATGATTTTTTAAAAGAAATCAAATAAATACCAGTGAAAAAGTCTTTTACTTCTTTGAGTCATTGTATGCTGAAAATAAATTATATGTAAGTAAGTACATTCAAATTGCTCACTGTAAATCAAACAAACGAAAGTTGTGAAATCAATTATCGATAGTCAAGTAATGCAAACAACTCTCGGAAACAACTGTATGACTGTTCTCAGAAATGTATTAAAATTTGTTCATCCTTCTATACAAATTAAACACAAGAAAGTACTGAAATCAATTTATTGTAGTCAAATACCCATAAGTTAACTTGACTGACATAATACAACTTTTTGTACCTACTCAAAAATATTTAGCCAGCGGTCATAAAGTACTACTTAACGCCCAAGAGGCGTAATAGTTCACATACTTCTACAAAACTTTATAGAATTTACGCACTTTATGCTCGTGTGGACAAAAATTATTTTAATTATATAACTAATTTTAATTATATAACTATCTTTTACTTCTTCAAGTAAATGCATGCTGAACAAATTATATGTAAGTACATTCAAATCGTTCATTGCAAATCAAACAAACGAAAGTTGTGAAATCAATTACCGATAGTCAAGTAATGCAAACAACTCTCAAAAACAACTGTATGACTGATCTCAGAAATGTATTCAAATTTGTTCCTTTTTCTATACAAATTAAACACAAGAAAGTACTGAAATCAATTTATTGTAGTCAAGTACCCATAAGTTAACTTGAGTGACATAATAGAACTTTTCGTACCTTGCGTGTAAAATTAAATTTTACGCCCACGTTGTAACTTCAAAAATATTCAGTCAGCGGGCATAAAGTACTACTTGACGCCTAAGAGGTGCAATAGCTCATATACTCCTACAAAACTTTACAGAACCTACGCACTTTACGCCCGTGTGGGCGAAAATTATTTTAATTATATAATTTTAATAACTATTATGCCTTCTTTTTATTTCTATAATTCATAAGAACTTTTTCAGATATTTACGAAAAGTCAAAGCCTATATAAAAAAATTACATAGTTACCAACACATCCCTATTTTTCATTATTTTTTCTTAATTTTGAACTTTCTATAATAATACGCATCTTGCGAGGACAAGAGAAGTCTAGAGCTGCTCTAGCAGGGGTGGTCCTCCAATCTCCCATACATACTTGGCGGGCCCGACGGTTTGCAGTTCAAGGTGTAGACATGGTCATTTTCGTATAAATATTCATATGTTTAAAGATAACATAAAATGTATAAATGGGTTGCTTCTACATATTAAATACTGATGAGTGAATCTATCAGTACTCTGTTTATAAATAGAAATTACAAACCCGCGTGAATATATCATTTGAGATCTCATATGAGAATATCGGAAATCAGATCTCATATGAGATTTCATATGAGATTCCATGATATATAAAATGGCAGATGACATCACATATATGAGATCTACATGAAATCTGATGTCTGAAATACTCATATGAGATGTTATGACATTTACACGTGCGAAAGGATGAAAAATAGGTGGCTTCTAAAATGGTTATTGAAACCTAAAGCACCCTTGAGTAGACTTTGGAATAGAATTTATATACATTTTTTAATTCATTCCCGTTTAAAAACGATGACATCACACATATGATATCTCATATGAGATCTCATATGATATTTACACGACGGAAAAGAATAAAAAATAGGTGTCTTACAAAATGGTTAATAAAACCTAAAGCACTTTTGAGTAGACAATAAATTTATATGCATTTTGTATCCCATTCCCATTTAAAAAAGACGGACACCAGGAAAAATATTTTGGGTAATGAAAGTAAATCATCAGATTCTGCACATGTGGGGATGATATATTTAAACAGTATCAATTAAAACTTAGAGTCATATAATTATTTATTATAGTAGAATTATAGGTATAAACATTTTTAATTAATTTATGCAAAAATTTAGAATTCTACATTTATAAAGCCCACCGGTAAACTGCAAATCGTCGGGCCCGCCAAGTATGTATGGGAGATTGGAGGACCACCCCTGCTAGAGCAGCTCTAGACTTCTCTTGTCCTCGCAAGATGCGTATTATTATAGAAAGTTCAAAATTAAGAAAAAATAATGAAAAATAGGGATGTGTTGGTAACTATGTAATTTTTTTATATAGGCTTTGACTTTTCGTAAATATCTGAAAAAGTTCTTATGAATTATAGAAATAAAAAGAAGGCATAATAGTTATTAAAATTATATAATTAAAATAATTTTCGCCCACACGGGCGTAAAGTGCGTAGGTTCTGTAAAGTTTTGTAGGAGTATATGAGCTATTGCACCTCTTAGGCGTCAAGTAGTACTTTATGCCCGCTGACTGAATATTTTTGAAGTTACAACGTGGGCGTAAAATTTAATTTTACACGCAAGGTACGAAAAGTTCTATTATGTCACTCAAGTTAACTTATGGGTACTTGACTACAATAAATTGATTTCAGTACTTTCTTGTGTTTAATTTGTATAGAAAAAGGAACAAATTTGAATACATTTCTGAGATCAGTCATACAGTTGTTTTTGAGAGTTGTTTGCATTACTTGACTATCGGTAATTGATTTCACAACTTTCGTTTGTTTGATTTGCAATGAACGATTTGAATGTACTTACATATAATTTGTTCAGCATGCATTTACTTGAAGAAGTAAAAGATAGTTATATAATTAAAATTAGTTATATAATTAAAATAATTTTTGTCCACACGAGCATAAAGTGCGTAAATTCTATAAAGTTTTGTAGAAGTATGTGAACTATTACGCCTCTTGGGCGTTAAGTAGTACTTTATGACCGCTGGCTAAATATTTTTGAGTAGGTACAAAAAGTTGTATTATGTCAGTCAAGTTAACTTATGGGTACTTGACTACAATAAATTGATTTCAGTACTTTCTTGTGTTTAATTTGTATAGAAGGATGAACAAATTTTAATACATTTCTGAGAACAGTCATACAGTTGTTTCCGAGAGTTGTTTGCATTACTTGACTATCGATAATTGATTTCACAACTTTCGTTTGTTTGATTTACAGTGAGCATTTGAATGTACTTACTTACATATAATTTATTTTCAGCATACAATGACTCAAAGAAGTAAAAGACTTTTTCACTGGTATTTATTTGATTTCTTTTAAAAAATCATAAATATTATTATTTTATAGATTTACAGAAAAAACGTCTATACTTGCCTTATTTCATACTTTTGTAGAAAGTTTTATATTAATTATTTGTACAGTCATGAAAAAAATTATTACCATAACGTACTTAAAAAATTATTTGTTTTAAAAAACGTGTTGATGGTTTTAAAAAAATATTTAAGCTCTCATTAAAGTTTTTGGTACTCTGACGGATGTTGAGAGAAATGGAGAGAGGGCGAGAGAGGGGAGGGAAAGAGAGAGAGGGAGAGAGAGGGTGAGAGAGACAGGGGGAGAAAGAGAGGGAGGGAGAGAGAGAGATTTTATAGATTTACAGAAAAAACGTTTATACTTGCATACTTTCGTAGAAAGTTTTATATTAACAATATTATTATTATTTGTACAGTCATGAAAAACATTATTACCATAACGTACTTAAAAAATTATTTGTTTTAAAAAACGTGTTGATGGTTTTATAATAATATTTAAGCTCTCATTAAAGTTTTTGGTTTAAAACCTCTTAGTGTTTTAATAACCATCGGTGAAATATTATTATTACTACTTAAAATATTTTTTAAAGTACATAATAATATGGAATAGGAACAAAACTTATTCTTGCTTATAAGTTTTTAATTCTGTAAAAAAATTTTTTAGAGAGACTAAGTTCTTTCAGAAAACACTCTTATGCATCCATTTGCTCTTGTTTTTTTGACAAATTTTATTATTACATTGTTAAATTTGTGCGAAAATTTATTAGCCTTCTATTACACATTCTAAAACTGGAATTCGTTTTATCATTTTGGTATCCACATATTTCTTTTTCATAATATAATATTTTTTTTTCATCATACACATAATCTTGTAAAATTAAAAACACAATCAGTTGATAAACATTATTCTTATCTGAATCTTGTATAGAAAAAAAAATATGTACTAAAAACTTCTCTGATACATTTTGACATCTTCTACCGTGAGAAAATCATAAAATAGATTAACTCAGCACTTTCATTCTTTGAAATCACATCATTTTTGCTCTTTTTCATTACTTCCATGTTCATTAGACATAATCTTTTCATTGGCACTTGAATAAATATGTACAACAGCACAGCACTGATATCGACTAAGTTTTTTAAAGATGACAGATGCTTTTTAAACCAAGGCTAAGACCAATATTCCAAATAGGTATCATAAATTATATTGTATATATTTATAATATCCTCACGTGCCACTCAGAAATATTTTCTTCTATGCCAAAGCTTATTATGAAGTGTATAACACGTAATTATTTATTAATACACACTTGTTCTATTCTCAAAACATTTCAAACTGATTTGAAATAAAAGTTTTAAAATTTGATATAACACTTCATGCAACACATTTTACCAGTATTTTATTTTTTTTATATTACAAAAAACATTGATTAGATGTCATTTTTTAATAATCACAACATTTTTATTATCAATATAATTTTCAACCAGATAGACGAACTATATGAAAATCAAAATTTTCTTTTTTTATTTTGAAAAACTTACTTCAAAACATAATACTTTTTTCGAACATTGAGTCCAATACTGTCTAAATAAACATCTTATAGTTGTTGTTTGTTTTATGTGCTATTCATTGAAAGCAATGAAACTCTTATTTTCTTTATTGAAATCCAAGCCCTCTATTCGTCCTGTCAAATATGCAGAAGACAAATTTTTAATATTCTTCTAAAATTACTAAAAATAGATACATCTTGAAAAATATTGTGTCGTAAATAGTAATTTGCCTGCTCTTCCATAGGCTAATATTGGTTTGGTTTTTCTTTCTTGAGTAGTACTGTATATATTATCTTACTATCTTCTTTAATATAATTCTATTTCTAAGCGTCTGTTTTTGTATTAAAATAACTTTTTCTTGTCCATTAATAATAAAATAACCAGCAGGGTTATGAGGGCACTCGTTCATTTTTGCTAATTCAAAATTAGATTTTTCAAACAGTACACAACTCCTCAACATTATTGGCTATATTACACATATTCTTCAAAATAGAATGAATAAAGCTTTCAGCATTTTTTGTCTACGTTGTACAACCATCCAAGTCAATTCAAAATCGAATTTCAATGACTGTAAAAAAATCTTGTAGAATCTATAAATACAAAAAAATTCACACAAAGTATCAATTTTTTTAAAATGATTGTAGCCATTTAACATTTAGCTGTTCAATACTTATCTAATAAAAGTTATTTGCCCCTTTGATGTACGTATAGGTAAATTCTTATTAGTTGACTTTCTTAGTACACAATTAGAACTCCTTAACATTATTGGCTATATTACACATGTTCTTCAAAATAGAATGAATAAAGCTTTCAGCATTTTTTGTCTACGTTGTACAACCATCCAGGTCAATTCAAAATTGAATTTCAAAGACTGTAAAAAAAATCTTGTATAATCTGTAAATATAAAATAATTCACACAAAGTATCAATTTTTTTATTTTTAAAATGTAGCCATTTAACATTTAGCTGTTCAATACTTATCTAAAATAATAAAAGTTATTTGCCCCTTTGATGCACGTATAGGTAAATTGTTATTAGTTGACTTTCTTAGATTCTTTCAATCTTTGAATAATTACTATACTACTATTTCTAACCTATATACATACATATTACTTACATACATACATATATACTCTAGCGCTCTCTCTCTCTCTCTCTCTCTCTCTCTCTCTCTCTCTCTCTCTCTCTCTCTCTCTCTCTCTCTCTCTCTCTCTCTCTCTCTCTCTCTCTCTCTCTCTCTCTCTCTCTCTGTTTATAAATGTGGTCGGACAAAAATGCTATAGTATGGTACTGTCGGAAGAAAAATGTATAGTATAATGATCTTATGGAGAAACATGGAGAAAAATTTTAGATCGGAAACGAGACATAAAATTTTTCACTATTTAATATCTCTAATATGAGAACATCTTTTTACATGAAACTTTTTGTGCAACATAGTAAACAAAATAGCATGTTGTTATTTTATAATTTGGGTGAATATAAAAGCGATTGAAAATTGCAGTAAAAATATCAATTTCTCGGGCATCCATTTCAATGTATATGTAGCGCGGTCGACCCTCAGGCTTCTTCTATACTTGCCTTCGGAGCGCTCCCGCGCTCCTTGATCCTAACATAACGTCACAAGCTTCTTTAAAAATATTTTTTATTTGTAGGTCATCATCAACTAAACCCATTTTTATTGCAGTTTCTCTGTATGTGTTATATGTAATTTTTTCATACGCTCATAAATCTTGAAACGAAATTGCACCTTTAACCCATTAAGGACCAGAGGGACACTTTTTTCATACTTTTTTCAACGGCATTATTTTATATGAAAATGGCTGCAAAAAAAATTAAGATAGGTCGTTATCGATGTAAAATCATCGGATCTTTTGATTGGTGTGGTCAGAATTTAAAAAAAATGCATATTAAAAAAGTTGTTATTGTTTATTTAACAAAAAACACAAAATTTCAATTAAAAAAACTTTTTGTTCAATATTTTCACATCGAAGCTGCAGGCGGATTTTCTCAAACTGTATATTTTTTGCGTCCATGGACCCTAACCTTCAAAATCCCCCACGGGGTTTTTCGAATTTGAACATGGCAGTATCCAATATGGCGGCTTCAAGCCAAAATTTTTTTGCTATTCTATTATTTTTGAATAAAACAACTGGTTTATGATAAATGTTCGAGAAAATTAGTCTATGGGGGTTTTTTGGGACGCTGATCATGAATCTACTATTGGATTTCAGAAATTCAAAATGGCGGATCCAATATGGCGGTCAAAAATTTTCAAAATTATTCAAATTTCATAAAAATTGGGATATAGGGTTTTTTGGGTCGCTGATTATGAATCTGCTATTCGTTTTTCCAAATTCAAGATGGCGGATCCAATATGGCGGCCAAAAATTTTCAAAATTGCTTAAATTTCATGAAAATTGGGATATAACGGTTTTTTGGGTCGCTGATTATGGATCTGCTATTAGTTTTTCCAAATTCAAGATGGCGGATCCAATATGGCGGCCAAAAATTTTCAAAATTACTCAAATTTCATGAAAATTGGGATATAAGGGTTTTTTGGATCGCTGATTATGGATCTGCTATTAGTTTCTCCATATTCAAGATGGTCAATCTAATATGGTGACGGTTTATGTTTAAAACCATACTAATTTTATAAAAATTAGAATGTAGGAGTTTTTAAGATCGCCAATTGTATGAAAACGTAGAATTTATTAATTTGAATTAGGTATTTATTATAAAATCGTTTTTTAGCCGTGAATTTACGTTGCCCAGCTCTTACCACGTGGAGGTAAACGATAATACTAAGAGCCTCTTTTTTTCTATTTTTTTTGTTTTTTATATTTTTTGTTTTTTTTTAGTTTTTTATATTATTTGTTTTTTTTTAGTTTTTTATATTTTTTGTTTTTTTTTTAAGTTTTTTATATATTTTGTTTTTTTTTAGTTTTTTATATTTTTTTACGTTATTATGTTATAATTTATTGGTGTAAAAGTGGAAAACATACGGAACATGAATAGACATTGCAGTCTTTACACATTTTTTTTGTTCTTGAAGCACACTGTTTGAAATTTTGACAATTTTTTTTTGAACTAACAGTTACAGATGTGTGTGATTTGCTTACTTTTGCTTTTGCAAGGTAATATTTTGCAATATCCATAGCGAGTTGTTTTGAACCTATTTTTCTTTCATGTATGTAATTCCAAAGAACGGTTGCATTAGCCATCGAAGATTGAATGAATCTCATAAAGATGGGCCAAGTCCATTTTTTGGCTCTTATGCATGACATCAAATTACTACAATGCGAATCGTGTAAATCAACACCACCCATAAACATATTGTAAATTTTGAAGGCATGTGGAAATAATATGGCAATTTTTTTCTTCTCAGCAAAAGAAAATCGATTTACTTCAAATGAAGGAGAAACTCCTGCAGCTGTTGAAAGCACTGATACACATTTTGAATCCATAACTGTAATAAAGTTGAGTCCACAATTTTTTTCATGCTTTACACAATAAATACCTCTTTCTGCTTTTTTATCGACATAGTTTTTCACTTTCACTCTATTTATCCGTACCGTGCCCGTAGCTTTCAATCCCATTTTTTTCAAATGAACCAATAAGTCAGGATTAGTGAAATAATTATCGAAATATAAATGATATTGAATCAACTTTCTAGGTACAACCGACGATAGTAAATTTTGAGTCATCAAAAGTACTACACGACTTCCTAAAGCACATTTTGTAAGTTTAGCTGCTTCACCAGAATTATAAATATTTGAACCTTTTCCATAATATATGTCGCAGTCGAACAAATATCCTTCAGGACTAGCAATTCCCCATTCTTTGATCCCCCAACGGTCAGGTTTGTTTTGCATGAACTGTTGTAAATTTGTACGACCATGAAATTTTACCATCATCTCATCAACGGATAGTGCGGTTGAAAAAAAACCAAATTGCTGTAGATTTTTTCTGAAAATTTGAAGGACTTTGCGAACTTTCCACGCTTTATCGTTATCATTTTTATCTTCTGATTTATTCATCTTCAATTTTGTTTTTATTTTCATAAATGTAGTGCGACTCATTGCTAAAGAAACGGCTGGACATGCAAGAAGTGGATCTGTGGACCAATAGTCTTTTTGTGTTTTTCTTTGATTAAAAGTTGATAACACTAATATTCCTATAAAAATGTCCAATTCATCTTCAGTAAGGTTGTAACCATTCAAAACTGTACATTCAATAATATAACTCTTTATTTCCTTGGAAAAAAAAAGTTCAAACAATTCTACTGCAGATAAATTATGTATCATTTTTTTCGTACGATCAGAAAGTAGAATCTCATTTTTAAACGATTCATTATACTTTTTTCTCCATCAAGCCATTGATAAGTATGCTCTGGTTCTAATTGTGTTTGATTTTCTGTGTAGCTATCTAATACTTGACGATATGAGACATTAGATATTCCTTCAAAGGTATTTGGATATGAAAGTTCTTCATCAGATTGAGCATCCAACTCTGAATCCGAACTAGAATCTCCAGAATCATTCATATCCGGAATATAAATTGCATTATACTCCCCATTTTCGCTTTCTTCGATCTCAACATTGTCATTGTGAGATCGCTTTTGACGTTTTGATTTTTGATGTGACATTTGAAAAATTTATTTCATACCCTCTAAGAAACAAGTTTGTAAATAAACTATTTGGACTATTATATAAAGAGTAAAAGTATTGTTTAATCCGTTATCATTTACGAAAATTTTTTAGAAAGTTCATAAAACTATCACAAACAAGATTTCAATAAAAAAAAAATGTTTATTTATTTATTTTATTTTCACAAAATTGCTTGGTATAACAGTATAATAAGATAAATTTGATATTAAACAAAACATTTGATTTATTTTTGATATAAAAATAATTACATAATACTTAGAGGCTATAGAGTAACTATTTTAGATAATATAACAATCCAAGTGTATGGGTTTTAGTAAGAATATTATGGCTCGTGGCTCTTAGTATATCAACATAATAATTTCTATAAGAATGTGACACGCTAACAATCGTTTCCAGCTGCGTTGTATCCAACTTTTCAAAAATAAAGAATCTAATAACATATTTACGAAGAAAAAGTCAAAAATTTTCTACTACATACTAATATTTTTGAATTTTTTAAAAACTCCTATATACCAATTTTCATGATATTTAAATAATTTAAAAATTTTTTGACAGCCATATTGGATCCGCCATCTTGAATTTGGAAAAACTAATAGCAGATCCATAATCAGCGACCCAAAAAACCGTTATATCCCAATTTTCATGAAATTTAAGCAATTTTGAAAATTTTTGGCCGCCATATTGGATCCGCCATCTTGAATTTGGAAAAACGAATAGCAGATTCATAATCAGCGACCCAAAAAACCCTATATCCCAATTTTTATGAAATTTGAATAATTTTGAAAATTTTTGACCGCCATATTGGATCCGCCATTTTGAATTTCTGAAATCCAATAGTAGATTCATGATCAGCGTCCCAAAAAACCCCCATAGACTAATTTTCTCGAACATTTATCATAAACCAGTTGTTTTATTCAAAAATAATAGAATAGCAAAAAAATTTTGGCTTGAAGCCGCCATATTGGATACTGCCATGTTCAAATTCGAAAAACCCCGTGGGGGATTTTGAAGGTTAGGGTCCATGGACGCAAAAAATATACAGTTTGAGAAAATCCGCCTGCAGCTTCGATGTGAAAATATTGAACAAAAAGTTTTTTTTAATTGAAATTTTGTGTTTTTGTTAAATAAACAATAACAACTTTTTTAATATGCATTTTTTTTAAATTCTGACCACACCAATCAAAAGATCCGATGATTTTACATCGATAACGACCTATCTTAATTTTTTTTGCAGCCATTTTCATATAAAATAATGCCGTCGAAAAAAGTATGAAAAAAGTGTCCCTCTGGTCCTTAATGGGTTAACACGATTTAAAATTAATTTTAAATGAAATCGTTCAACATCCTTTGGAGAAACAATATTTAAATGACCTATTATATAATTTTCTTGATTTCGTTTTCGTTTGATCCAACATTTATTTTTAAAGTTTTAATATTTAGGTATATTAACATATTTTATATTCCTTGCATAATTATCTTTTTTATTTACATCAAACCATGCTGTTAATGTTGTTTTATAATTTTCTAAAGCTTCAGTCTCGTTATTTTCTTCAAAAATAATTCTTTGTTGATTTTCTGTATGATTTTCTGTATGAAAATTTATGTTAATTAAATAACTATAAAAATGTCTAAAAATATAACATATGTTTATTTAATAGAACAAAAGTAATACTTGAAAATTTTACATTTTTTTTTAACAAAGGAATAGGCCATTTTTTACTAACCTTTTATTATGAAAAAACAATGAAATATTTAATGGAATATGAATTCAAAGATAGTAAAAAAAGGGAAACCTCTATAAAAGAAGCACGCCTATCAATCTACCTTTTGGGTGGCGTGGAAAAGATAGACTTATTTGTTTTAAAAAAAATATCAATGGTCCTCATTGTTTGGAGACAATATACAATTTTCCCATATATCTTACAGAAAGTTATTTGTGCTTAATCTTTAATTTCAGGGTCGAAAACGTCACAGAACCTCATCCCTAGAAACTGCGAAGCCTATGATCGTATGTCTATTTTCTTTCCGATGATTAGTGCTGTTTATAATTATTTACGGCCCGAGCGAAGCGAGACTCCCTGACGTCAATATTAAAACACAATACTCTATGCGTGGTGTGAGAAAAAAAGATCTTTGTCGCATGTATACCGAGATGATAAATACGACTAAAGAAAAAAGTGATTATGAGGGGTGATAAGAGGGGGGAACGAGGGGCGGGTGGAGGAGGGGCAGAGGGGCGCCTGAGGGGCGGGTGAGGGGCGGGTGAGGGGTGGATAAGAAGGGGCTCAGAGGCTATTTTAATATAAAAAAACTCATAGAAATACGCTGATTTTTACGCTATTTTGAGGGGAGGGCTGAGGGGTGGGCGGAGGAGCGGGCAGAGGGGGCGGTGAGGGGCGGATAAGGGGAAGCTGATGTTCAAAAACAACATTAACATCTGTATAATATAGGTATATATATATATATATATATATATATATATATATACTAGGGGGTACCCCCTACTCGCTCCGCTCGTCAACCCCCATATAAAATAAATTTAAAAATTTTATTTGAAAAGAGATATAATGATGAAATAAGAGAACAAATTACCCTGATGTTCATTATTTTAAATTATTACACTTATTTTATTAACTTACTTTATAAATATTGAACAACGTTTTAAATTTAACGAATATCTGTGTTGCGTTAATTCGTTTTATATAAACTTTATTAACTATAAAGATTGGTTGAAGAGACGAACAGTTTTCCACGTCACCCTGGTGGTACTGTTCATGGACGCGTTGGATTGTTATTTTAAGTGGCATCCTTCGCCAATAGCCCTACATTACCACTATACCTAAAATTTTATGAAATTTTATTAAATATATTTTTATATCATTTATATTACATTTTGTAATTTACGAAAATAATAAATTAAAAATAAATTGTATGATTTATATTATCTTTAATATATCCTTGAATGTTTTTATAAGCTTTTTATTATTTAGAACCATATATATTTATTTGTTCCTTTTATATATATTTTTGCTTTTAAACATTATATTGGATACATGAAAGAATTTAATATAATTTATTGTAAATGATTTTGAAATTAATATAATTTTATTTTTCTTAAATTTCAAATATTCCATTTTCATACTTAAGGGGTCTGTCTAGTAACTCACTTTTGAAAAATCGTTTTTTTTTTTTTTACTTTTTTCGAAAGTAAATATCAACTCTTCGAACAATCTGAAGGAATTTTGTACGGTCCAGGCATCGCTGACTAGGTGTAAGTAATTTTTTTTTAAGAATTTCATGTAAAAAAAACTTTAAACGCGTTTTTCTCGAAACAACGCTTTTACTCGCCTTGTTGATGAAATTTTCGAAACTACTCGACCGATCCTTATGAAATTTGAACCACATATTCTTCAAACCTATCGCTATGTCCCCTATAAATTTTTTTCAAAAATTTTGAATTTTACCATATTTTTTTTTCAAAAATCGGCGAAAAAAAACCGGTTTTTTGAAAATTTTTTGTTTTTTCTTCACCATTTTTTTATTTTTTAAAATAATTGAAAAAAATTCATAGGTGACATTGCCATTGTCATACCAAACCTAAAGCACTTTGATTTTTTTGTTTCAGACAACACAGCTCCGAGATTTTATCAACAAGGCGGACCTACCTACTTTTCGAGGTGTTGCGTTTGGCTGACGTTTTTGGTCATAATACATGTATAAAATAAAAGAAAAAAATTTTTTTATGTATTTCAAGAGTGTATTTACTAAGCTTAATAACTTTTATATCATTACCTTTATCCAGTATCCCAAGAAATAATCACGAAAATCGCGTTTTTTTCGACGCGAGCTACTAGACAGACCCCTTAATAATAATTTACTTAATAATAATTTTCTTTTATTTCATTGAATTTTTATATTTATTACTTCTATTTAAAATTTACAAAAAGTAATTTTCAAATTTTTAATTAAATTTTCTTTAACATATTCTGTGACGTTTTTGTAAGCTATTTATAATATGGAAATATATAAGTAGATAAGCTATGCCGGTTCTGGAATCAGCCAGTTCTGGCATCAAGCCGGTTCTGGAATCACCCGGTTCTGGAATCAAGCCTGTTCTGGAATCAGCCATTTTGGCTTGATGTCAGAATCAGCTCGATGTCAGAAACGGCTCGATGTCAGAATCGGCTTGATGCCAGAAAGGTTTGATGCCAGAACCGACACAAGTTAAAATGGCCAGCGAGCGGCCAGCGGCTAGCGACAACGGCTTGATGTGGTGGATAAATACGGCGCGCGAGCGATTCGCAGCGGGCGGTCAGCGGCCAGTAGTTGATAGCTTATCTACTTATAAATATTTAGAACTTTTTATAACCCTTCCGGTTTTCGAAAATTCCGTCAACGTCATTCAATAGTATATTGTTTCTCTCTCTCGTATTCACCCAGCTGGTCCTGTGGTCGGAAGTGTATACGAGAGATAATGTACGATAGCTGGAAATTCTCGCGCGGGAAAGTAAGTCAAAGGGGAGAGCGTAGGTGATCGCGCGCGCAAGTCCGCTGCAAATATCATTCGCGCGCAAGTATGAAGTTTCCGCTCGGTCTAGGTGACTTTCTTTTTTTCGTTCTCTCTCCCCCGCCGCGCAATAGTACTCGCGAGTTTTTACTGCTATTGTTTCTCTCTCTCGTATTCACCCAGCTGGTCCTGTGGCCGGAAGTGTATACGAGAGATAATGTACGATAGCTGAAAATTCTCGCGCGGGAAAGTAAGTCGAAGGGGAGAGCGTAGGTAATCGCGCGCGCGCAAGTCCGCTGCAAATATCATTCGCGCGCGCAAGTATGAAGTTTTCGCTCGGTCGAGGTGACGTTTCTTTTTTTCGTTCTCTCTCCCCCGCCGCGCAATAGTACTCGCGAGTTTTTACTGCTATTGTTTCTCTCTCGCATTCACCCAGCTGGTCCTGCGGCCGGAAGTGTATACGAGAGATAATGTACGATAGCTGGAAATTCTCGCGCGGAAAAGTAAGTCGAAGGGGAGAGCGTAGGTGATCGCGCGCGAGTGTAAGTATGATATGCTCGCTCGCGGTGACAATTCTTTTTTTTTTTCGTTTACTCTCCCCCGCCGCGCAACAGTACTCACGAGTTTTTTTACCGCTATTGTTTTGCTATCACTCGTATTCACCCAGCTGGTCCTGAGGCCGGAAGTGAATACGAGAGATAATGTACGATAGCAGTAAAATTCTCGTGCAGGAAAGTAAGTCGAAGGGGATAGCGTCGGCGATCAGGCAGTATAGATCGAACATGCATTTCTTCGATTCGCGTTCGCGATTTTGTACTCAGTATTTTGCGCGCATGTATGTCATTTCTTTATCAATTCTCGCTCTCACTCTAATTTTCAATCCAAGAAATGAACTATTTTGTTATCCTTACAACGATTTTACTAAATCTGTGCAACTAACAACTTTTACAACCTCAAATAAATAAGCACCATATGAAAAACAAAATTTTATGTTTGGCAGGATGCTAACCTCCCTACAGAGAAATGACCTCCCTAGAAATTTAAGGCAAACTTGCAGTATTTTTTCTATGTGTTATTAATTTGTAATATTTGTTTTACGTTTAAAAAGTTTGTAGCCCTGAAAAGGGCTGTTTTTTTCTCTCTTTGTAAACTTACTTCTTCTCCTTCTTCTTCTCAAAACAGAGACGTCGCTTTACTCTGTCGCGCTTCTCTCGCGAGAAACGACGATTAGCAGGGCGCTCGCGTACCGTCTCTGTTATGAATGGCTCTGACGCTTCATCAGGGGCACTAGCCTCATGCAGCTCCTCTAGTGCATGGGGCTCCTGCCCCTCGGCCATCGGCTCCTGCTCGTTGAGAGCACTAGCCTCTTACTGCTCCTCAATCATCGGCTCCTCGATGACACACACCTCCAGGTCTGGCGGACATTTGTGGCGGCGCCGATTGCGCTTAATACGCTATGCCTCGCTGCGCACTTTCTTCCCCATCAGAGACGAATGCTGAAATGCGTTGCTTGTCCGCAATTATATAGCGTTGCATTAATCAACAGGTGGCGCAGTAGTAGTCTTTGAGAACAGCTCCCTCATAACTGTTTAGCGCGCGCGAATTACGAATTATTAATATACATAAACAAAACTTTCTGATGTATTAAATGAAATTATTTAATGTTGTAAACTGCATGTAACATGAATTAATCTTATTTTTTAAGTTTATAAGTTTATAATAAATTCTACGGAACGAAAGTTATATATTGAAAATAAATTTATTCACTTAATACAATATTTAATTTATATTATTAGTTATACATTAAATATAACGATTCGGTTATTCTTTTATCACATTGCTCGAGCATCCACTTTTTCATGGCCATTGCATTTCGAAGGGCACATACGGGAAAGTTACAACCAAAATGATTGTTGCATGAAAGAGGTTCCACTGGAAGCTTTCTTAAAGATGGGCATCCCATATCCTCGATGTTAAAAATGAATCTGAAAAGAAAAATGACTGTTGAGAATTTCTCTTTTATAAAAACATCATTTTAATAACTTACCGGTCAAAAAATCTTTGCATCCATTTTGTTTTCTCCAATCCTTTTACATATATCTCTGCCCCATCGAGTACGCCACGTAGAGTGTTGCTAAGCTCTTCGTATGGGATGTGCCTGCTCTCCACATAATTCCGTGGAAATTCTCTTCAAGCCATCTATTTTCGGACTTATTTTTGTCCAAAAGCTTTTCCCAAGCATGAGGTGGCTTGAAGAGGAAGACAGGCGGCGTAGGGTCTTCCTCGAGAGGGACGACGGCTACCTCCTTGAAAACGAATTCGTTCAAGGAAATCTTGAATCCTTGCACGTCGACAATGTACTTCATCGTGCTACTGCTGCGACTGCTGCATCTGCTGCGACTGGTGCAACTGCTCTCGAACGAGAGCGTTGAAGCGAATGACATTTTTTACCTTACGTGGTTACTTTTATAGCCTCCTCATTAGCGCTTTTCCCCACTGCTCGTTTTTCGACCAATTATGCTACTTTCCCCCACCCCGCACTTCATAACCAATCACAATCGACCTCTCTTCACAGCTCAGAGATAAAAGGCGCTGCGTTGATGATGGAAAGTCAGTCCTCTGCTCGGAGTGATCAAGAGCAGTTGTATCAAGATGGCGCAAGAGTTTATGGATATAGGTCTTAACCTATGGAAAGTGTACATGAACACTAGGAATGATGTTGCTAATGAAGATGACCGATGGTTATGGATGGGTGATGTCGCTCTACGCAGAGCCCGAAATTCAGCACGAAACTTTTCAGAGGCCAAAAAGCTGCAACTTGAAGTTGCTGTTACACTTATAAAAAACGTGATGAACTTGATAAAAGAACGTCGCATAAGAATTAACGCGAATAATCCTGCAGTCGTCGATCCAAGTAGCTCAAATCATGCGAATAATCCTGTCGTCGCCGGTGGCCTAAATCAATCTAACATCGCTCAAGATTGTAAGGATACAGCTCTTACGTTATGGAGAGCGTACCAGGCCATACTGAGTGGCTATGCTGATGATGACATCAATAGATACTTAGAGATGGGACATGCCGCTCTACTCAAAGTCCAAAATTCCTCGCAAAACTTGTCTGTGCCAGATAAGCAGAAACTTCAAGCTGGAGTTGCACTTATTAACAGCGTTCTGCATCTGTTGAGTGAACGTCGCGTAGGTACGGGTCTAAACGAGAATAATCCTGCAGAAAATAATCCTGCAGTCGTTTGGGATGACGTTCAGTCAGCCTTTGAAAACAGAATAAAGACAGGGGTTATTACCAATCGAAGGCATCTCGATCTATTAGCTTTCATGAAAGATGCTAAAAAGCAGTTCATTGCGAAAGTGACTCAAGCTCTCGAGGAACATCCTGCTCTCAAAGTTAACACGGTCTTGGCTGCTGAGTACACAATTGTAAAGGATGACGAGGAAACTGTCGATATTAAATATTTTAATACAAAGACTGGCCCCATCTATTCGATGACAGATTTAAATGAGTGGTTTGTGATGAATGTGCAGCAGCCTATCGACACAGAAATGAAAGAATTTCAAGAGCGAGAATCGGGCTGGTCCCTCAAATCGATTTTAAATTTAGTTATAAATATTTATAAGTACAATCCAATGAGAGGGAGCTCTTTCATAGATTTGCCTCCGTTCATCAAAAACAAGAAGGCTTGTGTCAATGTACAGAATGCTGATGATCAGTGTTTTAAATGGGCTGTTCTATCAGCATTACATCCAGCTAGAATAAATATAAATCGAGTATCGACATACGCTTCACATAAAGATGAACTCAGCTTTGACGGGATTGAATTTCCTGTAGATCCCAGAAAAATTGAAAAATTTGAAAAACAAAATGATGTTTCGATAAATCTCTATTATTTGAAGAAAAAGGGAAAATTTTTTGACATCCTACCCCGGCACTTGACATCTTGCAAGAAAGAAAAGCATGTCAATTTACTTCTTGTTGAAAGTAATTATGTTGATTAGGAGGAAAAGGAAGAGACTCTCGATAGTTTTGACATAGTATTTAAAAATCACTATGTATGGATAAAAAATTTATCAAGACTATGTAGTCAACAGTTAGGTTCGCGTGACCATAAAACTTTTATCTGTGACCGATGTTTACATTTTTTCTGGACTGAAGAGAAGCTGACGAAGCATGCAACTGACTGTGAACAAATTAATAAGTGTAAAATTACACTCCCATCTAAAAAAGACAGTATTTTACAGTTTAAAAACTTCACTGTAAAAATCGAGTGCCATTCGTAATATACGCCGATTTTGAGTGTATATTGGAGCCAGTGACTGACAATGAACGGACTTACCATAGTCACAAACCATTCAGCGTGGGTTTCTTTGTTAAATGTAACTACAACAATAGTCTTTCTGAATATAAAAGCTATAGGCAAGAGAGAGAAGAAGCTGAATCTCCGGCTAAATGGTTTGTACAAAGTCTTCACTCTTTGGCTGTGCAACTCAACAATGCTTATAAAAATCCACGGCCAATGATTGACTTAACACCTCTCGAGAATATAAAGTTCGACGGCGCTCGTGTATGTCACATTTGTGAGATGCCATTCACCGATACTGACAAGAGAGTTCGTGACCACTGTTACTTTACGGGAAAGTGAGTATTATTGATTTTCTTTTATTATTAATTTTCTATTATTTCTAAAATTCTTACAAATATCGTGGACCTGCACACAGCAAATGTAATCTCAGCTTTCAAGACTTGAGAACCATCCCGATAGTATTTCACAACTTAAGTGGATACGATTCGCATCTCTTTATTAGAGAAATAGCGACATGCTTCCCAGGACGTGTTTCACATATTCCACAAACAAAAGAGAAATATATATCTTTTACGAAGTTTGTGGAAGGTACAGATATAAATTTGAGATTTATTGACTCTTTCAAATTTATGGCCTCATCTCTGGACAAGTTGTCATCATATTTGGAGAAGCTCGATACTTTAGAGTGCATGTTCAAGCAAGAAGGATTCACTGATGAACAGATTGCACTTTTAAAAAGGAAAGGAGTGTTTCCTTATGGCTATGTCACATCGGTTGAAAAGTTAAAGGAACCGAATCTTCCATCGAAGGATGATTTCTTTAGCAGTTTATACAACACTCAGATCAGCGATGCGGATTATGAGCATGCCCAAAACGTTTGGCAGAGTTTCAACATTCAAGATCTTGGGCACTATTCTGACTTGTACCTCAAGACGGATGTAATATTATTGGCTGAAGTTTTTGAAAACTTTCGAAATAATTGTCTTGCTGCTTACGAGTTGGATCCAGCTCATTACTACACAACGCCCGGCCTCACATGGGATGCTATGCTCAAAAATACTCAGGTATAAATTTAATTATTAAAAAAAAATAACATTGTATTATTCTAAAAAAAAAACTTTCTTTATAGGTTAAACTCGAACTTCTCACGGATGTGGACATGTTAATGTTTATCCAGCGAGGCATACGGGGAGGAATCAGTCAGTGCTGTAATCGCTATGCCAAAGTGAACAACCCGTATATGAATGAAGGCTATAATGTTGACGAGGCTGAGAAATATTTAATGTATTTCGATGTCAACAATTTATACGGTTGGGCGATGACCGAGTCCTTACCATATGGAGGCTTTGAATTGGTGAAGAATATGAATGAGCCAAACTTCTTCGACATCCCCGACGACTGTGACTTTGGATACTTTGTTGAAGTGGATGTGAAGTATCCCGAAACACTACACGATGCTCACAAAGACCTCCCATTCTGCGCTGAGCACATGGTTCCTCTAGGATCTAAACAACATAAATTGATGACAACGCTTCACGATAAACATCGATATGTGCTTCACTATAGAGCACTCAAGCAAGCTTTCAAACATGGCTTAGTCCTCGTAAAAATACATCGTGCCATTCAATTCAAGCAGAGTCCTTGGCTAAAACAATATATTGACTTGAACAGCCCAAAACGAAAGGAAGCCAAAAACGAGTTTGAAAAAATGCTTTTCAAACTTTAACAACGCTGTTTATGGCAAGACGATGGAAAACGAGAGGAAACGAGTTGATGTGAAGCTAGTCACCAAGTGGAAAGGCCGTTATGGTGCTGAAGCTCTTATTGCTAAGCCAAACTTTCACAGTAGTGATATTTTTGACGAAAACCTCGTTGCTGTATAACTCCTGCGCACGGAGATCACCATAAGAAAGCCAATCTACATCGGTTTGGCAGTTTTAGATTTGTCCAAGACATTAGTCTACAGATTTCACTATGACTACATGCGAGATCGTGTGGGAGACCAGGGCAAGCTGTTATACACCGACACGGATAGTTTGGTGTATGAAGTAACAGGTGTTGACATGTATGAGGTAATGAAACATTACATACATGAATTCGACACATCAGACTATCCGGTGATCAACCAGTTCAATATGCCTCAAACAAACAAGAAAATCGTTGGCTTGATGAAAGCCAAATGTAACGGGGAAATTATGTTGGATTTTGTCGGGCTGCGAACCAAAATGTACAGCGTGAAAGTGCAGAATCAAAAACCTATTAAGAAGGCCAAGGGAGTAAAAAGTTATGTAGTCAAAGCAGACATCACCTTTGACGATTATATCAAGTGCCTTCATGAAAACGTCATTGTTACTCGTGAGCAACGTAATGTCAGATCTCGGCATCATAACATACACACAGAAAAAGAGAAAAAGATTGCCTTGAGCGCTCATGATGACAAGCGTTATCTACAGCCCGACACTACAGATACGCTTCCCTGGGGTCACTAAAGCATAGTGCAGAGAGAGAGGACCAATCAGAAAGCACCTCGAGAGAAGGGGGTCAAGCTGTCAATCGCCGCAACACAGACGGCCAATCAGGAAGCATCTCGATGGGAGGAGGGGTTCGAGCCGCCGACCGCCACAGTGGAGAGCCCACTGTAACCCACTTATTTAACGCGAAGCAGAGGTCGTCGGAGCTCATTCGAGCAGTCTAACCGCCTAGCAGCAACAGTCAGCAGCAGTCGCAAGTAGAGCATCGGGACATCCATCATCTAGCTGCACAACATCCGCTCCTTGTTACTCAGCAGTCGCTCTTCGCAGCTCGACGACCACTCCTCGTAGACGATTCTCTCAAGAGGTCTTCTAAGACGATCCTTGACGAACCAGTTAATAAAAAACCGAGAGAAATCTAGGTTAGTATCTGAAATTGAGAGTGTTTCATTACTAAAAAGAAAAAATTAGTCAACTGAATTGTACATGTTATAGATGGATCTTTCAAAGTTGAACGCCATCGCTCGTGGAGGATTTCACCCTATGAAAAAACTCTCTGATCTACCACGAGATGTCAAATTGATGGTTACAAAACTAAAAACCGTGACGACAAAATATGGAACGAAGGTCGTAGCCGAGCTGGACAGCGATTTTGAGGTGTTTTTGCCCAAGAGAGTATCAATCACCTTAATAAACGACGGGAAGCTCTTCAATGAGTTAGCAGATGCTGCAAACAAGTACGAACTCTTTTTGACTTGTCTCAACGCGACTAATATTGAATTCAGTGGAAAATAAGTGTTGTGAATATTTAGTTGTTGTAAATAAGTTAAAAATGAGTTATAGAATAAAAACATTCTTCGTGATTTAACTTTAAAAATCAAAATGTTGCAAAACTAGTCTCGATGCGTTTAATATTGAATAAATGATGTAAATATATAGTTAAGCATTGTGAATAATCGTTAAAAATTAGTTCTTGTAAAAACAAATAAGTTAAAGACATATAAGTTAAAGAATAAAACATTGTTCTTGATTTAAAAATTTTGTTTTTATTAAACATTCCATTTGCATGATTACATATCTTTTTTATCAATCCAACTATTGTGTAAATTATCAAAGCCAAGCCATTTTACAAAAATTTTACTTCCTTTTATCTTAATTACTTTTTCTACAAGATAAATATCTGGATACTTGGCTTTGAGTAGTTCTTGTTCGTAGAAGCCGCCAGAGACGGGATGATCTTTGTAGTCCTTCAGATGGTAAGTTGTTGGATTTGTAGCTGCTATACGTACAATTGTAAAAATTTCTGTAGACTAATTTGGAGTATATCCTTTATCAAATACTGCTTTAGCCTTGCTCACTCGGACTTTATCACCAATTTTAAATTTTGGCTTAATCTTCTTAGTTATTTTAAGAGCAAATTTCTGTAGTATATCTATTTCGTTGCTGGATGTTACATCTTTAGGTTTCACGCCGATAGTACGATGTTTACGATTATTGTATGCGGTAAGTAAATCGGGTAAAATATCTAGCCATTTGTAGTTGCCTCTCAAACTGAATTTTTTCCACATAGCAGTTTTTAGCGTGCGATTGAAGCGTTCACATATTGCTGCTTTTAAATTGCTATAGGTTGAATATAACTTTATTTTGTATGTGCTCATAAGTTTTTGAAAATCTGCGTTATAGAATTCTTCGCCTCTGTCGGTATGGAGATTCTTTAGTACTCTGCCTTTAACAAGCACAGATTTCATAGCTTCTGTGACATCTTTGCCTGTTTTTCTCTTTACAGGAACAGCCCATGCATATTTGGAGAAAATATCGATTATAGTAAGCAGGTATCTATAACCCTTATTATCTCGAGCGTAAGGAATCATTTCGACGAGATCTGCTTGCCAAGTCTTGTCCAAACCACGCACGTCAAAGCTTCGACGCAGTTCTTCAACTAGTCTTTCATGTTCCATGTTTGTGGAATTACTGATTGAATATTTGTGTCATAGCCTCTTTTATAGTCAAATTGTCAGCTTTTATTTGAGATATCTGTACATCAACTTCAACTCTGTGAGTGTCAACTATCTTATGTATGTCATCCAGACTAGTTCTAAGTCTCGTAGTTATATCAATCATTCCTCGAATTTCTATTTGAATAATGTTTCGTAGTCTCTCTAAATTTACAACATCTCTTGGTTGTTGAGGTTCGGCAACATTGCATAATTTTTTATTTTCTATGTCGAAGTGTCCTTCAGATGTGACTTTAAAGCCAACGCCAGGTGGCCCTCGAATACCTTCGGTTTTTCCGAGGTTACGTCCAAACACGTCAACGCTCATTTTGAGAATGAGTCATATATACGTGTGCACTCAATATATACAGCCTGCTTCACGCAATTCCTCGATTATAGAGTGTATCTCATTTACATGACTTGGATTTCCGGCAGATCTTTCTGCTACTAATAAGTGAAGCCGGTCAACGAGCTCGTTTGAATCATCCCAGTACACATAGTCTAAAGCAGTATGTTTTTTCGCAATTTTATAACGAGGTAATGAGCCACCTTTAATCGATTCTCCAGTAATTGTTTTCGAGGTAATATTAAACATTGGAGCAATAATATTATTAAATTTATTACTATTATGAACACGAATCCTTTCGTTCTTGTCATATCGCCTTTTATGAGCAGACGATAGTTTTAAAATTTTGCGATAATTTTTTAAATCATCTGAACTTATATTATTTTTATTTGGTTATTTTGCTATGAGTAACTCGAGTACTCCTACAGTTCTCGGGTATGCTATTCCATTAATTTTAATTTTATTATTATGAAAACTAATCGGTAAATTACCAATCAAAAATGTACCGTTTTCATTTCGTACTCCATAAATTTTGTCAAGATACTGGGGTTGATTGAGCTTCAGGGCCTTGATGTATAAATCAGAGTCATCTTCGATATCGCTACCTGCTGTTCCGAAAGATGTCTCGTGGGCATTCTGTATCGTATCATTAAACTCACTGTCAAAACTTTCGTTTTGTTTAACGCTACTTTGTTCGACGGTGTTATCTTCGACACTATTTTGTTTATCGGTTTTCTGAACTACAATTTTTTGTAGCGGATCAACTATTGGTTTAAAAGTTTCATTTAAAATCTTTTCGACAGTGTCTTTCCCAAATTTTAATATTCTATATTTGCCATTTAATCGCATCTCGTGCCTTAACGAGTTGACGAAGCATGTTTTTTTCTCGTTGAAAGTCAGCCATGTTGTCGTTTCAACGTTCACTCAGAAACTGGTGATTGCTAACTATGTGCATGCTATATTTATAGCAAAATTGTCAAAGCCCTTGCGAAATCTACCATCAATTATGCCTCGATCTTTATCGATGACTAGAAAACCATGCTTATCATCTCTCCAACACTTGGAGCACAATTCTTTAAACTGAATATAAGTCATATCAGTATTTACGTGATCGTCATATATATGCTTTAGATTTACTTCATCTTGTCTAAAAATAGCAAGTAAGTTTACATTATCTCTGACAAGATGCTTGGGGATGTGAGTGTAAGTTTGACATAGATAAAAACAGTCAACCTTTTTATGCCTGCCCATGCAGAAAAATGCTCTAACATTATCCTGTTTTTCGCAAGCAATATCGTCAAATATCATGATAGAGTTTGGAAGTGCGTGATCAGGGTCGACAACTGCATCGTTCTCGCTGAACGGAAAATATTGTCTATAGGTTCTAAGATTTCATTTAAAAATTTATATTTTGGCTGATTGAGAGACTTTGAGTAGACATATACGTTTTCAAATCGAACGCCATTAGGGTGTGTTATGAGAGCAAGTAAACTATTTGTTTTTCCGCAGTTTGACAGGCCGCAGAAGACGGCTCATATATTATCAGGAAGTAGATCGCCGTGTCGCTTTGCTCTTTTATCATGCTCTACAAGTGCATCAAAATTTTCTATTGGCAGCTTTACCGATTGTTCTTTAAAGTTCATGATCTTTACTCTATGACAACCAAATTACGACTGATGGCTATGAGTATAAATAACGGTCTTATATAGCTTCCACCATCAGTTTCCCGTTGACTATCGAAGAGTGATGATCATTCACAAACGTGGACGCGGTTTAGTTAATAAAATTATCAATAAACTTCCATTTGAACTTCACATACCTGGTTATCAGTATTGTGGTCCTGGCACTGAGTTGGCAAAATGTTTAGCTAGAGGACATCTTGGAATATAGCTTATTCTAGAAATCGTGAAAACGTTCAAGCGAGAAACATCGCAGATAAAATTTTAGCTGACAAAGCTTGGAATCGCGTTAAATCAAAAGACGCTAATTTTGGCGAAAAAGCGGTTGCATACGCTATAACTAATACTATGAAATTAAAATCTAGATTTGGTATGGGTTTGAAGAAGAAATGTAAAAAGAGAAAGAACGCTAAAAAATTGGGAATGGGTTTAAAGAAGAGAAAGCAAGTTCCCTTGAAAAAAATTATCAAAGCTGGTGCCGTTAAATCAACGTCAAATAACTGCGCTCTAACAGTCATACGATCAGCTTTGAAAAAAGCTCGGAGCGCTGTTAAAGAAGCTGGAGGTAAAAAGAATATTAAAATTCCACGTATTTTACCAGTCCCCACGAAAACAGGAGGGGTATTGCCATTTCTCATACCTCTATTTGCAGGTTTGCGTGCAACTGGCGCTCTAGCTGGTGGTGCTGCTGGAATAGTAAAAGCCGTAAACGACGCAAAAGCCGCTAAGGAGCAGTTGGAAGAAAATAAAAGGCATAATAAAAATATGGAAAGTGTAGCGTTGGGCAATGGCTTATATCTTAAACCACACAAAGTAGGGTTAGGTCTTCATTTAAAAAAAAAAAGTTCATGAAATTACTTCAGCGAGCACTTACCGATGCGGACATATTAAAATATGCAAAACTTTTAAAAATATCTAATTTTCGGGGAGTATTTATGAGAAATGCAATGCCAACTTCTGGACCACGCTATAGTGAATCCGCTATAGTTAATCTAGATGATGCTTGCGGTCCTGGGACACACTGGGTTGCATATAGAAAAAGAGGCAAAAATGTTGTATATTTCGATAGTTTTGGCAATCTCCGACCACCCTTAGATTTAATATTATACCTCGGAGTTGACGAAGTTAAATATAATCATGAAAGATATCAAGATTTTGACACATACAATTGCGGTCACCTCTGTCTAAAATTCTTGTGTGGGGCTATATAAGCAGAGGCGGGGGAAACATTGTGTCATTCTGATTTAAGCTGTCATGGAAGGTTCATTAACTCTGACACTTTCAGGTACATCTTCTACACTAGAAGCACAATATTTTCCACCAATCGAGTTGTTACCAAATAAAAATTATGTTTTAGGGCTTGTTGAACTTTTAACATTTAATTCAATCCCCAATATAGATAGTAACAATAATAAGTTTTACGTAGGTGGAAACTTTGTCCCTCTTCCAGTAGGAAGATACGAAATTGAGGATATTGACAAATTCCTTCGTAAAAAATTAGCGCACAGTGACATTACTTTCAATTTAAAGCCAAATAATAATACTCTTCGCTGTACAATCAAGTGTAGTCAGCCTATAGATTTTCGACCTGAAAATTCACTCGGTCGTCTACTGGGCTTCACCAGACGTATTGTCGAACCGAACGTTGTCCATAATTCTGACTTACCTGTTACAATTCTCAAAATGAACGCTTTGAGAGTCAAGTGTAATATCACTTTGGGAGCATACATAAACGACAAAAAAGTACACACGATACATGAGTTTTTCCCTGCAGTACCTCCGGGGTATAAAATCATCGAAGTTCCCTCGCGCGTCATTTACCTACCGATTGCCGTAAAGCATATAGATCATTTACAAGTACGTATCGTCGATCAAGACGGGGATTTAGTAAATTTCCGCGGAGAAGTTATAACTATAAGATTGCATATTCGCCAATCATAATGGGAATCGTTTACAACAAAAACTATATAAGCAGAGAAATATGCCCACAACGCATCAGTCATCAACCAACTGTGAAGGCGCTAACACGTCAGAGCATAAAAAAACTAAAAAGTCTAAGATTAAAAGTAGTACTTGGTGGAAAATAACTTGTATCATCTTTTGCTGCTTTCAACGAAATGGAAGAAATTCTAAGCATACAAACACCTGTAACTTTCGATGAATCCGTAGCACACTACGAGGTTCACGCTCACCAACCGTATACAGCAACTTTCAACAACAGCGATGAAATACGTATATCTATTCAACATCAAGATTTATGTCTCTTACCTTCCCGCAGTGCACTACATATCTGCGGGCGATTGGTTAAAAGTAATAATACTCCCACTACAAATACAAAACTTGTGAATAATGCCATTTGTCATTTATTTGAAGAAATCAGATATGAGTTGAATGCTACTGAGATAGACAAGTGCAAAAATGTTGGTTTAGCCACTCTCATGAAAGGTTGGGTTTCACTCAATCCGACTCAGAGTTTTATCATTGAAAATGCGGGCTGGATCGATGTAGAAGAATCACAGAATATTGTTGATAATGCCGGTTACTTTAATGTATCGATTCCATTGAGCCTAATTTTTGGCTTCGCAGAGGACTATCGTAAAATTGTAGTAAATGCAAAGCATGAACTCGTTCTCATGAGATCGAGAAACGATTTAAACGCAGTTAAACAAACAACAATAAGAGTAGACAATGCAGAGGGTTACGAGGACTTTAATGTTGAAATAACTAGAATCGAATGGCTAATGCCATACGTAGTTGCATCGAACTCTAACAAAATTCGCCTACTAGATTTTGTTGGGAAAGATCGTCCTATTGCCATGAGTTTTGGCACGTGGGAATTGTACAAGTATCCACTACTTCCGATTACATCAAGACAGGTATGGACTGTTAAAACATCAAATCAACTTAAAAAACCACGCTTTGTCATCTTAGGTTTTCAAACTAATAGAAAAGATCGAAGAGCTGCAAATGCTAGTCAGTTTGATCATTGCAATCTTACAAATGTAAAACTCTTTCTCAATTCTCAGTCATATCCGTATGGCAATCTTAACCTCGATGTGAATCGTAATCAATTTGCCATGCTCTATGATATGTACGCTAATTTTCAAAATTCTTATTATGGTAAAGATCCAGAACCTATGTTGAAAAAGTCGCAATATCTCATTTACGTGCCCCTAATAGTGATAGACTGTTCAAAACAAAACGAATCATTAAAGAGCGCCCCTGTAGACATTCGTCTGAAATTTGAAGCAAAGGAAAATTTTCCTGCTGGAACTTCAGCCTACTGCTTGATCTTACACGATCGCATAGTTCAATATAGTCCCGTCAGAAACTTTAAGGAGTATATAAGGTGAGCGAGCCTTCAGCTCCTCGTCATTCGTCATTTGGAATTCGAAGCGAAATTTTGCCATGGACTTACGCAGTGGATATGCAGGGCTTTAAGAAGCCTGGCAATGATTTCGTTTTGAAAGTGTTGTCTTTCGTGTCTCTCAACGACGACGATGTGCCTGTAGTGTTACTCTTCAAACCGCCGTTTCCTCGGCGAAGACTAACAGACAAGTACAATCGTGAAAATTTGTGGTTAGAACTTTGTTATCATGGACTATCGTGGAATGACGGTGATTATGACTATACTGAAATTGTAAAAATTCTTCAAGATGCATTCAAAGATGCTAAAAGAATTTTCGTGATTGATGAAATAAAAAAGTTGTGGTTAGAACGTTTTAATTTTAATGTTACTGATATCAACGAAATGATCTATCCATCTATCGAAATGACTATCCAAGATCAGTGACTATATGTACTAACCACAATAGAGCGTGCAAAACTACTTGTGCCCTGTACAATGTAAAGCGCATGAAAAAATTTTACCGCAACGATCCCAACATGGAGTGGGAAGACGTTATGGAGTGGGAAGACATAGGAGAATAAAATTTGAGGGGTAATGGAGAGGTTGATAGACAGGTAGAACCTCACAGGATAGGAGCGAGGTGGGGCTCCTACCCCCCTTCAAATTTTTTTAATAGTTTCATAGCTGACCACTAGGTGGCTACGATGCTCTCACAAGCAGCCAGTCGGGATATGGATTATATATAAGCGTGATGAGGTCGTTAAAGGCTTTAATTTCTTAATAATGGGTCAAAGTAGCTCGACCGTTGCTCCAGAGCAACAACCACTAATCAACGACAAAAACGAGAAGAATCAAAAGTCGCAGTGGAAAAAATGTTCGGAAAAAATTTCAACAAACACCTGTTATTTACCCCAATAACAGGGTTATAAAAAGTTCTAAATATTTATAAGTAGATAAGCTATCAACCGCTGGCCGTTGACCGCCCGCTGCGAACCGCTCGCGCGCCGCATTTATCCGCCACATCAAGCCGTTGTCGCTAGCCGCTGGCCGCTCGCTGGCCATTTTAACTTGTGTCGATTCTGGCATCAAACCTTTCTGGCATCAAGCCGATTCTGACATCGAGCCGTTTCTGACATCGAGCCGATTCTGACATCAAGCCAAAATGGCTGATTCCAGAACCGGCTTGATTCCAGAACCGGCTTGATTCCAGAACCGGCTGATTCCAGAATCGGCATAGCTTATCTACTTATATATTCTTATTTTTTCTGTTATATATTGTAATGGGATGGCTAGTGGGGGACAATCCCAACAAGCCACAGGCCAGCGATGCCCTAGAACACGGTGCCGCGGGTGTCAGACTAAAATGACTTGCCCGGGGATCTGCTCCTGGAATTCCGAAAACAACGCGAAGATCGCACACGAACTTCGCTTTCCAACTAATTGTATCGCTGAGTGAAACGCGCGCGCTCGAAGAGTAAAGCGCGCGGCCGCTATGCTCAGATATGAAAACGACAGGCGGAGTCGTTTTCCCGCGGAGGCGGCGGTATCCGGGAGAAGGACAGGTTGTAATGAACAACGCGACGAGTAACTAGATGTCACCGTATATTAAAACCAATAGTAATTACAAGCATCTAACAAGTGCTGGTTAAAACAATAAGTTAGTTCGCGCGCGACAGTTAAGATTCAAACGCGTGAACAATACGGCGCGCGGCGAAGCTGCTAATCTCGCGCGCGGTGTTAAAGTACGGCGGGCTGACACACACCCGTACGTACACGGCACAGAAAGCTTGCACGGGGCGATTTCCGTGCGAGCCTTTACAATAATCACGCGAGAGATGAGAGTATAAGACTTACTTTTGGAAGGAGCAGCCGGTGCACTCGTCTCTCTCTCGCTCTTCCTTGCTCGCACAGTAGTTGAGCGCTATGTCTCTCTCTCTCTCTCTCTCTTACTCGCTGTATAGGGTCGGCAGGCGGGCTGGCTGCCGGCTCCTCGCTCGCTGTCTCGTGTGGTTCACGCGGCTCGGGATCGCTCTCTCTCTCTGTCTCTCTTTCACGCGCATACACTATGTTCGGCGCCCCCACTACACTCACGGTGACTATATAAAAGATAGGACGGCGCGGACGAGGTAACTCAAGAGAGACACGGAGGAGATGTTTATCGCGTGATGGCAGACACGAAGATGGCTGCCGTGACTCGCATAAAGCCGTAGCAGCTTCGCGGGTACGCGACGGGCATATTGCGCGTCGTGAGACCGTTCTAATCCGGTTAGAATGCTCGCGCGCTCGCGCCCCCAGTGAGCATGCCTGCTCGGCGCGGGTAATTCGAATCTCGAATTACCTAACTCGCGCACGCGTTACAATATATTTTTGCTTATAAACATCAAGAAACTATAATTTTATGTAAAATTTGTGGGTTAATTTTACAAAATAAGAAACATTTTATGAGACATATAAATGGACATAAAAATAATAAACTTTATAATTGTAAACAATGTCATAAAATCTTTAAAAGTTCTGATCATTTAATAAGACACATTGAGTCACATGAAACTTATTTAAAACTTTGCTCTTGTTGTGGAAAAGGTTTTAATCGAAAAGATAATTTAAAAAGGCATTTAGAAGTACATGAAAATGTAATTGTATTAGATTAATTAAATCATTATAAATTTTTTAATAAAAATGATTAAATATTATTTAAATAATATTATGTGTTACATTTTTACAGTAAAAATGGCTAAAAGGAAATCAGAATCGAAAAATTCAGGAGAACCATTAGAAAAACAAAATAATATATCTTTTTCTGATAGTAATTTTTTAAAATCTAAAATTATAATAGGTGATAAATCTGCGTAAGTTTTATTAATAATTTATTTATTATATTTACTTTATTCACTATATATATTATATTTAATTTTTTTTTAAGTAGTGCTGTTGTTGGTTATATAGAAGAAGTAATTAATGAAGAAAATTATACAAATAAACAATCACAACGTACATTCAAAATTTTCAAGTTTATACTAAATAATGCCAATGGAATTCGTGTTCAATGTAACATATACAATGAAAATATTAATATTTTTAAAAATAAAATCAAGATTTATGGTTTAATTTATTTATGTTAATTATATTTAACTACATATCAAAATTTTCATTAAATTATATATTTATTTCACAGAAAATTCTTTTAGAAAATGTTAGTGTGAATCAAGCAAAACAATATACTAAGGGAAATGTAACATGTATACTATAAAAAATATAAATATAACGATCGCCAAGATGGCGTCGGGAAGAAACGACCTCCCGACAAGAGTAGTACAAAAGTATATAAGTGCCATCCAACAAAACCGGTGGCATTAGTAATTTGTATCATATGTGGAGATGCATATCATAAAAGTGATTTTAATAGGTTAAACAATACAAAAGATCTAGGAGATAACTTAGTAATCTGTCCGGAGCACGTGCACATGTCTGACATAACCTATAATGAGGATAATGAGGAAGAAGAACACTTGAGTGATACAGCAAAATTGATAATAGCACATATCAAAATGAGGCAAACGGATGAAATAAGAAAAGAAATACTAGAGGAGCTAGCAGGAAAGACATTAGAATTACAAAGTGCGGCAGAAAATAATATAAGTGAGAATGAGGTTATGGTAGCTGAAAATACGTTACTAAAACAACTGAATAATGAACTGCAAGACAAAAATAAACTATTACATGAGTTGCTTGAAAAATATAAAAAGAAACAGATAACCAATTTACTAAAAAAGCTTACGCAGACGTAACAAAGGAGATAAAATGCAACCAAAAAAGATACCAAAACTTGTAGTTAAAATCGGCAAATATGAACAAAGTGAAGTTTTAAGTACAATAACAAAATATCTAGTGAGAGATAAAAACATTCAAACCAAAAATATATATATAATAAAAATAAAAGTGATATTATAGTTAACTGTATGAACATTGAGAGTGTAACAGCTGCTGAAAAAGTGCTTCAAAGAAAACTACCGAAGTGTGTTATATCTACTGAAAAATTAAATAACCCAAAAATAAAAATAGTTGGCATAGACAACTATACAAAGATGGACATTAAAGAAATTGAAAATGATATAAATACAAGAAATTTTAGTGACTCAAAAAACAGTGGTTCAATTCTACATATGTACACAAATGAAAAAACAAAACTTAGCTCCGTTATAATGGAAGTGCCACCTGAAACATACAAGTTGATCAGAGATAATAAGAAGAGACTTTTTGTAGGACACCAAAGATGTATGGTTTATGATCTAATAAATATCTCACCATGTTTCAACTGTAGGAGACTAGGTCATAATGGAAAAAAATGCAAAAACAAACAGATATGCATAAAATGCACAGGTAACCACGAAACAAACAAATGTAATAGTGACAAAACAGAATACACTAACTGTATCTTTAGTAACAAAACATACAGAACAAACTTATATACTAATCATTCTCCATATGACATGAGCAACTGTGAAATACTTAAAAACAAGATAAAAAAATATATAGATGCAACCGATTACCCTATCAAACCTGAATTACCGACATGGAAACCAGCAAGACCGTCCCAGCTAAATACACAACAGAGGGCAGATACAGCTAACACACTCACCAGATCTGCAGTACCGGCAAGGAAACCACCAATACCGCTTACGCTAAATCTACGACAGAGGTTATCTCAACAATCTACAGAAAGTATCTCGAGCATCGGAACCAGCCAAAAAGCAATTCCAACAACACCAAATGTAATAGATGGCGCAGAATCATGAAGTATTAGAAGACATACATAAGCAATTATATCAGCAGGAAATCGCATATAACGATTTAAAGTCTTTTAATCAAGATAGAAAAGCAACAGATAATTTGATTTTATATTTGAATATAAGAGGTTTAAAAACTAATTTTGAGAAATTGCAAATCTTGAATAAAAGGCTCAAAATCAAACCTTATGTGATAGTATGTACTGAAACCAGTAATCTAGAACACTATCAATATTATAAACTAAATGGATACAATATTTATTATAACCATAGTCACATAAACAAATCAGATGGTGTGGTCGTATATGTAAAAAAGGATGTAACCTAGACAACTAATGTGATAGAACTGGGTAGGCTAAAAATACTAAATACAATTATAAACCTTCAAAACAATAGTCATTTGGAAATCTCATCTATGTACAGATCACATGATTTGCATAACACAGAGTTTATTTTAAAAGTAAATCAATATTTGCAACTTAAGAGAAACTTAAAAAACCATTTGATAATAGGTGATTTTAATATAAATATAATGGTACAAAACAATATTAGTCAGAATTTTCTATACAATTTTCTTGAAAATGGCTTGTCGATAACTCGAATTCGCTTGGGAAGGAAGTGGCGGGCAAAAGAAACTAAAGGGCTAGAAAATAAATGACACTCATTGGTCTTGATTAGGCATGGTAAATAAATATATATATAAATGATATTGATCTATAATATTGAGGAACACAGAGGGCACCCTGTCACAATCACTGTTCACTTCACGTGCGCACCGAAGCGGTCCGTAGTCGATGCATCCGTCCTCGGCGAGAGCTGTGTGTAGACTGACTCGACGCGAGGCCAACCGTCGCGGCCTCGTGTTCTCTTCCCGCCAGATAGCCGTGCGGTTGCGCGCGCACAGCGCCACCGACGCAATAGAAAATGCGGCTGACACATGGACTATGCCCCAACGGAAACGTGAAGCCTCGTGGTTGTCACAACATCCCGCCCACCTCGTTCCTGGAACGAACCTGAAATAAAAGAACAAAACAAAACGCATACTGAAGAGGGGTAAGCAAACACAAACCTGAAGCCAAGAAACGGTTCCGCCCACATGAAGCCTTGAACTTCGGTTAAGCTTCGACCCTTACGGGGAGAATGGCCAACTTGGTTATGGGCCGATCATAGGTGGCGGAGGCAGTCTTTATCGTGGCAACTCGCACAAGACCATCTGGCCCTGAGTGAACGGCGATCACGCGACCCATTGGCCAGCGATCACCATGAAGGGGAGAAGCATCCAAAATTAAGACGAGATCGTCCCTTCTAAGATTGGACAGTGGACGTGTCCACTTAGTTCGCTGCTGAAGAGTGTGCAGATACTCTCGGGACCATCGGGCCCAAAAGTGGTGATACATGGCCTGCACCAGCTGCCAGTGCCGAAGATGCTGGAAAGGTGTGCCAACATCGATGGGCTCAGGAATGGAAAGAAGAGAGGAACCTATGAGGAAGTGGCCAGGGGTTAAGATCTCCTGATCCTCGAGACTTCCAGATAACGGAGTGAGCGGACGCGAGTTCATTGTGCGTTCCACCTGTGTTGTCAAAGTTGTGAACTCCTCGTAGGTCAGAAGTTGGGCGCCAACAACGCGCTTGATATGAGACTTGGCAGATTTCACAGCTGCTTCCCATAAGCCGCCAAAATGGTGCTGAAGGAGGGATAAATTTCCAACGGATACCCTCGTTCACTAAAAGATATGCAACATGCTGCCAATGAATACTAGCTTCCCTGAACATTGACCGCAAGGCGGCATCAGCTCCGTGGAAGGTTGTGGCGTTGTCTCTCCAGAGCTCCGCTGGCACACCCCGACGTCCTGCAAAGCGTCTGAGGGCGGCTAGGAAAGAGGCAGTCGTCAAATCACCCACAACCTCTAAGTGGACCGCCTTTGTTGCAAGGCACACAAAAAATGCCAATACCCCTTTGACGATCGCACTCCCCTTCCTTTGGCCGATTTAATTTGAAAGGGACCAGCATAGTCAAGTCCGGTTCGCGAGAATGGCCGACTTGGGTGGACTCGTTCCTTTGGAAGACTGCCCATCGACTGAGTAGCCGGTCTTGCCATGGTCCTGATACAGTGGACGCAGCGACGAAGGCGAGCTCTGACCATTTGTCGTCCGCTAATGATCCACGCGCGTTTCAGGACACATGAGTACGTTAATGAATAGCCTCCATGAAGGCATGTCCTGTGAGCCCAGTCGATCACAAGCTCAGCCAATCGACTGTGCTTTGGGAGAATCACAGGATGCTTCTCTGCATAGGTGAGTCGAGCCGCATCAAGACGTCCACCGACCCTGAGAGTGCCATTCTCGTCGAGAAATGGCATCAGGCTGCATAAAAATGCAGCTTCGAGTTCTGTTGTTGTAAGAGGTTCACTCATACATCGTATTCCTTGCGGCTGTCGGAGTCTCAGAATACGCAAACAGCGAGCAATGACTCTTTCAAGGCGGATCAAGGAGGGGAAATGATCGATGAGACCATTCTGTTCTCGCTCGACCAGTACCGCACAACAAGAAAGGCTTTCAGTTGATGATGGCAGATGTCGATGGCGAAGCTCGTCTTCGAGGGGGTCGATGATTTCCCCCAATGATGACGGCCAGGTCAAGTCAGATTGAAGCATCCAGTGAGGGCCCTTCCACCAGAGAGGTTTATTCGCTAGTTGAGCCGGGGGCATTCCTCTCGAGGCGATATCAGCTGGATTTTCAGCCGATGGGACATGGCGCCAAATAGCAAAGGGGGCCTCGCGCTGAACTTCGGAGACGCGATTAGCGACGAAGACACTCCATCGAGAAGGGTCCGTAGCCAACCAGGCTAAAACAACCTGTGAGTCGGATCAGGCATAAGCAAGAGGTTTAGGTTCCTCGAACTCCTCAATGACTCGATGAAGTAGCTGAGCCAAGAGGACTGCAGCGCAGAGTTCGAGACGTGGGATGGTCACCGTTTTCAAGGGGGCGACCTTGGCCTTGCTCAGAAGGAGATGAGATGTGTCCCTGCCAGGACGTACTACATAAACCGCTGCTGCGTATGCCATCTGACTGGCATCAGCAAAGCCATGAATGGTAATCTTTTCTCCAGGCGATGTTCCAAGCCATCGAGGAATCCTGATGGTATTTAGATGGATGACATCAGCGACGAATGTTCGCCACCTCGATGTAAGCCCTGGTGGTAATGAGTCGTCCCAACCAAGCTTCGCCTTCCAGATATCCTGCATCAAACGTTTTGCTATGATGATAACTGGACTTAACCAGCCATTTGGATCGAATAGTCTGGCAATTGCGGCCAGAATCTGTCGTTTAGTAGTCGCAACCGAGCCACTAAAGTCGGGGGGTCTGAATCGGAATTCATCCGATGCAGGGTCCCAAGACACTCCCAGAGCCTGCACTGGATCTCCTAGTTCAAAGTCGAACCAGGCTGGACGTAGGCGGTCTTCTTGTTTGATCCCTTCTAGCAAAGAAGGGTCATTGGCTGCGATCTTTTTTAAGGGAAAGCATCCCTCCTTCATGAAGGAAACAAGTTGATCTCGAAGATCGTTTGCAGCATCAATGTTGGGAGCTCCAGTGAGAATATCGTCAACATAGGTATCTCTTGACAATGCCTGAGCAGCTGCGGGATAACGGTGTCCCTCATCCAATGCGAGCTGTCGCATGGTCCGCAGGGCCAAATAAGGGGCACAGCACATTCCATACGTCAAGGTCTGTAGACGGTAATGCCGAGTAGTCGTGTCTTGCGGCCCACGCCAGACAATACGCTGCAGATTCTGATCCTCTTCAGCTACTAAGATCTGTCGGTACATCATCTTGATGTTTGCGCAGATCACAAATTGATGACGGCGCCAGCGAAGCAAGATGATGACCAGATCTGCTTGAAGTGATGGCGCTGGGCAAAGATGTTCATTTAGCGATCGCTCACCAGACCGGCGTGACGCGTCAAAGACGACACGAAGCTTTCGACCTTGATCGGCTCGCTGCCAAACACCATGGTGAGGGATATAGCAGCTAGGACCAGAGCTTTTATTTAACTCACTCTCTTCGATCAATCGCATGTGTTGAAATCGCTCGTATTCGTCCATGAACTGCGTGTACTCCCTTTGGTAAGCCAAGTCACGTGCCATCTTACGATGGACACCGTTGAGTGACTGGTGTGCAGTTCTCAAGGTGTATCCCAGGGTCTGTGAAGTGATAATTGTCCGCCGAGGTAGACGGACGACATATCGTCCATCGGGGAGACCACGATGCCCTTCCACAAAAAGACGCTCACACATCTGATTCTCAGGAGACAGTGGTATTGATCGAGGAGGCTCCTCCAGTTCCTAGAATCGTTGAAGAGCTTCTGCAAGCATAGAGTTGTCTTGATACATGGTGCACGAGTTGGTGCGTTGTAGTGAGAACTCTTCGATAGGGGTTGGTGATTGACACTGGGCAGTACCAGTGACTATCCATCCAAGTCGAGTTTCCTGCGCAATCGGATCACTGATGAGTCCTCGGTGAACCCCATTAAGGATGAGCGCACTGTATACATCTGCGCCGAGCAGCAATTCAACCTCAGCAGATTGGTGAAACGCAGAGTCCGCGAGAGAGAGAGACCCTGGAGACGTTTCCAACGTCCAGGATCGTTGTCAACCCGTGGCGTTGTGATCCTTAATCGTCTTAAGACGAGCGCTGTGACCTGGATCGATCGAGTTAGTCCCGTTGTTGTCAGCAGTCGGAAAGTGGAACATTTGGCAGCTAATCCGACATCACAACCACCCACTGCTGTAATGCGTGTGAGAGCATCCGAAAGTGGAAGATTGGCTCGTTGAATGAGTCTGAGCTCGACCAAACTGACTTCTGATGCAGCATCAATCAAGGCTCGTGTTGTTATTAAGCATCCGGATGAGGATTCGATGCTTACTGAGGCGGTTGGAAGAAGCGCTAGTCATGCGTGCTTAGTGCCCTGTCCGTCCGGAACCATGGAATTGGAAGGCTCTGACAGCCTCTGTCTCTTTCTGTAGCCATCTTGTGTTTGTCCTTCAGTACTCCGTTTTCTAGCCAAGCCATCGTGGAGGGCCTCATGATGAGCCGATGAGCAAGTTGGGCACGGCTTGCCTGAACGGCAATTTCCGTCCCAGTGACCAATTCGGAGACACTTAAAACAACCCTTCACCTTTCTGACAATCGCTACACGCTCCTGCAGTGTGCACTTAAGGAATCTGTTGCAGTAATTTAAGTGATGGTGTCCGTTACACTCAGGGCATTGATCCTGAGTTGCAGTGGCTAGACTTCTAACCGATCTCGGTGGTTTGAACGAGGTTGTTCCTCTCTTAGGTGGTTGCAGCTCTGAGGATTGCAATGCCCGAATGCGACCACCAATGAACTCCGAGATGGTTTTGAGGAAAGGAAGGTCAGCTTGATCTCCAATGTGTTTCTCCCAATCCTTCCTAGTTATTGGATCCAGGCCGTGAGTGAGAAAGAAGACGATCCAATCCTCCCATTGATCGACGGGCATCTCGAGGGCCCGAAGAGATTCCTTCGCCTTTGTCACTCGGTCCAGAAGATACTGCAGTCCGATCGCGGTTTCTTCTTTGAGGGGAGCTGGTCGAGCGAGCGATGCCATATGGTGATGGGTAAGGCGCCTTTTATGCTCGTATCGTTGAAGGAGAAGGTCCCATGCAGTCATATAGTTGGCTTCTGTAACAGGAAGTCCCTCCAACGCGGTTCTAGCTTCACCTTCTACCGAGGTCTTCAGAAAATGGAGTTTTTGAACTCCGCTTAGAGAAGGATGGAGGTGGATCATAGAGCGAAAGATGTCGCGGAACGTCTCCCAGTCCTGAAGTCGGCCGGAAAAGGTTGGGAGATGAATCTTTGGCAGGTGCACTGCAATTGGAGGGGGGGCGGTAGATGATCCCTGCTGACCTGAATGACCGGCGGAAGGTTGGAGCTTGCTCTGGAGATCGTACAATGTCCCCATGGCTCGGGTATACAGCAACTCCATGGTGCTGCAGGAATCTTGTTCAAAATACTCGTGGTCCTGAGCTGCTGGTAGTTGGATTAATTCACCGTGGTTTCGCCGATAATCCTCCCAATACCTTTCCAGTAGATCTATGCGACTCCGAACGTAACCTGCGGAAAGGCGATCACGTCCCACTTTGAGGGTATTTTCAATGAAATTCGCAACAAGTTTCCCCAAGGACACCTGACGTAATATTAGAACATCCATTTTGCAACGTGGTGAGTCGTGTGATACTGTTCGCTGTTACAAAGAGAGACCCACCAAGGGAAACACAAGATAACACACTTGAGTGAGGTCACTCACTCTGATTCACTATATGATGAGATCACTCGTAGAAAAGCGACTGAACAAGATCACTTGTCAGCGACGCACAGCGAGATCACCCGCTCTGATCGCACGCAGACGAGATCAACCGTTCACGTATGTGACGTCCAAAACGCTCTGACTGAGAAACGCGATCACGGGCTCTCCCGAATAGAGCTGAAGAAACCCCGAGAATACACGACCCGATCACGGGTGCTCGGGTAACACTCTCACTCGTATAAGCGAACGTCACAAGCACGTGATGTTCATCGCCGTGTTACAAACGGCAAATTTTCACCTCTTCCCTCGCGATCCGGCTCGAAGGACCAATGTCGATAACTCGAATTCGCTTGGGAAGGAAGTGGCGGGCAAAAGAAACTAAAGGGCTAGAAAATAAATGACACTCATTGGTCTTGATTAGGCATGGTAAATACATATATATATAAATGATATTGATCTATAATATTGACGAACACAGAGGGCACCCTGTCACAATCACTGTTCACTTCACGTGCGCACCGAAGCGGTCCGTAGTCGATGCATCTGTCCTCGGCGAGAGCTGTGTGTAGACTGACTCGACGCGAGGCCAACCGTCGCGGCCTCGTGTTCTCTTCCCGCCAGATACCCGTGCGGTTGCGCGCGCACAGCGCCACCGATGCAATAGAAAATGCGGCTGACACATGGACTATGCCCCAACGGAAACGTGAAGCCTCGTGATTGTCACAACAGGCTATTACCCTGGTTTTACTGATACGACTAGACCATATAATGTAACTACTGATAGTGGGACATGCATAGATAATATTTTTATAAAAACTAGCTCAATCAATACAAAAACTTTTAAATTAATGACACTAATTACTGATCACTATCCGCTATTTATAGATGTAAAAAAACCGCTAGTGAATACAGATATGGGAATAAAGAAAACTAATTATTCATTAAATTACAAAAAAATAGCTATTATAGCGAGTCAAACATGTTGGACTGAATGCGCACAAATCCAGGATCCAAACGAAGCAATAAACCTACTTATAGATGGAATAACACAATGTCAAGAAAAATCAAAAAGAAACCCGGTTAAATACAAAAATGTACCTAGGAAAGAATGGATTACTATTGCTTTAATAAAGTCTTGTAAAAAAAGGACAAATTATATAAACAACTTAAAAAGGATCCAATGAATGAAAGATTACAAAGTAAATATAAAAACTATGTTAAATGTTTAAACAAAGTTATAAAAGATACCAAAATTAAATACGAGAAGGATCTTATAGAGAAAAACTCAGGTAATCCAAGACAACTATAGAAAATTATAAATTCCAAACTGGGTAACAAAAGTAAAAAAGATAATACATAAGTGAAATATATGATGAAAAAGAGGAGATAGTAAAAATCCCATCCAAAATTGTGAACATAATGAATGACTATTACGGCAAAATGGGCAAAGAAATGAGTGACAAAATTACTGCCCCAAGTAACAAATTTATTCAACTACCACCAAGAAACTTAAATACAATTTTCCTACATCCTACAAAAGAAATTGAAATTAAAAAAATAATTGAAAATTTGAAAATGAAGAATGGTGGAGTTGATAAAATTAATGCAAAGACACTCAAAACAATATCTGATCTTATAGCAGATCCTTTGGCACATATCATCAATAAATGTATTGAAAAGTCAATATGGCCGGATGCCCTAAAAGCAGCTGAAGTGGTACCAATTTACAAATCAGGGAAAAAATTAAAAGTTAATAACTACAGACCTATATTATTAATATCGAATATTGCAAAAATCTTTAAAAAAGTAATCTACGAAAGAATTTTTGATTTTATTAACAAACATAAAATATTAAGCGAAAAACAGTTTGGTTTTATTGAAACCAAAGGAACCAGAGATGCTCTAAGCTGTATTACAAAGAGGATCTATGAGAATTTAGATAAGAGTAAGCCCATTATAGTCGCATTTCTAGATCTAGCCTTTGATACAGTTGATCATAATATACTTCTACATAAGCTGCAAGCATACGGGATAAGAGGTAATGCTTATAAATTAATGCAAAGCTACTTAACAAATAGAAAGCAGAAAGTAAGAATTGACCAAAGTGAGAGTGAACAGATAATAATAACGATGGGAGTGCCACAAGGAACAATTCTTGGGCCATTACTTTTTATATTATATATAAATGATTTACTGATAACAATGCCAGAAAACTCAATTTTATCATATGCTGATGATACAGCAGTTATATCGCCAGGTAAAACCTGGAAAGAAGTTGAAAGTGAAATGAATCAATATCTTCAAAAAGTAGCTATATGGCTCGCATTGAATAAACTAACATTAAACATAAGTAAAACTGTGTACATAACTTTCGGGAATTACTGTGACAGTGTACCAAAAAATTTAGATGTATATATTAACAAAGAAAAAATAAAAAGAGTTGACTCGTGTAAATATGTAGGAGTTAATTTTGATTATAATCTAAAATGGGATGAACATATTAACTACCTAATCAAAAAAAAAAAGTTATTTAAATTTCATCTTCTACAAAATTAATAAATTTATGCAAATAAGTACGTTAAAGGTTATTTACTATGCGTTTTTTCACAGTGTTATTAGTTATGGGATAATTTCCTGGGGAGGTGTAAAAACAATCAACATTTACTTGAAAATATACAAAACAGACTACTTAAACTAGTTTTCAAAAACACTTTTGAGCAAAATAAACCTATGAATATTAAGCAACTATTTACATGGGACTGCTTAAAATATCATTACAACGAAATGAAAAATATATTCACAAACTCAAGTAGTAAGACAAGAAATAAAGCTATATTATTACCAAAAATTGACAAAAGAGTAAGCGGAAAAAACAATCATATAACTGCAATAAAGACTTTCAATCTACTACTAAACGAGCTCAAAACTCTAGATATAGACAAAAGACCCACAAGGTACAAATTAAAGAATGGATTGTGAAAAATATTTATTGAAAACGAGTTGAATATTCCATGAAAACGATTTGATACTATAAGTATCGTTATAGTAATTCAAGTCGAAAATTTAGATAATTGCATATAGCATATATGGGAGCGTCCAGCAGAAACGGGCCAACGAGCGCGCGCGGTGCCTTTTTTCGCGTAAAAGGCGCTCTGTTTAACTCGTTCATAATCGTATGCTGCGTCTTTGAAAAAAAAACTAAGGACCTATGTCGATAGATTTTTTCCTGCTCTTTCTAATGGTGCCATTATTTTTATTGCGAAACGCTTTCTTCCAGACGAAAACTCGAGTTGAATATTGAAAGCCATTTTTCTCAAAGTATATCATGTTTTTTTTCAAAATAAACTACACCATTGGAAAGTACAACTCTTAAGTTTCAAAACGCTATCTTGGAGAAGTTGGAGAAATAAAGGGTTTAAAAGTAACAACATGAAAAAGACAGCGCCGAGGGTCCGCGCGAGCCCCTCGCGCCCGTGCGTACGGCACGTTTAAGTGCACGCTCTATTCAATTCGCTAATAATCGTGTACCAAGTCTCTGAAAAAAGAACTAGGGAGATATATCGATAGATTTTTTCCTGCTCTTTCCAATGGTGCTATTACTTTTATTCCGAAATGCTTCCGAAAGGTAATATTGTTGTGCCAGATTAAACAATCTATAAGGTTATTTTAAATTTTGGTTTCACTGCTTTCAGTGCGTTTATGGATATTTTTATGTTTAATATATTATGTTTTTCAAATTTTGTTATATAAATGAACAAAGTTCATTGTAATATTATACTAACTGTTACAACTAGATCCACAAAATTATGTCCACGCATTGGCATTGTAAGTTACAAAACATTTTATATTTACAAAAAAGAAAGGGCGAAATAGCACATTGCGTGTATTAATCCGCCCTTGAGCATAGCGTAAAAAGTTCGGGCAGCCGCTGTCTTTTTGATCTTACTATTTTTGAACTTTTCATGTTTCAACTTAAAAATATAATATTTTATAGTTTAAGACTTGTACTTTTGAAGAATATAATTCATTTTGAAGAAAAGACTGATATTTTATTGAAAAAATAGAGTTTAAACATTCAAATGCAATTTTCGACTAGAAGGAAGCATTTCGGAATAAAAATAAAAGCTTTTCCATTGGAAAGAGCAGGAAAAAATCTATCGATATATGTCCTTAGTTCTTTTTTCAGAGACTTGGTACACGATTATTAGCGAATTGAATAGAGCGTGCACTTAAACGTGCCGTACGCACGGGCTCGAGGGGCTCGCGCGAACACTCGGCGCTGTCTTTTTCATGTTGTTACTTTTAAACCCTTTATTTCTCCAACTTCTCCAAGATAGGGTTTTGAAGCTTAAGAGTTGTACTTTCCAATGGTATAGTTTATTTTGAAAAAAAACATGATATACTTTGAGAAAAATGGCTTTCAATATTCAACTCGAGTTTTCGTCCGGAAGAACGCGTTTCGCAATAAAAACAATGGCGCAATTGGAAAGAGCAGAAAAAAATCTATCGATATAGGTCCTTGGTTTTCTTTTCAAAGACGCAGCATACGATTATGAGCGAGTTAAACAGAGCGCCTTTTACGCGAAAAAAGGCACCGCGCGCGCTCGGTGGCCCGTTTCTGCTGGACGCTCCCATATACATATTACTGTTTTTAGAAAGTCTATTATGATGTTAAAAATATTTCATAGTTTTAAGAATTAGTATTAATTTTAGTTTTAAGTATATCTATACTCCGGACCTGCAAACAGGAAATTTATTTTTCTCCGCAGGATTACTACAATGTAATGTACTTCTATAATGTACTCTGGATAAATAAATAAATAAATAAATAAATAAATAAACTAAAATTAATTTCGAAGAAATTTCTTTAAGAAAAGGATTTATAAGTATATTTATTATAATATTTATTATTACAAATATTATATAAAACTTAATTTAATTTTTTCCTTTTTTTGTAGAAATTGAAGGATATTTACGTAATAATTTTTATAAAAAAAAATCCATCTGATGTAGTATTTTTTTCAACTATAACTGATGGAAAATATAAATTGTATATTGTTGTTAATTGTACACAAAATTTATTAAATGTAAAAAGAGGGACTAAATTAGAGTTGATTGGTGGTACTACTAACATTTAAATATTTATTATCAGGTATTGTTACTTATATTTATTACTATTATTTTAAAGGAATTTCATTTATTTTAAAAATGAATACCTATGATCATATCCAAATTCTAAATGAAGATAAAATGGATATTAATAATTTAATTATAGGATGTGAAATATTATTGAATGAGGTAATATCGCTATAACATAGATATATTTTTAAATATTTTTTCAATAAAATATTTTATAAAATTTAATTATTTTTTACAGACAAAAGAAGAAGAATAATATATAATTTATTAAAAAAATAAAAATTATTATATACATATAAATGCAGTATATTTTATAGATAAGTATATTTATATAACAACATATAACAAAATAATATAATTAATTTATAGTAATACTTCTTATACATTTATAAAACCATTAATTTATACAAATGTGTTTACATGTCCTAAAAAATGTGTTATACAGATAAGGATTAAAAAAAAAAGTTTTTAATAAAACTTAAAATCTGTAAAAAGTCACATAAGGATATATATATAAACTTAACAAAAATAAAATATTTAATTGGTTTTATATTTGTTTTTAAAACAACAAGTTTTTATTCAAAACAACAAGTTAATTATAAATATTGTTATATATAAATATAATTAAAAACTTTTATAATATTAACATTTTTAATTTATTTTTATTCTTTTAGGGTAATATAGACGTATATAAAGTAACGATACATACAACAATACGATTTTAATATTCGACCAGTTTAGTGGTTATGTAGGGCACTTGGCGAAGGATACCACTTTAAATAAAAATCAAACGCATCTATTAACAGTACCTCTAAGGTGATGTGGAAAACTGTTTTTTATTTTATGATTAATTTCTTTAATTTAATAAGTACGAGAATTTTGACCGTATTAAAAATTTGTTAGTTAAATATTACATTTTCTTCGTTAAATGTTATTATTTATTCCTTATTTAATTTCCTCTTTAAATATTCCTTATTACATGTCCGATATATCTTCCATTTCTTCTAAAATGTCCCCGATAACAAAAACATTTTGTCCTTTGATAATGTCCATTTCTTCAGAACAATGATAAAATTTTTAATAATATAAATATTCAGTGCTACTGACTATAGATTTATATCCTTCTTAAAGTTTATCCAAAGGAGTTATAGAAGTATCCACAACTTTGATATTATTATAATTTTGCACGTGTAAATATAATACATTATTGTGTTATTCTAAAATGTCTCCGATAACAAAAACTTTTTGTCGTTTGATAGTGTCCATTTCTTCAAAACAATGAGATAATATTATAAGAGTGGTTATATATGGCTATTGGCGAAGGATACCACTTAAAATAACAATCCAACGCGTCAATGAACAGTACCTCGAGGGTGACATGGAAAACTGTTCGTCTCTTCAACCAATCTTTATAGTTAAATAATAGTAATAATAGTTAAATAATAATATATACAAATAAATAAATATCAATATTATTACACAGAACTTGCTATACTCGACAATTCTTCTAATTAATTATATCATGATTTATAACTTAAACAATTGAGGACGGGGGGGAGCGCTGAGGAGTGGCTGAGGGTGGGGGACGAGGGGGCGAGCTTCTAACAATTTCTTTCAAAAAAACCGCTGCCAATTCATTGGCCCGTAGCTTCCTCAACCGTAATTTGTTGATTCCTTTAATTAATTTTTAATAACAAAATTTATAATTTTTTAAAAAATTTATTGCATAATTATAATTAAATTCATTTATGAATATTAAAAATTGTTAATTTTTAAATTTATTTATTATTTATTTATATCAAATTTATATAAATTTTGAGCTGATAAATAAAGTTATCATTTGAAATAGAAGTAAAATATCTATATTTTATAATAAAACAAATAGCTATCACGGTTGTTTTGTTATTAATAAAAACGTTTTTTTTTTTATATTATATTTCATAATTCATATTTTTTAAGAAAAAAAAATTTATAGCTATCATTTTTCTTTTGTTATTAACAAAAACGTGTTTTTTTAAAAAAGTTCATAACTCACAAATAAATTATAATAATGCAGAGTATAATGTATTCATAATGCAGAATTCATAATTATAATAGATTATAATAGATATAATTTTTAAACATTTTAATTAATTTTGTTACACATCATTGGAGTTATAATTAAAAAAAAAAAACACGTTTTTATTTTTGATGATAACTAAAGAACCGTGATAGATAGAAAATTAATTTTTTTAGAAAATATAGGTACTTTAATTCTCTTTCGAATGCCACCCACCCCATTCAGATACATAGAGCCGTTCTCGAGAAATTACGTTTTTAAAAAAATGTCAAAAAATTTTTAACCTCAAATATCTCTGAAATTTATGGACCAATCATCTTGCCCAAAGAACTCGACCGAGAACTATAAAAAATCTACCTCTAAAAGGAATTTTGAAGCCATTAAGTCAATTTTACTCTTGTAATTGTATTGTTGGACATACAAAACTGATTTTTTCATTTTTCAATTTTTTATTCAAAATCTAGCCTACAGAATGTATTCAAATTTTAACAGATTATAGCTATTTATATTCTGTATTATCATGATTTTTCTCAAAAAAATTGACGGTTAAGTTTAGGAGTTATAAGCTTCTAAAAAAAACACGCTTTTGTTAATAACAAAAGAACCGTGATAGCTAGAAACTTTTTTTTTTTAGAAAATATAGGTATTTTAATTCTCTTTCGAACGCTACCCATCAGATTCGAATAACTAGATCCTATCTTTAAAAAAAATCAAAAAACTGTTTTGAGAAAATCGAAAATTTGAAAAAAAACCAAAACGCATCGCCCCAATCAAAAAACGGATTTTTGATCCGCCATCACGCAAAAAAAAAAAAACAAAAAAAATGAGACCTGTCCGGTCAAAATCGACCGAGTAGAAGCTGAGATCCAGGCGTATACACACACACACACACACACACACACACACACACACAGATACACACACACACACACACACACACAGACACAAACACACCCACAGACACACACACACACACACACACACACACACACACACACACACACACATATACATCCATTCAGACATTTTTCAAAAACCATGTATTTTGATTCCTAACACCTCGGAACACAATTATAACATGTTTTTACAACAACTCAAAAATTTACTATCACAAAGCTTCCTCTAGGAGGAAGCAAAACGTATAACCAGTCACATTTTTACGTTATTAGGAGGGGAGGCGCCACGGGGTGAGGGGGCGCGAGGGGGGGTGCTCAGTCGTAAACATTTTCTTACAACTATATAATATAGGAAGATATATATATATATGGGATATTTCAGGTGAAGTCAGCAGCTCAAAATTTTAAAAACGCCCACCACTCGTTTTCTTTTAGTTTTTTATGAAAAAAAGTGTTCCTCAAATTTTCGATATTTGCAAAAATAAAAAAGCTATGAAAGATTGAAAATTCAATTTTTTTGCAAGTTTTGGTTAAAATACAAGATTATTCATTTTTTAACTCAAAATCTTGAAACTTATTGTATAGAACATTGATTGGCAAAAAGTTTGCATTTTTTCTGTACAATGTGCCAGTATTTATTTTATGACCCTCCCTAGGGGAAATCGTTTCTGTAAAAAACTGCAAATAACAGTAAATATCTGTAAAACATTGTTAATAACTGTTAATAACTTTTATCAGTACCTTCATTTCTACAGTATTATTTAAAAAAACTGTAAATAACTATAAAAAAGCTGTAAATAACTGTAAATATCTATAAATAACTGTAAATAACTGTTATTACTGTCTCAATTCAAACAGTTATTTACAATTATTTACAGTTATTAACAATTTTTTACAGTTTTTTAGTTATTTTCAGTTATTAACATTTTTTATTTCCGCTAGGACTTTTTGAAAGTCTCTGATTGGTTGCTTCTTAGTATACCTTCATCGAAGGATATTGAGACTGCGGCCGAATATTTTTTATTCTATAAATTTTTTTTTGTATTCTTCTTCGAAAATCCTTCAAAATGCTTTTTTGATCAATACTGGCCGAGCAAAGGGAAAAGAGTTACAATTTTTTGAAATATCAAGAAAAATCCATAATTTCAATTTTTGATAACATAATTAATGAAACTGAATATTATTCATACATCTTATGGCATGGACCGTATCACTGAATTTTGTTAGAGCATCAAATAGAACATTTTATATATATATATATATATAGATATATATATATATATATATATATTTTTTTTTTCAATAATTTTTTTTGTGCAGTGTGGCATCCTCCATTGTTTATTGATTAAATATAGGTAGGAATAATGGATCCTTTAAGGGCCAATGTCCAATGTGAAAATGAATTTCAGTCCATTTTTTATTTTGCATATATTGAAAGATTATTGAATTACAAATCAAACCACACTTCACAACAAAAACGTAATATCATCTCAAATTTAGTAGATAGAGCAGTCATGTTATCGAATAATTGTTTTCATCGTGAGAATCTGGAAAAAATCTAACGACTTTTAGTGATAAATGACTATCCGAAAAAATTCATAAACACATGCATCAATAATAGATTGCGGAAAATAAAATTTTCAGCAAAGGCAATTGACACTAACAATTCAAATACACACAAAACCATTATTTCAATACCATACGAAAAGAGTTTTTATACAAAATGTAAATGTATTTTGTCGAAATATAACATCGGTACTGTACCACTTATTAACAGAAAGCTTGGCAATATTATTTAACTAGGAAAAGATAAATTAGAAAAAATGGACAATTGTGAAGTAGTCTATCAAATTAATTGTACGTCCTGTCCATCTACCTACATAGGCGAAACAAAAAGAGCATTAAAAACTATGATAAAAGAACATCAGAATGATAAAAACAATAAGTCAATGGTAGCAATACACGCAAAAAACACGTCACACACAATAGACTGGAATACCATTAAAATTTTAGATAAGGAAAGTAATTACAATAAACGGATAATTTCCGAAATGCTACACATTAATACATATAACAATATGATCAATAAAATAGAAGATAAACAAAATTTGAATTCCGTATATAAAGGCCTCTTACGAAACCTGCGTGTAAATGTAAACAAAACTGCCCCCGTATAAATGTACAGCGTATGCGTTGTAACGGGTGCAGGCAATAAAGGCGAAAGAGCCGCGTGTACCGCGCCGCGAGGTTTGAATCGCGCGCGCTTGCACGTACAGCGGCTCGCTGCGCGCCAAGCGGGACGCGCGGGAGGCGAAGCAAGAAGAAGAAGAAGACGCCGCCGTAGCGCTCCGAAGGGACGCCGCGGCCATTGATGAACAGTCTAGTCCTGTAGCGCAACAGGTGCGCACGTGTGCTCCCGCCGTAAACCAGTGCCGTGCTTCGCAGTGCCCCGCCAGTGCCGCATACCGCCCTGCAGAACAGCCTCTGCGCCTCCGATCCGCCGCCAGCCCCGCAGCGACGCATCACCGGCTGCCTCGCCGGCCGGGCCACTCCGCCACCCAGAAAGGGAGAGGAGGAGAGAGAGAAAGAGGCGGCAGCCGAGGCTCGAGGAGCCACGAGGCCCGACGCCTCGCAGCGAGAAGGCGAGAGCGCGGGAGCGTGAGAGAGAGAGAGAGAGGTAGACTTCGGGCGACGCGCTGGCCAGCGCTAAAGTAAGTGTGCGCTTCATTTGTACTTTTGCCGCGTAGGTTTTGCGTGCGAGCGGCCACGCGTAAGAAGTGTTACGCGGCAATCCGACGCCGCCTGCGTAGAGGCAAGCGGCCTCGTGTGCGAGAGCGTGGCGGCCATTTTGTGGCGTCTCGCAGCGCGGTGACGCCGGCCGTGCGACCGGCCGGCTCCACGTAAGTCTCGGCCTGCGCGCTCGTTTTTGTAGGAGATGTGCGGGCTTCGCGCCCCTTAGCGCGATTCCTTTCGACGAATAAACTCTATTTATTTTACTTTTCATTATTCGTGTCGAGTCTGTCATTTCGCGAGTAACCGTTCCCTATCCCCCCGAATACCGCCCTCTACCTTTTCAGCAGCTGCAGCTAGTCGGAGGCTTTACCTCCTAGAGGAGCAACGTCAACGGAGAAATTGTAAGTGAAAGTCGCTCAGGTTAACCTGAGCGACGTTGTACGGGAACACCGGCGAGAGTAGGTCAGGCTAGTGCATATCTAGCCGCCGGTGAATTGTGCGCCGAAGTCAGCGGCAGCGGCAGAGCGCAGCGCCGGGTCTAGTAGAAGGCGGCCTAAGCTTTCTACAGCGAAAGCCGGGCGCGCTTGTTCTGAGCCTGCGCCAACGCGCCCCGGCCGGCCGACGGGTCCGTCTACAACGGCGCGCGGCTCTGGGCGTAGTAGACGCCCGCTTATCGCCCGGCGCATCCCAGAGAGGGATTAATACCCTCTTTTAAATTCACCCCGTTACAACTGACGCCCATTAACGTGTGCAGCACATTAGATTAGGGAACGGCGAATTTTACAGTAATCGGTTGATCGTCGAAACAGGTCGAGACGCGCGTTGCGAATAATTAATTATCGCGGTAATAATTAATTATTACAAAGTGTACAGTGTGTGCAAGGGTAACCAACTGGTGGTTTCTAACCTTGCTTGGAGGAATTGACCCGGTCTGCACGTATTTAGTGAGGAACATTGCTTGTGAAGGCCGAGCATTTGTTGAAGTATTTAGCGAGGACGACAAAGAGATTAGATAGCAATTATTTATTAATTATGTATTATATTATTAAAATTGTTTGATATAGGTCCTAGTGTTTTATCTCTTTGTACGTCATCACACGTGCACACCGGGGAGTAAACTACCGGATTACGCACCCAGTATTTAAATACTGGGGATTTCGTTTGGATTTTCGGATTTAGGGCTTAATTCGCGAAGACGCCTGCGCGGGGGATACCGTAAGGTGCGCGCGCAGTAATTTTGGACCCGCGCATGCGCAGAATCCGAAAATAAAAAGTGAAAAATCGCTATCGCGAATTCGGTTGCCCATCCCACGAGGAGGTGGGCATATTCACTAATTTCGGTTTTGCGCATGCGCAAAAGGTCGAAAGATCAAATTTTTGTTTTTACACGCAGAATCGTCTGCGCATGCGGCGGCGGTACGGATACACATAGTGATTTTAGTGCCGCGCATGCGCAGCGCCCGAAAATCGCGAATTTCAGTTTTGACCGGGAATCGGTTGCGCGGATGACTATTACGCTTGCGCAATACGCCAAAAGCGACATAACCTCCAGGCAAGTGAGTAAAAACGAGTTAACCTCGGTATAGCGTAAAGACCAAACCACCAGTTGGGGAAGATCGTTACTTCCTGAGCCAGTGGTAATCCAGTAGGTACCTTGTGAAGGATACCACTGGCCGTGCAAAAGCATAGTAAATTGCGGGATTGAAGAGGAATCCCCTTGCACACGCACAACCAGCGAACGATGTCATACAACATCCAGGAAGCTGTGGAGGATTGCGTGTGGTCGATCTCGCCAAGCGAGATCGATAGCCACCTGTCGGAGTTGCAATTGAGGCGACACGACTCCACATTCTTGAGAATGCACAGGCTAAGCCAGTGGGTGCTGGGTAACTACACGCCTCAAGACTTCGAGGAGCCGGAAGAGCCGGGGATGTAATCCCCGGCGGATGGCACTAAGGGAAAACCTCTTACGGAGGATCCTTTTAGAAGACGACGGCTCCTTCGTCGAAGCGTCCAGTTGGGATTTACACCCCTGGACGTAGTGCTCAAATGCGAGCAGATATTGTAGATAGTGCGTAGGACGACGGCGGAAGCCGTGTCCGACACCCAGCACTCACCACACCCAAACACCACAGCCAGTAACCGGGACACTACGCAACAACAAAAGGAGCAACGCACACAGCTACCTCTACAGCAGCAGGACAGCGAAGCAGAAGAAACTCGCGGCGACGACCAACAAGCGCAGCCAGGAGAGATGCTACGTCTCCTGGCAAAGGACGGCTCCGAGTTTTATATCCCTCGGGAAGTCGGCTCGCTATTAGCGGAATTAATAGCGAAAGTAAGGTCGCTGGAGGAGTTGGTTTTAAACCAACAGCGACACGCCGCTTCCAGCACGCACATAGCGGAACCTAGGCAAGGTCACAACGTGCAGTTTGAAGACACGTACACCGTTACCGGCAACGATACGTGGATCGGTCCGCAATCGACACCACCGTCAGCTCGGCGCGATGGTCAGGCTGATTTACAAGGAGTAAACGCAGCCTGGGTGGGGGGTGACCGCCGAAGTTCGAAGTGAGGCTCGAGCTGGCCGACATATGGCGCGCCAGGCGCGACAGGGAACTTCTCGAGGTCGAGTATGTTCCACTCGCGAGACATAGGCCAAATCGTGAGGAAATGGCAAATTCGATTCTCTGGGGCGAAGAGCCAGAGTATCGATGTATTCCTGGCGAGGCTGGAGGACTGTCGAGTCCTGGCAAACCTCTCCGAAGAAGAGGTGTTGTCGTCGTTGTCAGAGCTGTTCACTGACACGGCGGCCACGTGGTACCGTAATGAGAAAGAGAAATGGGCCACGTGGCAAGAGTTCGTGACTGCAGCGAAACGCTGGTACGGGACGACGAAGAGGTACCAGCAGCGGTTGATAGCAGAGGCGAACAACCGCACCCAAGGGGCGGACGAGGCCGTGAGAGATTATATCACGTGCCTCATTGCGATAGTGAGGAAGATATCGCCGCCCCCCAGCTCGGAGCAACAGCTGGATCAGCTGCACCGAAACCTACGGCCCCAGCTGCAAGCGATGGTCCGTAGGTCAGACTTCAGCACAGTAGAGGAGCTACTGGAGTTGGCAGTGGACGCGGAGCAAACGTTGGAGAATTCCAAGACGTTCCGACCTCCACCACCGCCAACAGCGGCGCTACTGCCGGAAATGGCGTACAAACCCCCGGCAAACACCGACGCGCCACGAAAGCCGAAAGGCGATGCCAAGGAAGGCAAAGTGGCTGCTGCGGTGGTCGAGAAGGACGCCAAGCTGGAGGGTTTGGAGGAAATGCTTCGGCGAGTGCTAAGCGAGCGTCTTTCCGACCGGCGAGGCTCCGGAGGAGAGCGCTCCGGGCGAAATACGCCCCCTGGGCCGCGCAGAGGGCGCGGTAACCAGCCATCTGGGCGTGGCGGGGCAAGGAGGCCCCCAGAACCGAGGCAGGGGGCGAAGGCGACGAGCCCACCGAACGGCTCCGCGCCCTCCGCCGGCCCCGAGGGTAACCCTCCGAAAGGACTAAGGCCGCCGCTGAGTTGCTACTCATGCGGCCTTGTCGGATATATAGCGCGCTACTGCCCTAATTGTGCGGGAAACGGGAAAGGGAGCGGGTAGAGGGGATCACTACCGCCCCCCTCCCCGACGAGGTCCCCAAAACCGAAGATGTTTTGGCCGCGTGCGATAGCCGCCCTGCCGCGAAAGAGTCCGCGGTACCCTCGCCAGTTGCGAACCGAGGAGAGGCCTCGGCGAAGCAACCGACCGACGCAGAAACAAGGTGGTGGCTGCGAATTGAGGTCGGCGAGTTTAATCTCCGCGCTTTGTTGGACCCGGGAGCATCCACGACGGTGATGGGCTCCGTCGGACTCCAACTAGCTACAGCGCTGGACCGGGAGTTTGTAGCGTCCGAGAAGAAAGGGGTAAGGCTAGCGGATGGAAGCCGCAGCCCCTTGCTAGGCCACGTGATGCTGCCCATCACTGTGGCTGGCCTCACTCGCGATATCCGAGTCGCCATAATGCCGAATTTAGATGCCGACTGCTACTTAGGAGTCAACTTTGTACGAGCGTTCAGGGCCGTACTAGACCCGGATACGGATAGGCTATTCTGTAAGGAGACGAAAGCCTACATCGAGCTGGAAGTAGCCAGCTTGACCCCAGATCCTAGCTCGGTAGCGGCAATTGGGCTCGAGGACGCTACAGACCTTCAGCGAGAGGAGCTGAAGGCCATGGTGGACGAGGTCCTAGGCAAGCTCCCGCCAGGATTAGGTTGCGTCAGAGGCGTGGAGCATGAGATTCATGTAGGAAACGCTCGACCCATCAAGCAGCGCCATTATCCAGTGTCGGATAAGGTGCAGGAGGAGATGCATCGCCAGGTTTGCGAAATGCTGAACCAAGGCATCATCGAGCCCTCCAAGAGCGGGTGGTCGAGCCCCGTCGTGATGGCGCCGAAGAGTGACGGCACGCGACGGTTCTGCAACGATCTGCGGAAGGTGAATGCAGTCACCGAACCCGACGCCTATCCTCTGCCGAATATGCAGGATATTCTGCGGAAATTGAGGAAGGCGAAGTTCATCTCCACGCTTGACCTCAAGAGCGCGTATCATCAGATACCGTTAGCGGAGGAGGCGCGGCCCATCACCGCTTTCACGGTGCCGGGGCTGGGCCTGTTCCAGTTCCGGCGGATGCCGTACGGACTGACGAACGCGCCGGCCACCTTCCAGCGGCTCATTGACCAAGTGCTCGGACCCGAGCTGGAGCCTTACGTCTACGCCTACCTCGACGACATCATCGTAGTCGCTGAAACGTTCGAGGAGCATAAGAAGTGCTTGAAAAGGGTGCTGGAAAGGCTCGTCGCCGCTGGGCTAACCCTCAACGCAGAAAAATGTGTTTTCTGCAAGCAAGAGGTGGCATACTTGGGCTTCTTGGTTAACCGGGACGGCACGAGGCCGAACCCGGCCAAGATCGAGCCAATCAAGAATTTTCCGCAGCCGCGGAATCTGAGGCAGCTGCGCCGATTCCTGGGTACTTCATCGTGGTATAGGAAGTTCATCCCGAACTATGCCACGGTCGCCGAGCCGCTCACGAGTCTGACGAAGAAGAACCAGAAGTACGAGTGGCTCGACGAGCAGCAACGCGCCTTCGAGTTGTTGAAGGCGATGATTATGACCGCTCCGGTCCTACATCGCCCCGATCCCGGCGGCCTTTACATCGTGCAGACCGATGCGAGCGATGTAGGCCTTGGCGCGGTGCTGCTTCAGGAAGTAGAGACCCAAGAGCGGGTGATTGAGTTCGCGAGCCGGGTGTTAACCCCGGCAGAGCGAAACTATAGCGTTACGGAGAGGGAGTGCCTCGCGGTGGTCTGGGCGATACAGAAGTTTCGCCCTTACATCGAAGGCTACGAGTTTAGGGTTGTGACAGACCACAGCAGTCTGCGGTGGCTCTGTCAGATGAAAAATCCCACGAGCAGGCTCGCTCGGTGGGCGTTGGAGTTGCAAGGCCACAAGTTTTCGATCGAGCATCGAAAAGGCGCCTTGAACCACGTGGCCGACGCCCTCTCCCGGATGTACGAGGATGAGGAAGGCCCGGAGGTGGCTGCGGTGTCCTGGTCAACGGACACCGAGGACGCGTGGTATCGAGAGTGGAGCGCCAAAGTCCGAGAGCAACCCAACGATTTTCCAACCTACAAACTCGTCGCGGGCAACCTTTACCGGTACCGACCGAACCCGGACGTTGACGCGGCCCTCGGCGACGATGAGGATGCTTGGAAGCTGGTAGTACCAGAGGAGCATCGTCGCGAGGTGTTGCAAGAGTGCCATGACGACGCCACCGCAGGACATCTCGGACGAGAAAAGACGTTTGCCAGAGTAGCCCTGCGCTACTACTGGCCACGTTACTACGCGGAAACGCAAGAGTACGTGCGCCACTGCGAAACGTGTCAGCGGTTTAAGGTGGAACAAAGAGCTCCAGCCGGCCTCATGGGTCGACGAGTCGTCGACAGACCCTGGCAGGTCGTCGCTGGGGACATAATAGGACCGCTGCCTCGCACCTCTAAAGGTTTTGAATACATTGTGGTGTTTCAAGACCTTTTTTCCAGGTGGGCGGAGGCTTCGCCGATACGGAAGGCTAACGCAAAGACGGTGGTAGGAGAATTGGACCGGAAGGTTTTCCTCCGGTTCGGTTGCCCAGAAGTGTTCCTCTCCGACAACGGCACAGAGTTCAGGAACCGTGTCGTAGAGGAATTCTTGAGGGAGCGAGGTGTGCATCACACCAACACTCCCACCTACCACCCGCAGGCGAATCCGGTGGAGCGCGCCAATCGTACTTTAAAGACGATGGTCGCCTCTTACCTTAAGGAGCGGCACACCACATGGGACGAGAAGCTTCCGGAACTTCTCTTCGCCATGAATACGGCGGTGCATAGCTCTACCGGAGTCAGCCCCGCCATGTTACTTTACGGTAGGCAACCAGAGCCCCCTGGTACGCAGCGTAGGCTGCAAGAGGTCGCGGCAGAGACCCCGGCACAAGAAGAAAGTTTGGCTCGTTGGAAGGAGCTGCTCGACGCCCTTCCAAACCTTCATCAACGAGCCGCCTCGCAGGCGAGAGCGGCTCAAGATCGCCAAGCCAGCTATTATGATGCCGGCAGGCGAGAGCCAGATTTCAAGCCGGGAGACAGGGTCTGGAAGCGCAGCCACCCACTCTCCTCGGCCGCGAAGGGCGTCGCGGCGAAACTAGCGCCTAGGTTTGAAGGGCCGTATTGGATTACGGCCGTGCTAGGCTCCAACACCTACCGATTGGTAGGTGAGGGGGGCCAAATTGAGGAGATAGTGGCCGCTGACCAGCTTAAGCCCTATCGCGGTGAGTCGCCTGAGTCGGATGGAGTCGACGCGGAAGGCGACCCCAGGGGGACGCCTGTGAGCGAACCACCCGCCCCTCAGGGGACAGGGGAGCCCCCCGAGAGCACGCGGGGGTGACCCCGGAGGGCGCGCGGCGCAACTACGGGTCCCGCCGAACCAACTTCGGTAGGACCGCGAGCCCCGAATGCTCCTCGCAGGGGACGCGGTCGTCCCCGTAAGCCTCCGTAGCGCTGCGCGCCTAGCGCTTATTCCCCCCCCCCCGAGACGTGCGATAAACTACACGCGGATATAGTGAAACTGGCCTAACCTGAGATGTTCTTTTCCAGATGTTGGAGATCTCCGAGCAGACGCTGGAGGAGGCAATGGCCGCACTCATAACCCTCGACTTGGGCAAACCCGTCGAGGGCGTGGCCCAGGCGGTGCTCCACCTCCTGCGCCAACGTCGGGAGCGCCTCAAAGATGAGGCTATGGAGCGACTGCAGGAGCAGCCCCTCCTAGAGGAGGCCGACGCCCACGAGGAGAGCCGGGCGGGCACCAGCCCCGGCGTGCCCCGCTTCGCCCCCAAGGAGGAGCCTGCCACGCCGCCCCGCGGCGCAATCCCCGCCGGCTACCCGCGGAGGGTCCAACGCGATGCCGCCTCGCAGACGGAGGCCCACCTCCTGCCTGCAGAGCCCACCTGGGACGAGCTGCGCGCCGGGCTGTCGACAGTCCGGGAGATGGACCGCGCCGCCAACCAGGCCCGCGCCGAGGTGTTCGCGGCCTTGGAGCGGCACGTCGGTGTCCACGGGGAGCAGCCCCGGAGGTCGACTCCTGGCGCCGGATGATGCTGGCCAAGCAGGAGGAGGCCGAGCACCTGGTCGCCTGGCGAGCGGAGCGACGCTCCCGCATGCAGCGGGAAAAGGTGGAGGAGGAGGCACGCCTCCGTGCCGCGTCGGAGCGGGCCCTGGAGGAGGCCCGCGCCCGCCGCCTCGCCGAGGAAGCCGAGCTCCAGGCCGCCCGCGCCCGGTGGAACCAGGCCCGCCGAGACGAGGAGCGGGCGGCCGTCGACCTGGGCATCGCGCGGGAGCGCTCGCCCGTCCGGCCGAACCCGCCAGGAGCGGGACGCCCTCGCTTCTGCTACGTGTGCGGGTGGCCGGGGGTGCGCCTGCCGCGCAAATGCCCCCGAGCGGCTACGCATCCGCCGAAATCCACGGCGCCTCCCCGTGGCTAGCCCGGGGGGGGACGCTTCCGATTCGCCGGTGTCAACTGTACGTTTTTTTTTGGTGGAAACTTTTTTTTTGTACATAGTTTTTTTTTGTAAATATTTTGTGTATATAGAGTATAGGTGATGTGCCCCAGAGGCTGGAATAAAAAGGAAGAGCCTCCACCTAACCTGTTGTTTTCGCCTTATTTCTGCGCCCTTCCTCTTTTCAGATGTCGCGTACGGGGTACGCCAAATCTGGGTGGGGGGTGTAACGGGTGCAGGCAATAAAGGCGAAAGAGCCGCGTGTACCGCGCCGCGAGGTTTGAATCGCGCGCGCTTGCACGTACAGCGGCTCGCTGCGCGCCAAGCGGGACGCGCGGGAGGCGAAGCAAGAAGAAGAAGAAGACGCCGCCGTAGCGCTCCGAAGGGACGCCGCGGCCATTGATGAACAGTCTAGTCCTGTAGCGCAACAGGTGCGCACGTGTGCTCCCGCCGTAAACCAGTGCCGTGCTTCGCAGTGCCCCGCCAGTGCCGCATACCGCCCTGCAGAACAGCCTCTGCGCCTCCGATCCGCCGCCAGCCCCGCAGCGACGCATCACCGGCTGCCTCGCCGGCCGGGCCACTCCGCCACCCAGAAAGGGAGAGGAGGAGAGAGAGAAAGAGGCGGCAGCCGAGGCTCGAGGAGCCACGAGGCCCGACGCCTCGCAGCGAGAAGGCGAGAGCGCGGGAGCGTGAGAGAGAGAGAGAGAGAGGTAGACTTCGGGCGACGCGCTGGCCAGCGCTAAAGTAAGTGTGCGCTTCATTTGTACTTTTGCCGCGTAGGTTTTGCGTGCGAGCGGCCACGCGTAAGAAGTGTTACGCGGCAATCCGACGCCGCCTGCGTAGAGGCAAGCGGCCTCGTGTGCGAGAGCGTGGCGGCCATTTTGTGGCGTCTCGCGGCGCGGTGACGCCGGCCGTGCGACCGGCCGGCTCCACGTAAGTCTCGGCCTGCGCGCTCGTTTTTGTAGGAGATGTACGGGCTTCGCGCCCCTTAGCGCGATTCCTTTCGACGAATAAACTCTATTTATTTTACTTTTCATTATTCGTGTCGAGTCTGTCATTTCGCGAGTAACCGTTCCCTATCCCCCCAAATACCGTCCTCTACCTTTTCAGCAGCTGCAGCTAGTCGGAGGCTTTACCTCCTAGAGGAGCAACGTCAACGGGGAAATTGTAAGTGAAAGTCGCTCAGGTTAACCTGAGCGACGTTGTACGGGAACACCGGCGAGAGTAGGTCAGGCTAGTGCATATCTAGCCGCCGGTGAATTGTGCGCCGAAGTCAGCGGCAGCGGCAGAGCGCAGCGCCGGGTCTAGTAGAAGGCGGCCTAAGCTTTCTACAGCGAAAGCCGGGCGCGCTTGTTCTGAGCCTGCGCCAACGCGCCCCGGCCGGCCGACGGGTCCGTCTACAACGGCGCGCGGCTCTGGGCGTAGTAGACGCCCGCTTATCGCCCGGCGCATCCCAGAGAGGGATTAATACCCTCTTTTAAATTCACCCCGTTACAGCGTTCACGTGCGATAATCTGTTGACAAAGTTGGTCGAAGCTATGTTTGCTCCATCAGCTGATATTGTAAAAAACTTTGGTAATTATTTTCTGTTGTATTCTCTGTATAACTCATTATATTTTTTGAAATGTTTTTTAACGTTGTGTTGTTTGTTATCTATGTTTTCTTAATAAAGCCTGAAGAGGCCAGAAAATCGTCTGGCGAAACGTCGCAAAATAAAAAATGGACTGAAATTCTTTTTCACCTTGGACATTGGCCCTGAAAGGACCCATTATTCCTACCTATATTTAATCTATTTTCAATAATATTAGGCTTACACAATAAGCGATACCTAATTATGAATTAATAATAAATTAAGCTATAGAGGTTAATTACTATAAAGCTGTTAAAATGAAATCAGGCTACAGAGTCATAATTTCATTCATAATTAGGTATCGCTTATTGTCTAAACCTAATATTATTGAAAACAGATATTTATAATGTTCTATTTGATGCTCTAACAAAATTCAGTATTACGATCCATGCCATAAAATGCATGAATAATATTCAGTTTCATTAATCATGTTATCGAAAATTGAAATTACGGATTTTTCTTGATATTTCAAAAAATTGTAACTTTTTTCCTTTTGCTCGGCCAGCATTGATCAAAAAAGCATTTTGAAGGGTTTTCGAAGAAGAATACAAAATAATTTTGTGGAATAAAAAATATTTGGCAACAGCCTCAATATCCTTCGATGAAGGTATACTAAGAAGCAGCCAATCAGAGACTTTCAAAAAGGGTCATAAAATAAATACTGGCATATTCTACAGAAAAAATGCAAACTTTTTGCCAATTAATGTTCAATACAAAAAGTTTCAAGATTTTGAGTTAAAAAATGAATAAACTTGGATTTTGTCCAAAAATTGCAAAAAAATTGAATTGTCAATCTTGCATAGCTTTTTTATTTAAAAAAAAAATATCGACTTAAAATTTGAAGAACATTTTTTTTTTCATAAAAAACTAAAAGAAAACGAGTTTTGAGCGATTTTAAAATTTTGAGCTACTGACTTCACCTGAAATATCCTATATATATATGTATATATATATATATATATATATATATATATATATATATATATATATATATATATATATATATATATATATATATCTTCTCTCTCTCTCTCTCTCTCTCTCTCTCTCTCTCTCTCTCTCTCTCTCTCTCTCTCTCTCTCTCTCTCTCTCTCTCTCTCTCTCTCTCTCTCTCTCTCTCTCTCTCTCTCTCTCTCTCTCTCTCTCTCTCTCTCTCTCTCTCTCGTATCCTCGGAGACCGGTGCCCGATCATTTCAGATACGGTGTGGTCGATTCTGGAACTCTCTTCCTTCCTCCCTGCGCCACCTACCATCATTGTCAACATTTAAGAGGGCGATGCGAAAACACCTTCTCGGCCTCGACGCCTAGCTCTCTTTTGTTGTGGGGGACGTGTCTACCGCCCTCAATCTAGTAATCTAGTAATCTAGTATTTTTTATTGTTTTACTTTTTCAGTCCAGAGAGAAAATCCCATCGACCTACTTTCTGTAGTTTCTATAACTTTTATTATTGTAGCCAGAGAAATAATTTTTGCGAATTTGTGATATTAGATTTTAATAGCTAGAATAATTAAAAGCAAATACTTAAAACTAGTCATTTATATCTGTATTGGAAAGAATGGAGACAAACTGTGATATCACAGACGCAGATAGCTTAGTATTTATATATTATTAGTTTTTAAATATTATACTAATTATTAGTTATATCAACTTTACACTAAATGTATATTTGGAAAATTTATGTTTTATTGACTCTTGTCGCTTTCTAGTGTATTTATAATATGAATTTGTGATCTTTTTATCTAGTGTAATCATAAACATGCTGTTATATTGTTGTATTGTTATGCTATATTCTGTAATTTGTTTTGCCAGATGGTAAATAAAAATCTCTCTCTCTCTCTCTCTCTCTCTCTCTCTCTCTCTCTCTCTCTCTCTCTCTCTCTCTCTCTCTCTCTCTCTCTCTCTCTCTCTCTCTCTCTCTCTCTCTCTCTCTCTCTCTCTCTCTCTCTCTCTCTCTCTCTCTCTCTCTCTCTTCTAGTATACATTCAATTTACGTGTAACAGTATGGGTGTGGGTATATATATATTATATAGTTCTAAGTGTTATTCGTGTTACGCAGACCCCCCTCACCCCTCTCACCATTTCTCAGACCCCCCTCACCACTCTCGTATCCCCCTTGCACCCCCCTCAGACCCCCCTCATTTCTAAAACATATCTCAGATAAAATAACTTCACTGATCGCTGTGCTCTATGTTGGTAAATTGTTACAATGCCCGCTCTCTACTTGAGTTTTGTGTATATTTAAAAAAATACAATATTCCCATTGCACCAATTTGTTGGTGTTTGCTCGAATATTCCCATTTTTTTATTGAAACGAAAAATAGTTATATACGTCACCTTAAATGTACCTTAACAGAAGCGTTGGATATTTATTTAAAGTGGGTATCTTTCGCCAATAGTTCTACCCGTATGGAAATAATAAATGTAGTAAATCATAGAAAACCGTACGAAATTGTATGAAATTGTAGGAAAGTATAGGAAACTGTTTGTTTTCGGACAAAATTAGTACGATTTTGTACATTTTTGTACATTTTTGTACATTTTTGTACATTTTTGTTAGTTTTTATACGTTTTCATACGATTTATAAATTTTCTCAAATTTGTCTATAAAAACTTAAATGTATGAAAACGTAAGAAAATGTACGGAAACGTAAAAAAGTGTACGAAAACGTAAGAAAATGTAAGAAATCGTACGAAAACGTACATTTTCGTAAGATTTAATGAATCTTGCAGTTTTATACAGTTTTGTACATTTATTTACGGATTCGTACGAGTTTATATACCCGTATGGAAAAAAAGAAATGTATGAAACCGTATTCAACCGTACAGAACTGTATCAAAACGTATAAAGCCGGATGTAAACATTGGTTTCTGGACAACTTTATACGTTTTAATACCTTTTGATACGTTTTAATACGGTTTCATACGGTTTCTAACATTTTAATACAGTTTTCTACGATTTGCAATGATTTTATACAATTTCATACGGTTTTTTACGTTTCATAGAATTTATAAAACGTAAAAAACGTAGAAACGTAATTACATTTTTATAAACATAAAACCATAATTTTTTTATTTATTTTTCTATTTATTTTTTTTTTTGCTTTGTATGAAAATGTATTAAATTGTATAAAAATGTATAAAACTGTATAAAAATGTAATAAATTTCAAAAAATCCACGGAAATATACAGAAATATACATTTTTATACGGTTTCCTATATTTTATTACATTAACCTTTTTACAAACTTGACATGAAAGAATTTCTGAATTGTAAGAAAATGTCTGAAAATGTATTAAACTGTATTAAACTGTATAAAAATGTATAAAAATGTATAAAACCGTATAAAATATGTCCAAAAACCAATAGAAAGGTTCATTTTTATACGTTTTTATACGTTTTCCTACGGTTTCATACATTTATTATTTCCATACGGGATCATTACCAAGTTATTTCAATAAGATCCCTGCGTAGCCCTTGGGTAAGGTCTAGAAAAAGTTGTTGAACTGACTAGATTAGTTTTGAAGAAAATTTTCATGCTTCCCTAAGAACCCCAAATACCAATTCTCATAATAGTTGAGAGTTGCGATGAGATCTTATTGAAATGATTTAATTATATCCATCATACCATAAAATTCCTTCGGAACATGTATGTACATTGTGAAAAGGCATGGAAGTGTATACAGGGGATTCGAATGAATTTTGTGCAAAAAAAAATAACATTACCTAGTTATTTCAATAAGATCCCTGCGTAACCCTTGAGTAAGGTCTAGAAAAAGTTTCTCTACTGACTAGATTAGTTCCGAAGAAATTTTTCATGCTTCTCTAAGAACCCCAAATACCATTTCTCACAATAGTTGAGATTTGCGATGAGTTCTTATTGAAATCACTTGGTTATATTCCTCATACCATAAAATCCTTTCGTAACATGCCTGTATATTGTGAAAAGGCATTTGAAGTGTATACAGGGGTTTCGAATGAACTCTATGCAAAAAAATAAATAAAAACATTACCAAGTCATTTTAATAAGATCCCTGCGTAGCCCTTGGGTAAGGTCTAGAAAAAGTTTTTGAACTGACTAGATTAGTTTCGAAGAAACTTTTCATGCTTCTCTAAGAACCCCAAATACCATTTCTCACGGTTTTCCTACGGTTTCATACATTTATTATTTCCATACGGGTACTTTTATACATTTTATTACGATTGGTAAAATTTTTGCGTCTATAACAAACTTTTCCTTTCGAAATAGTAAATATAGGAAACTGTAGAAAACTGTACAGAACTGTGCGAAACCGTACGAAAACGTATTAAACTGTATATTTATATGGTATATTTGAGGAATAGATAACTATGCAAACTGTCCGAAAACCAACACTTTTGTACAGTTTTGTACGGTTTTCTACAGTTTCGTATAGTTTATTACGATTTACTACACTTGTTTTTTTCCATATGAGTACTGATCACTGTAACCGACAGTGGCAATGTTATAAACTTCAAGAGAGAGGGCAAGAGAGAGAGATTAGAGCGCGAAACGTAGAAACAGAAACCTGGAGACAAGGGCGTAGAGACAGAGGCGGAGGAACAGACACATAGAGACAGAGTCGGGGAGACAAAGTCGTGGGGTCAGAGACGTAGAGACAGACGTAGAGACAGGGAAGTAGAGACAGAGCCGTAGAGATAGAGACGTAGAGACAGGCGCGTAGAGACAGAGACATAGAGACGGAGACGTAGAGACAGAGTCGGAGTAACAGAGACATGGAGACAGAGAGGTGGAGACAGGAATGTAGATACAAAGACGTAGAGACAGAGTAGTGGAGACAGAGTAGTGGAGACAGAGACGTAGAGGTAGAGATGAAGAGACAGAGACGTAGAGATAGCCGCGTAGAGACAGATACATAGAGACAGAGACGTAAAGACAGAGTCAGAGATACAGAGACATAGAGACAGAGTCGGAGAGGCAGAGACGTGGAGACTGAGACGTAGAGACAGGGATGTAGATACAGAGACGTAGAGACAGACGCGTGGAGACAAAGTCATGGAGACAGAGACGTGGATACAGAGACGTGGAGACGGAAACTTAGAAACGAAACATAGAGATAGAAACGTAGAGACAGGAATGCTGAGACCGTAACGTAGAGACAGGTGGGTAGAGACAAAGACATAGAGACGGAGACATGGAGACAGACACGTGGAGACAGAGACATTGAGACAGGAGACGTGGAGACATTGAGACAGGCGCGTGGTGACGGCGACAGAGACGTGGAGACGGAGACGTGGAGACCGAGATGTGGAGACAGGGACGTGGAGACCGAGACGTAGAGACAGAGACGTAGGGACAGGGAAGTAGAGACAGATCCGTAGAGACAGAGACGTAGAGACAGAGTAGGGCACAAGTGAAATTAGAAGTTTGGAAAATTAAAAATTTTGAAAACATCATAATTATATGTGATGAAATGGAATGGATATAAAATGGAAAATGGAAACAATTTTCAGAAAGTTTTGAAACAAGAATTACTAAATTAAGTCCGGTAATTGTAAGATCAATTTATAAAATTTATTTAATATAATTTCATTTTTACCTTATTGATGTATTTCAAAATTTTAGTGACATAGTCAGTCAATTAGGGCTACTGGGGATACCACTTACAAATAAAACGCATCTTTCTATTTACCTCTAAGGTGATGTGGAAAAAATAGAACACAATATATCTTCTTCAATATATTTGCAAATGGATTAACTTAAAAATTAATTGAGGTAATGTCCTGAGTTGAAAGCTTCTCTTAAGCGTCAATTTACAAAAAACTTTCACCCCTGCCGCTGTGCACTCCCTCCTTAATTTTGTAGCTCCTCCTTAAAATATAAATCCAATCCAATAAAATTAAAATTAATTCCAATGCAAGTGTAAGTATAACACATTATACTATGCAACCCCTCCTTAATTTAAAGCTCTTCCTTAAAGTAAGATTTCCTTTAAGTCTACAACATTACCATTACCGGTTATAACAATCAGCGAAAAATATATGTACTTTGTTTCAGCATTAAGGTAATGTGTACTTACCGACAAATTTTAGAACATATATATCTTTTGCAAATAATAATAGAATTACTAAAAAAAAAAATTGAGTATAGTATTTATATATACGGAGCGCCTGACAGAGCTGTTTTTCCAAAAATCTACTCAGAATTTATTTAATTAAATAAAAGCCGCAATGTCGATAAGTAGGGATCTGTAATACTGCGAATTTTGGCAGTTTTAAAACGAGCGTATCTCATGGAAATGCTGATAGAATCGCACAAAAAAAAATCTGAGCATAGTATTTACATACATGGAGCGCCTGACAGAATTGTTTTTCCAAATAAACGTTCGAATGTTTATTAATTAAATAATGAAATTGGGTTGATTTTGAGGTTCACATCGCCTTAAGGGAATTCTCTCGATACTAAACTAGTGAAAACGAGGGCCATTAATCTATTTATTAATTTAAAAAGTTAATGTTGTTCAAGAAAGTCTTACATGTACTGGTTAACTAATTAATAATTATACATCCAAACAAAACAATTCTATTCGTCTGAATGATCAATAAGAAGTTTCGTAAGGAAGCTGATTTAATTTATTTTTTGAGCTTAAATGTACTGTTTTTTAATTCACTAAATTTTTTTTAATACATAGAGGTATGTAATAATACTTTTTAAGAGCAATAATCGTTCGTCGCATGCTTACCTTTGGATGAAAATTTTTTCATTACAAACAACTTTTAAAGCCCTCCAAAATACTTAAATTTGTGCGAATTCCCATAAGGCTCAAGGTTAAATTACTTAAACGGCAACATCAATATCTTGCTTCTTAGGTACCTTTTGGTTCGCAAAATTTAACTGAGTTATTTTAAGAATTAGACTAACCAGTCCTTCAAATTTTATTAAAATCTGCTTTCTTATTCAAAATCAAGAGAATTCCTTTAAGCTATTCCTTAAACGATTATTTGTAATATATTTTAATAGGAGAAGTGGTTATGTAGGGCTATTGGCGAAGGATACCACTTTAAATAAAAATCCAACCCGTCTGTTAATAGTACCTCAAAGGTGACGTTGGAAACATTTTTCGTTTCAATAAAAAAAAAAAGAAGAATTGAAAGCCTCTCTTAAGCGTTACGTTGAATGTTTAAATTCATATAACATATGAAAATATCTATTACAACTCACCTTGAAACCAAGAATGTTACTTATTTTTTGACGAAGGTGGGGGGTTGACGAGCGGAGCGAGTAGGGGGGTACCCCGCTAGTGTATGTGTATATATATATATATATACAATTCGGAAACCGGTACTTTTGAGGATCTATAGTTTTTTCTCCAGAGTTCGTATATGCTTGACTAAAGAAATAACTCCCTCTCTGCGTTAAAGGTATTAATATAAATCCTCAAAAGTACCGTTTCATACCGAAGGAATTTTGAGGAAGTCCTCAAAAGTCCGAAAAATCCTCAAACTATCGAATCCGTGCTGACATAGATCCTCAAAAGCTGCATTTGATGTATATATATACTGGGTGTCCCATTTTAAAACCACCAGGCAAATATCTCGAAAACTAAGGGAGATGGGAAAAAACTTTGTATACAAAAGTTGTAGGGTTTAGAGGGGCCCAACTCATGGTGATCTTGATCATGACCTTGAGGTCAAGGATCAAGGTCATTTGAAGGTCAGATCGGGTTTTTAAGTGGGAACCCCCACTTTTGCCCGGTAAATGGAAAGAGTGGAAAATTTTACGTTCAGATATGTCCTTGGGTCATGGTCACGATCACGGTTATGGTCATGGTCAAAATCAAAATCAATCAACGCATCCAAACATTTCGATAATTACGATTACGAGAAAAGGCGTTCAATACAGAAGTAGTAGGGTTCGGAGGGGCAAACTAATAGTGACCTTGACCATGACCTTGAGGTCAAGAGTGATGTCATTTGAAGGTCAAATCGATTTTTTTTAAACGGGAACCCCCACTTTTGACCTCGTAAATAGGAAAACGGGAAAATTTTACATTCTGATATTACCTTGGGTCAAGGTTACGGTCAGTTTCCAACCAGTTAAGGTCAAGGTCGGAGATGACCCAGCCAGTTAAAGCATGGTTGGAGATGACCCGGTCAGTTAAGGCAAGGTCGGAGATGACCCGGCCAGTTAAGGCAAGGTTGGAGATGACTCGGCTAGTTAAGGCAATGTCGGAGATAACCTGGCCAGTTAAGGCAAGGTCGGAGATGACTCGGGCAGTTAAGGCAAGGTCGGAGATGACCCGGCCAGTTAAGGGAAGGTCGGAGATGACACGGCCAGTTAAGGCAAGGTCAGAGATGACTCGGCCAGTTAAGGCAAGGTCGGAGATAACTAGACCAGTAAAGGCAAGGTCGGAGATGACCCAGACAGTTAAAAATAGACTGAAAAATTCCACGTTCATGTGTGTATTTAGTCGTAGTATCCAACTGCTTCAGTCACCATTTACTGAAGAAGATGCTCAAAAGTTGCACCATTTACTTTTTGACAACATTCTATTCTTCTTTAAAAGTTTCTAATCGTATTTAATAATACTTGACGTGGAATACTTAAGCAGATTTGTGTAATCCTTTGTATCATGTCAGCTTTTGTATTTGGCCTGTTGCGGTAGACTGTATTTTTTAGGTAGCCCCATAAATAAAAATCTGAAGATGTCAGATCTGGAGATCTTGGAGTCCATTCTACGGGGCCTCCTCTACCAATTCATCGATTGTTGAACCTTTCATTAAGAAAATCTCTAACAATTCTGGCATAATACGGAGGAGCGCCATCTTGTAGCCACATTCTGGCCCTTGTATGGAGATCAACGTTTTCTAGAAAAAGTGGCAGCTTGTCTGAGCAACTGTAAATAAGAAGAATGTCAACTATTTCATTAGCAGTATAGTCAGGCATACTTTTTGTAGTTGTAAATGTAATTATTTATTAAAACGGATATTTCCGATCAAAAATGTGTACAAGAAACGATCGCAAAACAAGTTTTAAATGTATAAGAACTTTTGCAGCATACCGCAAAAGAAATAAGATGTTATACTATACAATTTTTTAAAACGAAAAAGTTTAATTTTTTTTTTATCAGTATAAGTGTGCTAAATCTGAAAACAATTTGATGTAAACACTAATAATTATTGATTATTACTGGTCAATGCTGAATACTACCGGTCACTGTTGCTTACAATTGGTCAATACTCATTAACACAGAACTTTTGTTATTATCTGATATAAGTGGTTAACCCTGGAAAGTATTGATAATAGTTGCTTAGTGGTAGTCAATACTACTTAATACCGATCATTTTTCGTTAGGAGGGGTTATTAATGATAAACTCCTATCATTCTCAGTTAGAAGTGATCAATACCACCGATTAACAGTCCCCTGCAACTTAAAAATCTTTCACTCCGATTATTTTTGAAAAAGATCATGATTCATCAGCCTTTATGTACAAGAGTTATTTAACCTTTAGATGACCTCTGGGATTCACTATAACTCAAAGTGTGGAGCATACCTAAACGTAAAAGTTTTTACTTTTTCATAATTCAAGGGTAAAAATGGAGGTTTCTATTTAAAAATCGCAAGTTGCCCTTTAAACAACCTTTAACACCGAGGTGAAAGTCAAGGTCAAGAGCACCGATTCATGACCCCCTTGGACACAAACGACTCCTAATCTGTCACTGCTTGGAAAAATCACGATTCACTTACATTTCTGAACGAAAATAAAATTTGACAATCAAATGCCCTCGTAAATGGAGAGAGCGGAAAATTTGACGTTCAGATATGACCTTGGGTCAAGATCATGGTCAAAATACAAATCAATCAACGCATCAAAACGAATCGATTGAGAGAAAGTAGCCGTATGTGGATTTCTCCAACATCACTGTGGGATAGAGAGGATGGTTACTTCCCCGGCAATTTTGACCCCAAAGTCAAATAGTAAGGTCATTTCAAGGTCAAATAGTATTTTTTCACAAAAATTCATATTTTTAGGTGTGACGGCCAATTACCTAATATGACCAGCACCAACCTGGTGTAACCTTCAATCACCTCAATGACCAGTGCTAAACGTCAATGTCTCTCAATTACTTAAAATGGCCAATTACTCTCAATTACATAAAACGCCGTTTATATTGCCTTAACTTGCCGGAAACTGACCATAACTTTAGCCATGACCTTGACCCAAGGTCATATCAGAATGTTAAATTTTCCGGTTTTTTTATTTACGAGGTCAAAATTGAGGATTCCCATAAAAGAAGTCGATTTGATCTTTGAATGACATCACTCTTGACCTCAAGGTCATGGTCAAGGTCACTATCAGTTTACGCCTCCGAACCCTACAATTGATTGATTTGGATTTTGACCATGACCATAACCGTGTCCGTGACCTTGACCCAAGGATATATCTGAACGTAAAATTTTCCGCTCTTTCCATTTACGAGGTCAAAAGTGGGGTTCCCATTTAAAGAAATCGATCTGACCTTCAAATGACCTTGATCCTTGACCTCAAGGTCATGATCAAGGTTACCATGAGTTGGGCCCCTCCGAACCATACAACTTTTGTATAAAAAAGTTTTTTTCCATCTCAGTTAGTTTTCGAGATATTTGCCTGGTGGTTTTAAAATGGGACCCCCGGTATATACAGGGTGTGTCAAAAGTTCCGGGACGGCCAGTTATCTCAGCGGGAATGCATTTTCGGAAAAAATATTTCATACAAAAGATGTAGGATTTTTCCCTGGCTATCTGATGGTGACCTTGAATTTGACCTCGGGCTTGACCTTCAAGGTCATTTGAAGCTCAAGTCGAATTTTTTAAATGGGAACCCTCCTTTTTTATTGCGCAAACCGAAAGAGGGAAAAATTCTCTTTCCAACGATATAAGACACATACGCGGTCAAATGTGATCTAGAGGTCGTTTCAAGGTCAAGTCGGTAAAATGAGGTCAAATTGATCTGGGGCAGTCCAAAGCATGGAAACTAAGGGCGTTGGGAAAAAACTTTCCATACGAAAGTTTCCGCAAATCGAATGGAGCATCTGATGGTGACCATGAATTTGACCTGGGCTTGACTTTCAAGGTCATTTAAAGGTCAAGTCAAATTTTTTGAATGGGAATCCTCTTTTTGTTGCAGAAATGCGGGAAAACTTACCTTTCCAGGGGTGTAAGATACATACGGGGTTAAAAGTGAGCCGAAGGTCATTTGAAGGTCAACGTTCTTATACTCCGATCATCTGGACACCCCATCGAATTTCGTGTATCAGGGCGTTAAAAAACATTTTTTGTGCAAACGTTTCTAGATCAAAACCCAGACCTGGAACCTGGTTAATCACCGCTGACCTTGGAACGACCTTGGGTCGACCCAACGGGGCAAACCGACCCCAGATACGGGTTCAGCGACCCCGAAAACTCATGGGTCCGTGGTTTCAAGCACCTCCTGCAATTCCTTCTGGTTTGACCTTGGAACGACCTTGGGTCGACCCAACGGGGCAAACCGACCCCAGAAACGGGTTCAGCGACCCCGAAACCCATGGGTCCGTGGTTTTAAGCACCTTCTGCAATTCCTTCTAGTTTGACCTTGGAACGACCTTGGGTCGATCCAGCGGGGCAAACCGACCCCAGATACGGGTTCAGCGACCCCGAAAACCCATGGGTCCGTGGTTTCAAGCACCTTCTGCAATTCCTTCTGGTTTGACCTTGGAACAATCTTGGGTCGACCCAACGGGGCAAACCGACCCCAGATACGGGTTCAGCGACCCCGAAAATCCATGGGTCCGTGGTTTTAAGCACCTTCTGCAATTCCTTCTAGTTTGACCTTGGAACGACCTTGGGTCGATCCAGCGGGGCAAACCGACCCCAGATACGGGTTCAGCGACCCCGAAAACCCATGGGTCCGTGTTTCAAGCACCTTCTGCAATTCCTTCTGGTTTAACCTTGGAACGACCTTGGGTCGACCCAACGGGGCAAACCGACCCCAGATACGGGTTCAGCGATCCCGAAAACAAAATAAATATGCGCAAGTCATTTGGGATCTCATGTTTATGTGGGTTCTTATATTTACTCATACTTATTACAGTGTGGGTCTCCCATTCAATCGTCATTTCAGTCTCAACTATCGAGCCAGTGCTGTGATTCTCGAGAAATTTTATCTACAACTATTGAGAAATATTTTTTTTCGAATATTTCACTTTTCTCCTTATAGCTCATTTGACATCTCTGTCCCAACCAGTCATAAGCTCTCGGCAGTGTTTGATGCTCGATTCTTTGTTCTCGTTGAGTTTGAGTACATACAAAATCGTATCCCAACTCTTACAATGCAGCGACTTTCTGAAAGAGACAGAATATCGCTTCTCATGATTCGAGGTTGGGGAGATGTGAAACGTTCTTTCATGCAGGTAAGAAATGTTTTTAATGAAACTTTCAGAAATGGGTTAACTCCGATTTCAAAATCAACAGTTGAACGTACTGTAAAACGTTTTGAAGATATCGGTAGTGTGAAAGATCGTCCACGAACAGGACGGCCAAAAACAGCTACTACAGAAGAGGCATCATTAAATATTGTACTCTCGGCTGTAGAAGATCCTCATTGCACTCTTAGCAAACTCGCTCAAGACCATGAAACAAGTAAGAAATCTGTTCATAGAGTATTACGAACAAATAAATTTCATCCCTTCAAAGTAAAACTTGTTCATGAGTTAAATGAAGACGATTTTGATCGTCGAGTTGAGTTTTGCGAAGATATGATGGAACGGATCGATGATGATCCTAACTTTCATCACAACATAGTTTTCTCTGATGAAGCAACATTCCAACTCAATGGTACTTTGAATAGGCATAACAGCAGGTATTGGGCTGCTGAGAACCCCCATTGGATGCGCGAAGATATGACACAAAATCCTCAAAAGTTGAATGTTTGGGCCGGGATATTAAACAACAAACTCATCGGTCCTTTTTTCTTCGAAGGAAATATGAATGCCGAAATGTATGAGGATATGCTCCGTAATCAAATAGTGCCGAGAATTATAGAGGTAACTGGTCAAAATTTTGAACATACTTTTTTTCAACAAGATGGAGCTCCAGCGCATTACGGTAGAAATGTTCGCAGGTATTTAGACGTTGTTTTTCATGATAGGTGGATAGGACGAAGAGGCTACATTGAGTGGCAGCGAGATCACCCGATTTAACGCGGTTGGACTATTTCCTATGGGGTTATCTTAAAGATATAGTTTACAAAACTAAGCCTCGGAATTTAGAAGAATTACGACAACGTATACAAGATGAATGTGATAATATGCCTGCTGACTATCTCGTGAATGCCGTTGAAAGCTTTTACAATAGATTAGGCTACTGTCAAGAAGTTGATGGAAAACAATTTGAAAATTTATTGAAATGATCCTCAACACCTCTAAAATTATTGAAACTTTTTTAAAGTCTTGCCTTGACCGGCTGGTCTGCGGAGGTCTTGCCTTCACCGGCTGGACTGCGGAGGTCTTGCCTTCACTGGCTGGACTGCGGAGGTCTCGCCTTGACTGGCTGGACTGCAGAGGTCTCGCCTTCACCGGCTGGCCTGCGGAGATCTTGCCTTCACCGGCTCGACTGCGGAGGTCTTGCCTCCACCGGCTGGACTGCGGAGGTCTTGCCTTGACTGGCTGGACTGCGGAGGTCTCGCCTTGACTGGCTGGACTGCGGAGGTCTTGCCTTCACCGGCTGGCCTGCGGAGGTCTCGCCTTGACTGGCTGGACTGCGGAGGTCTTGCGTGCACCGGCTGGCCTGCGGAGGTCTTGCCTTCACCGGCTGGACTGCGGAGGTCTTGCCTTCACCGGCTGGGCTGCGGAGGTCTTGCCTTCACCGGCTGGACTGCGGAGGTGTCGCCTTGACTGGCTGGCCTGCGGAGGTCTTGCCTTCACCGGCTGGACTGCGGAGGTCTTGCCTTCACCGGCTGGACTACGGAGGTCTTGCCTTCACCGGCTGGATTGCGGAGATCTTGCCTTCACTGGCTGGACTGCGGAGGTCTTGCCTTCACCGGCTGGACTGCGGAAGTCTTGCCTTGACTGGCTGGACTGCGGAGGTCTTGCATTGACTCGCTGGACTGCGGAGGTCTTGCCTTGACTGGCTGGACTGCGGGAGATCTTGCCTTGACTGGCTGGACTGCGGGAGGTCTTGCCTTCACCGGCTGGCCTGCGGAGGTCTCGCCTTGACTGGCTGGCCTGCGGAGGTCTTGCCTTCACCGGCTGGACTGCGGAGGTCTTGCCTTCACCGGCTGGACTACGGAGGTCTTGCCTTCACCGGCTGGACTGCGGAGATCTTGCCTTCACCGGCTGGACTGCGGAGGTCTTGCCTTCACCGGCTGGACTGCGGAGGTCTTGCCTTGACTGGCTGGACTGCAGAGGTCTTGCATTGACTCGCTGGACTGCGGAGGTCTTGCCTTGACTGGCTGGACTGCGGGAGATCTTGCCTTGACTGGCTGGACTGCGGGAGGTCTTGCCTTCACCGGCTGGCCTGCGGAGGTCTCGCCTTGACTGGCTGGCCTGCGGAGGTCTTGCCTTCACCGGCTGGACGGCGGAGGTCTTGCCTTCACCGGCTGGACTACGGAGGTCTTGCCTTCACCGGCTGGACTGCGGAGATCTTGCCTTCACCGGCTGGACTGCGGAGCTCTTGCCTTCACCGGCTGGACTGCGGAGGTCTTGCCTTGACTGGCTGGACTGCGGAGGTCTTGCATTGACTCGCTGGACTGCGGAAGTTTTGCCTTGACTGGCTGGACTGCGGGAGATCTTGCCTTGACTGGCTGGACTGCGGGAGGTCTTGCCTTTACCGGCTGGACTTCGGGAGGTCTTGTACAAAAAGTGTTTTTTTAACGCCCTGATACACGAAATTCGATGGGGTGTCCAGATGATCGGAGTATAAGAACGTTGACCTTCAAATGACCTTCGGCTCACTTTTAACCTCGTATGTATCTTACACCCCTGGAATGGTAAGTTTTCCCGCATTTCTGCAACAAAAAGAGGATTCCCATTCAAAAAATTCGATTTGACATTCAAATGACCTTGAAGGTCAAGCCCAAGGTCAAATTCAAGGTCACCATCAGATGCTCCATTCGATTTGCGGAAACTTTCGTATGGAAAGTTTTTTCCCAACGCCCTTAGTTTCCATGCTATGGACTGCCAAAGATCAATTTGACCTCATTTTACCAACTTGACCTTGAAACGACCTCTAGATCACATTTGACCCCGTATGTATTTTATATCGGTGGAAAGAGAATTTTTCCCTCTTTCAGTTTCCGCAATAAAAAGGGGGCTTCCCATTTAAAAAATTCGACTTGACCTTCAAATGACCTTGAAGGTCAAGCCCAAGGTCAAATTCAAGGTCACCGTCAGATAGCCAGGGAAAAATCCTACATCTTTTGTATGAAACATTTTTTCCGAAAATGCATTGCCGCTGAGATAACTGGCCGTCCCGGAACTTTTGACACACCCTGTATAGTTATATATTGAGCAGTGGTCGGAAGAAAAACAGCTGATCGGGAGGGAAAAGAAGATGGAAAAAAGGAATCTGAAAACAGCAATAACGAATATGTAAACGAGATATACATCGAAACGATACGATATTTTTAATTGAAATTTTTTATACATGTAGTACGAGGGTCATTTGATAAGTACCTAGCCTATAAATGAAAACACCAAAATTTTACAAAAAATAAAATTTATTTTTCAATGTAGTCTCCTTTTAGTTGAATACACTTGGTCCAGCGGTGTTCCAATTTTTTTAACCCCGTTGAAAAAAATGTTTTCTCTTGGTTTGCAAAATAGGCCTCCGTGGCGGCGATTATTTCGTTATTGGAGTGGAATCTCTTCCCGGCGAGCGAATTTTTTAGGTTCGGAAACAAAAAAAAGTCGCACGGACCCAAATCTGGAGAATACGGTGGATGGGGCAGCAGTTCGTAGCGTAATTCGACCAATTTAGCCGTGGCGAGTGCAGAAGTGTGAGCCGGTGCATTATCGTGGTGGAAAAGCACTTTCTTTTTACACAAATGGGGCCGTTTTTCTTCTAACACGGCGTCAAATCGGCTCAATAGTTCGGCGTAGTACTGTCCTGTGACCGTTTTGCCCTTCTCCAGATAGTCAATAAAAATCACACCTTGAGAATCCCAGAAAACAGTGGCCATCACCTTTCCGGCCGACGGGACCGTCTTCGCCTTCTTCGGAGCAGGTTCACCGGGTAAGGTCCACTGTTTTGACTGCTCCTTGGTCTCTGGAGTGTAGTAGTGAATCCATGTTTCGTCGACGGTCACGTAACGACGCAAAAACTCTTTTGGATTGCGATTAAACAGCTCCAAACACTGCTCTGAACTGGTCACATGGATGCGCTTGTTGTCTGCAGTCAGCAAACGCGGCACCCACCTTGCTGACAGCTTCCTCATGCCTAAAATCTCATGTAGGATATGCCACACGCGTTCTTCTGAGATGCCTACTATCGCAGCTATCTCGTGCACCTTTAATCGGCGGTCTGACAAAACGATATCGTGTATTTTTGTCACGTTCTCCTCCGTAGTGGCTGTTTTCGGAGCACCTGGGCGTGGATCATCAAAAACCGACGTACGACCACGTTGAAACTCGTCATACCAAAATTTAACGGTCGCCATCGAAGGAGAAGCATCCCCATACACTGCATCCAAACGTTCTTTAATTTCACTGCGCGATTTCCCTTCCAAAAACAAGAATCGAATCACCGACCGATATTGTTCTTTCTCCATTTTTTCAAAAATCAACGGACACATTTGCTTTCACACGCTCTCAAAAATAAACTACAACTCCGATCCGGCTGAAATTTCGTCTGTAACCGTTTACAGGAAGATACTGCACTGTAGTGTATTTCTGGTGCGATAGTGGCACCATCTGGCGGTGAGGCTAGGTACTTGTCAAATGACCCTCGTATATCAAAGCAGCTATCCATTGTTATAAAAAATATTACAATAAAACATAATGCAAAGTCGTAAAAAATTCATGAAATTCTCGCGCACCCATTTCAATGTGTGAATAGCACGGTCGTCCCTCAGGCTTTTTTACAGTGGACAGATACTTGCCTTCGAAGAGCTCCCGCGCTCTTTGATAGTATTCATCATGATACACTATTATAGCTTTTAATTAACGATCTAGATCGCAATTCCTATAATCATAACTTTTTACAAACCCTAGCAAAAATTTAAAAATGTAAATAAATGCAGGTAAATGTAAAAAGAATGTAAAAAAATGTAAAAAAGTGTAAACTAATTCTGGATTTTGGACGTTTTTTACATTCCCTAATGGAACAAATTTTTGTGCCGGAGAGTGCTAAGTGTGTGGATCTGTGCAAATCTGTGCCAAAGTATGTCAAACTACGCCAAACTATGCGAAACTATTCTCAAGTAGGTATAGATTTCGGACATTTTGCACAGGTTTAGAACAGATTGGCACACTTTTGCACATTTTAGCACAGTTTGGCCTATTTCAGCACAAAAAGCTTTTGGGCATTAAAAATAAATTTAGCTTTATTATTTGGCACAGTTGTGCACAGTTTAGCACACTTTGACATACTTTGACACAGTTGGGCACAGTGGTGCACAGTTTGGCACAAGGTTGGCACACTTTAACACAAATTATTGTTAAATTTTTTAAATAATAACAATCATTTATTATTTCATTTATTATCAAATATTTTCTTCAACCGTTTATAGTCATTAGACTTAACAATTTTTAATGACTGAAAATCATTTGAGTTTAGCTATAGTCAAGTGTGTCCATTTATTTTTAATTGAGCATAGCTATACTTAAATATTAAAAATTGTTGTTAATAATAAATTATTTCTATCTTTTTACTTCTAGTGTTTCAATAAGTGAACAATAGTGTGTGCTAAACTGTGCCAAATTGTGTTAATCTGTGCAAAAACTGTACCAAAATGTGCCAAAGTGTGCCAAAGTGTGTCAAAATGTGTACAACTATGCCGAATAATAAAGCTAATTTTATTTTTAATGGCTAAAAATTATTTGTACCAAGCTATGCCAAAATGTTCTAAAGTCTGTCAAAGTGTGCAAAAATGTGCCAAACGTGCAAAAATGTACCACACAGTTCCAATGTGTGCCAATCTGTGATAAATCTATGCAAAATGTCCGAAATCTACCTACTTGGGCATAGTTTGGTATAGTTTTACACGCAGTTAAACACTCTTATGTACGATTAAGTACGAACATTATATCCACTAGTGGTCTTTTACCCTTTTCTATACTTTCTTTACATTATTTTACGTTTTCTTACACTATCCTACAGTTTTTTTATATTTTGTTACAGTTTCTTTGATATTTATAATTCAAAAACTCTTTTACAGTTTTTTACTCTTCTTTAGATTTATTAACATTTTATTACTGTTTTTTATACTTATTAACATTTTATTATAGTGTTTTTACACTTTTTTACATTTATTAACATTTTATTATACACTTTTTTACACTTTCTTACATGTTTTTACAGTTTTTCAACACATTCTTGCAGTTTTTTTATACTTTCTTACAGTTGTTTATATTTTTTTTACATTTTAATATGTTTTTTTACGCTTTTTTACTGTTTTTGACACTTTTATACACTTTAATAACTGTACAAAACTGTAAAAGAAACTGTAAAAAACTGTAAAAAATCTGTAAAAAAAACTATAAAAAACTGTAAAAAAACTCTAAAAAAATGTAAAAAAACTGTGAAAAAACTGTAAAATAACTCTAAAAACTGAAAAAAAAAAACTGTAAAAAACTGTAAAAAAACTAAAAAAATGTAAAGAACTGTAAAAAAACTGTAAAAAACTGTAAAAGCTGTACAAAACTGTAAGAAACTGTAAAAAAACTGTTTGATTGGAGACAGTAATAACAGTTATTTACAGTTATTGACAGTGTAACGCGTGCGCGAGCTAGGTATTTCGGGATTCGAATCACCCGCGCCGAGCAGGCGTGCTCACTGGGGGCGCGAGCGCGCGAGCATTCCGACCGGATTAAAACGGTCTCGCGACGCTTAATATGCCCGTCGCGTACCCGCGAAACTGCTACGGCTTTATGCGAGTCACGGCAGCCATCTTCGTGTGTGCTACCGTCCAAAGCACATCGTGCGACCGCTCTCTCCGAGTTTTTTTTATCGTCCGCGCCGAGGATACAATTATATCGTGTGTGATAGGAGTGGAGGCGCCGATTCTTGCGAGTGCGAGAAAGAGATAGATAGATAGATAGATACGATTTATTTGCCTTCGCGGCAAAATAATTAATACAGAATTTATACAGTGTATAACTTAAAATAAAATACAGTAAAATAAGATATAATAAAAATATATAAAAATAAAAGTAATACAACCTGATACAAATATATAAATTATACATAAAAATATGTTTGTCTACGAGGACCTTCAATTACGATAAAAAAATAATAAAAAAGAACCATATGATAAAATAAAAATAAAATACATAAAAATCATTAAAAATCACGAGGACCCTTCATTAAGACAAAATAAATAAATAAAACTAGAGAAAATATCACAGCTGGTACTATACGCTAAAAGGAAAATAATTACAGTTATACATTAACCATTTCATAAAATATCACAGTAAGGTATCACAGCCGCTTAGTCAAAAAATCACAGATCAAATCCGCAGTCTAATACTAAACTAGATAAAGGTCCCCGCACTGGCAGCTCTAAGCATCCTTATAGAGAGGCTAGGCGTCGAGATCAAGCAGGTGTTGGCGCACAGCCCTCTTGAATGATGAAAGTGATGGAAGGTAGCGCAGGGAGGGGGGAGGAGTTCCAAAAGCGGGCACCCTGAGCCAGAAACGCTCTATCACCCGTCTTATAGTTCAAGGCAGGGAAAGCAAGCTCCGGCTGCACTCCCCTGCTTGTTGGCCTAGGCTTGTGCACCGTAAAAAAGGCAGCCAAGTAACTGGGCTCACGCATCCGAATTATTTTATATAGTAGCAGGGCTGCGAAGTAGAATCTGCGTGAGTCCAAACGGAGCCAGCCCAGACGTCTCAAGTAGGGGGTGATATGCTCATCCCTCCTAGCCCCAGTAACGTACCTCACACATGAATTGCTCAATCTTTGCACTCTCGCTTGCTGTTCGTCAGACGCGTCCAAGTAGACCACCGTACAGTAGTCAAGGTGGGGTTGAACTAGGGACTCGACTAATCTTTTGCGGAGAATCTCGGTGGTACACGCCCTAATAAGAGATAGATAGATAGATATCCTTTATTCACCAAGAGAGGTAAAATTACAAATTTGAAGAAAATAGAATAAATTGTACAAGATAATAAAATATATAAAAGCAAAATATACAAAATATAATTAAAAAGAATATAGTTTTTGTTTAAGGACTATTTACTGTTCAGTTTTAAAAATACTATCATAATCAAGGACTAGTCCATTGTACGTGTCGAAGTAAAATACATTATGTACAAATAAAATAAATAGATTAAAAAAAATATCACAGTCAATTACAGCTTTCACAGATATAAAAATATCACAGTCAATTACAGCTTTCACGGATATAAAAATATCACAGTCAATTTCAGCATTCGCAGATATATCACAGTCAGTCCGACCAATATCGAGAAGTTGGTTTGATAGGACTAGGAGTTCCGATCAAGGAGATATTGCCGTACTGCCCTCTTAAATGTGCTATATGATGGAATATAGCGCAGGGAGCGGGGAAGAGAGTTCCACAGGCGCGCACCCTGAACTTGAAAGGATCTTTCACCCGTCTCATACGAAACAGCAGGAAGTGTAAGTTCCGGCTGAATGCCCCTGCTGGTGGGCCGAGGGTTGTGTTCCTTGAAAAAATCAGCCAAATAAGTGGGCTCTCGCATACGTCTTATTTTGTGTAGTAATAGGGCTGTAAAATATAATCTGCGAGAGTCCGAACGGAGCCAACCCAGGCGCCTCCAGCAGGGTGTGATGTGAGCATCCCTCCTAACCCCAAAAATGTATCTTACACCTATATTGCCTAATCGATCCAGTCTGGTCCGCTGTTCGTTCGTTGCGTCCAAGTATACCACCGTGCAGTAATCTAAGTGAGGTTGTACAAGGCTGTCGACTAATCTTTTGCGGAGTGTCTCGGCGGTACAGACCCTAGTAAACCGCAGGCTATAGAGGGCTTTATTTACTTTCTTAGTAACTTGGTCAACCTGCGGTTTACACGTAAGCTTACTATCCAGGGTAACACCGAGACTCACAATCTCGCTACTGAAAGGGATGAGAACCCTATTCTGCATCCCAATGCCTGGCAGACCCAATGAATCAATATCATTAACATTTTTCTTTGAACCAAATACTATTGCTTGAGTTTTACCCGCATTGAGATGCAGACCTGAGTTCCCCGCCCATTCAGACACCATTTGCGCCACATTAGATAGCCGTGAAATACCTTCCAAAATTTTATCTTTGGTGGTGTGAAGATAAATTTGGAGATCGTCTGCATAAAAGATATGTTTGATTGTACGTCCGTCAAGTATGTCTCGTAGGTCGTTTACATATATACAGAATAGCAGGGGGCCCAGGACGGAACCCTGTGGAACGGCCAAAGTGGTTTCTAGCCAGTCAGAGTTACCATTTTCATTGGTAATAACCATTTGGGAACGACCTTGTAAGTATGATTTGATCCACAGGAGAGCCGACCTGGAGAACCCCAGTTGACGGAGCTTTCGCAGTAACTTAGATGGTGATACTGTATCAAAGGCCTTGCTAAAATCAAATAATAATAATAACGTCACTGTCTTCTTGTCGATGGCCATGCGTATATCGGCAGTCAGTTTAATTAAAGCTATCTGGGTACTATGATGTCTACGGAATCCGGCCTGGAGGGGGTCGAGTAGATTATTGCTATTAAATACTCCGTGATTTGGTCATCGGCAATCTTTTCGAGAACCTTGAAGAGAAAACAGAGCAGCGCTATGGGACGGAAGTCTGAAGTTGTTAATGGAGCTACCTTATTTTTAAGCGCAATTATCTGTACCTGCTTCCAAGAGCCCGGAAAGATTCCCTGATCAAAAGGGGAGTTAAAGATATTTGTGATATAATTGCCAATAATGGGTAGAGCTTTCACCAGAACACTGTGAGGAACTCCATCTACCCCCTTTGCCTGCGAGGAGAAGTGAGAAATTGTAAGTATTACTTCAGTTAAGTTCACCGGTTTAAAAGAAAAACCATTCTCATTTGCGGATAAAATTATGTCCGTTATTTCTTCAATATTTTCAAATGGGGACACGGAGATTCCAGCGAAGTGTGCGTTTAACTCTCTCGGCGTGAAACCATTCAGGTCTTCCTCTTTTCGCTTTTGCAGGAGGCCGACATTTCGCATTTCCTTCCAAATATCCTTATTAGCATCAAGAGTACCTGTGAGATGCCTATGTAGGAAGGAGTTGCGCTCTTGAGTAATGCGTATGTCAACCTCACTGCTGCGCCAAAGAAATTCACCAAGCAGTACTGCACACCCCGTAGCGTCTGTGGGTAGCATCACACTTGTCTATGAGTAGCCTCAACTCAGGACCAAGCCAAGGAGCAAATTTCTTTCTAATGTTAATAGATTTTAATGGTGCTAGCTGATCAATAGTAAGATTTAAATTTGGATTTAAGTTATGTAAAGCACCCCCCAAATCAGATTCAATGTAATTCATGCCCACGCAGTCACAGCGCGCCAGCAAATCATTGACTGTGTTAGGGCAAAGGGCAAATATTCTTATAATCCCTGTAAGAGAACGAGCCTCTTGCAGGCGCTGGCACGAATGTATTGATGGTGACATCAATAATAGCGTGTTTACCAAAGCTGGGTAGGCATTCATTCTTGTAGTCCAGTACCTCATCATTTTCATCTGAGAGGATTAGATCAATCCAGGTGTAAGAGTTCGGGGTATGTCGATGGGTTGAACCATGTTGCACAACTTGTAGATTCAGACTCCTGGCTAGGGTACGGATGTTATGTGCATCCGCATCGGATGCCAACGACAAGTCTGCATTCAAGTCCCCCATGATGATTTTGTGACTGTAGTCACTGCTGAGGTCCTTGAGAACCTCAAACAGGCCAGTGTCCTTTTGCATGGCAATATGCGGGGGTCTGTATATGACACCGATTAAAATGGGGGAAGAGCTACCCTGTTGCACTTGACAAAAGAGATACTCTGGGATAGATGATCTTCCCAGTCCCTCTGTGTTGGAGGATGCCAATTTAGTGATTGTGTAGTCATTACGTACATACAAGGCAACTTCACCCCATTGATATTTCGGTCTTGCCTAATCACTGAATAGCCATCAACCCGAATGAGACCGTCATCGACGCCGGGGCCCAGTCAAGACTCCGCTATGCCAAAGAAATGGTAGGAGGGACCCTCAGTTGAGTATAGGCGAAGTCTTTCAATACGCGACCTTAATGAGTTGAGGTTGAGGAAGCCCGCCCTAAGGAAACTCCCATCCCCCGTCCCTCCAACAGTAGCCGAGGCCAGTCACGATGCCTGTAGCGACTCACTAGCCTGCGCCGCTTCTTGCCTCTCGTTAGCATTATTGTTTAAATTTTTATTTGGCGGATGTTGTTTTGAAGCAGGCTGACACGCCGTGCGAATAGCCTGTAAGTCGGCAGCAGTTACGAAAACATGCGCACGCTTGCCGCCCTTGCGCCTAACCGGAAATATACCACCGGCATGCCAAACGTATTTAAAGCCGAGCCCCTGTGCAATGGACCTCAGGCTTTTAAAAGCCTGGAATTTCTCAGATGGTAACATTTCGTTAATAAATATTTTATGGTTTGGCATGTAGGCAGCAGAGTCCGGGTCCAGCAGCACAGGCTTGATTGTACTCGTGGATAGATAATTATTGGCGAGCGCGCGCTTGGCCCGCAGCACCTCTCTGATTAACCTAGCATTGGTGATCCTGGCAACACAAAGAGGGGGTGCGCTCGACCTAAACCCCAAGCCCCCCTCCTCCACGCCACTTAACTCCCTAATAGGACCCAGCGGTTGCAGAGCGCGGGCACTCTCAATGTCACCCCTCCCGAGAGAAGGGAAGACAGTGCTGAGTGTCGCAAAAGCAATATTAAGCAAACTCTCTTGTGAGATTTCATAGTTATTTTTCAAAACACCATTGATTACTATTTCACGACACTCAGTTGTCTCATCTCGAGCCCCCACGCCCCCTGACACGAGGAACGACCGCGGAGATCGGTCTACATATGTTCCGGAGTCAGGAATAGAGCCAGGAATGCTATCAACAGTAGGCGGAGGACCGCTGACCAACTTATGATCTAACTTAGATTCTAAGGCCCGGCAAGCACCATGGATACTCTCTATTTCGCCGTGAACTTTCCGCAAGTCGTCTTTAAAACCCTCGGTAGCATCCAGCAACAGCCTCGTGTTAGTGACAGTCTCACCTAGCACACCAGAATGGTTAGCAAGTTCTCCCTCAAGAGCAGATACCCTGGCAGTTAAATTAGCCATATCGACTGCAGGGCCCCCACAAAGAATAGGGTATACGCTGCGTGAATCAGGGCCCTTGCTCATGAGGGATTTAAGCTCATCCAGCTGTTCCTGGAGCATATCGAAGCGGCAGAAAAACAGGTCCATTGTACTCCCCGGTATCAATACATGGAAGAGTTCCATTAGAGTTGCCTCGCCTGGTGGTACCTCACGGGAAGAATGGTTCAGCTGGTCGTCCGTAGTAGAAGTAACAGTGGCGCCACCAGCAGCAACGACAGCAGCTACGGCAGTATCAACGGCTTTTTCCTCTCTGACAGCATTAACAGGTTCGGCAATGATGGCTGCGGCATCGACATCCTCAGCCGTTCATCGTCGGTTAAGAGTCACAGGCGCCTGCTGGCTACTGTGCCGTCCGACACTCGTTCTACTCGTCGCAGGCGCCAATGTTACGGCAACCGACTTTACACCGGTGTTGGTGACAAGAGTGGTAGCGCGCACTCCGCTCGCGCGTGAGTGTGTAAGTGTAGTCGGCGTCGACGCAGGGAGGGGCGGCCGGTGCACAGTGGGGCAAAACTGACTTTCCTCGTTCAAATCACTCTAGAGATCTGAATTTCCCACCGACTCTGATGATTTTTTTTAAAGAAAGCTGGAGAAATTCTCTATTGATCCCTCCTGGCCGATTTTTTAATTTTAGTAATGGCTCGCCCCTACATAAACGCAAACACTAAAAAGTTCGTTTCTGACGATCACATCACGATGCCAACCACCTAAATCAATGTATTTGGAGCTACAAATTAACACCCACACACACACACACACATACACACACACAAACACACACACGCAAACACCCACACACACACCCACACGCACACACACACACACACACGAACTCGTAAAATGGTAATCGTGCCCGAAGACGCAATCGAATCCGTGCAAGCTGTCGAAGCAACGAAAAATATTGCCCCGAGCGAAGTCTCCGGCGTAAATTCCGTGCAAACTTCCGGTGATAATTTGACCAGATTAGACGCCGAAATGTTCGATATTCTTCACTCGAAGAAAGGGGTTAAGTACGTTTACGAAAAATGTCAAAATTACTTACAAATTTTGCGACGTTATCTTTTTTTCCGTGAAAGCGAGCACAACAGCAACAGCGATGCTCAGCGAGAAATCGACGAAATTGACGAGACACTGGCACCACTTACCGAAGAAGCCATTATCGATGGTATACCCAAGGCATATCAGCGCAAGGTTCGGCTTTTGTTGCGTTATTGGAAAACAGTAGCACCCGAACGTCTCAAGTGGAGCAATGCCGGAATAGTGAGTATAGATGGCCGCACGGTAGAGCGTTCAAATATTATAGAATTACTGAACGATGTGGTTAGAAGGGGAAAAAATAACCATGAAGAAGCACCAGTTGGACGCATGGAGTTTTCTAAATTTGTTAAAACTTCCGATACTCCGACGAATTTAATAGGCAACAGCGAAGTTTCAAAAATTGGCAGAGTACTCACAGCGCCTTTGAATACGGCCAAACGACGACTGAATAAGGAAGACACGAATGCAGAGCCCTCTCCCGTGCTTATGAGGAGAAGAAAGGCTGAACAAAGTAAAAAAAGTGGTTACGATTCCAAATATAAAAACCGCACGCGCACGCACACACACACACACCACACACACAGACACACACACACGCGCGCACGTACGTACGAACGCACGCACGCACGCCCACACACACACTATTATTAAATTAAAAACATAATGAAAATTATATATTTGTAACCTCAAAAATAAAATAGTACGCGCGCCCAGCGCACTTGGATTTTGCTAGTCTACTAAATAATAGAAAAAAGTTACGGAAAAAACTTTCCATAATAAAATTTAAAATAAATAAATAATCTATTAGTATTCGATCAGAAGCTTAATCATATATGTGTGTGTGTGGGGGTGTGGGTGTGTGTGTATATGTGTGTGCGTATGTATGCGTGTGTGTGTGCGTATGTATGCGTGTGTGTGCGTATGTATGCGTGTGTGTGCGTATGTGTGCGTGCGTGCGTGCGTGCGGGCGTGCGTGCGTGCGTGTGTGTGTGTGTGTGTGTTAATTTGTAGCACCAAATACATTGATTTAGGTGGTTGACATGGTGATGTGATCGTCAGAATCGAACTTTTTAGTGTTTGCGTTTATGTAGGGGCGAGCCATTACTAAAATTAAAAAATCGGCCTGGAGAGATCGACAGAGAATTTCTCCAGCTTTCTTTAAAAAAAATCATCAAAATCAGTGGAAAATTCAGATCTCTAGAGTGATTTGAACGAAGGAAGTCAGGTTTGTCCCACTGTGCGGTGGTGGGGAGTCCTACGAGACTTTGTCGGTGTGCTATGCTGCGATGAGTTAATGGCGCTCACCTGTGCGCTCGTCAGCTTGACTACTTTTGATGGTTTCTAAGCTGCCAGGGACTGCTCTACATTGTAACAAAGATTGCACTGTCTCTCCCTCTTCTTATTTGCACATTTGGAGTGGCATGGCTGGTCGTATTGTGTGCATTTTCCAAGTGGGCGTTTACCGACCTCCTTGCACACCACACACCTATTTTCCATATTTGTTGTAGCGCTGGTTGTTTGAACCGTCCGATGGCTTTAGAGGTTATGTAGACCGTCTTCAAAGGAAAAGTGGCTCCTGGCTCATAGTATCCCATGCAATTTCATGGGAACTTCGGCGAAGAGCTTGACAGCCAGTGCAGCTACTTTCCTATAATCAAATCACTCCTCAGAGTGAAGAGGAGTTTAAAAAAGGCTCAAAAACTGCGAGAGCAGAAAATAGACGGTATAACTTACCCGACAGCCAGCGCCTTCGCCAGAGAGATAGAGAGAGAGAGCGAGTCCGCGCCGCGTGTGCCACGAAAGCAAGCGAGACAGCGAGCGACGAGCCGGCAGCCTACCCGCCTGCCGATTCGAAACAGCGAGTGAGAGAGAGAACGCGCAATTACTGTGCGAGCGATAGAGAGCGAGAAAGAGTCGAGTGAACCGGCTGCTCCTTCAATACGTAAGTTTTCTGCTCTCATCTCTCGCGTTTATTGTAAAGCCTTGCAAGGAAAAGGCCCCGTGCAAGTTTTCTGTGCCGTGTACGTGCGGGTGCGTGTCAGTCCGCCGTACTTTAACACCGCGCGCGAGAACAGCAGCTTCGCCGCGCGCCGTAACGTTCGCGCGTTTAAACCGTACCCGTCGCGCGCGGACTAACTTATTGTTCCTAATAGCACTAGCATTGTGCTTGTAAAGATTAAGTGTTTAATACAGTGTTAATTCTCGTTACTCGTCGCGTTGTTACTTATACAACCCGTCCTTCTTCCAGATACCGCCGCCTCCGCGGGAAAACGACTCCGCCGGTCGTTTTCATATCTGAGCATAACGGCCGCGCGCTTTACTCTTCGAGCGAGGTCTTTTCATTCAGCAATCCAATTAGTTGGAAAGCGAAGTTTGCGTGCGATCTTCGCGTTGTTTTCGGGATTTCAGGGGCAGATCCCCGGGCAAGTCATCTTAGTCTGACATCCGCGGCACCGTGTTGTAGGGCATCGCTGGCCTGTGGCTTTTTGGGATTTTCCCCCACTAGCCATACCGTTACAACTGGCACCACAACGTTTTGGGGGTGGAGAAGGACCCGCGGCGCGTACGTGATTCGCGGCGAAGCTTGGCGCGAAGAAGCTCAGCAGCGTAGCTGAGCGTAAGCTGCAAAGACTCTTCGTGCCGCAGCTCGTAGGCGCGTGTGTGCGTGTGCGTGACACAGCCGTGCTGTTACGAGAGTGCGGTCGAGAGGTTAAGCGAGCGATAGCCAAAAACCCTCGACCTAGAGTGCCGACGAGGAGAGATCTCGATCGCGGAAATTGTTGTTGGTTAATTGTTTTTAACAATTAAAACTTTTTCATAACAATGAAAAATTTTTTTTAACAGCAATAATTTTTTTATGGGTAATTAATTTTTTTTATTAATTTTATTTCCTCGATTCGATAATTTTTTTTTCTTTTTTTTCTCTCGTCTTCCCTATACGAATTATTTTTTTTTGGACGAAAAATAAAATTTTTTTTCTCGTGCAGTTCGTGGGAAATCGAGAGAAAGTCGGCAAGCACTCTCGGAGCAAAAAGTTGACTGTGCGCCCGAGTAAAAACTCGAGCGCAAAAATCTCCTCGAAGTTTAAAATTGTTTTCTATTTTTTTTAGGTGAAAATTATATTTACTTTTGTGTTTTTTTTGTGATATTATCCGTTTTGATAAATATATATATATTTTTTCACATATATTTATTTTAAAATTACAAGTGTGAGTAGTTAAGGGTAATTAATTACAAATAGTAATTAATTACAGAAATAGCTATTATTTAGAGCCGCATACGGGAAACCCTCGTGCGTTATCGAGGTTAAAAGCAACCGCCGAGCTCTTAGAAAATAATTCGGGTTCGCGTTGAAAAAGCTAGCACACGGATTGAAAAGGCAAACTCTCTCTGCCATCAATTTGGATACTACTCGCGCTAGTAAAATAAGTCCGTGGGAAAGCGCTCAGCCAATTGACACCATGGCCCGATCATCGCAGTTTGCGGAATCTGCGATACTCAATTGGGCGTATACACAGCTCGAAGAGGAGATTAACGAGGTCGTGAAAGCCCTTGGTCTACAGCAGTCAGATCTGCAGTCAGTTAATATGCTGACAACGATCAAGTGGCTCATGGGCGATTATAGTGCCGCCGATTTCGTGCCAGAGCCGGAGCTGTCGGAGCAGTAAGCGTTTGCCAAACGTGAGTAGTCCCGAAGGGCGTTCATCGACTTAACGTTGATGAACAAGTCTGGGCCGACTATTGTGGATCCCAATACCGACCTAGACCACCCGCACCCGATCATCACGCTCCTTGATGACCCGATAGTGAGGCAGAAACTCTCAGAGTTTCGGAGGATGAATGCGCCACCACAAGCACATAATGCAGTGGTGGAACCAGTGGAAGTGGCAAACGTCCAGGAGGGTTCCGGGGCAGAGCTATTGAGCTCCGCAGCATCTACCGGGACATCTCCAGCCGAACTCGAGGGACAGCTTCAACAGCTACAGCTCCAACAGCAACAGCTCCAATAGCAACAACTGCAACAGTAACAACTGCAGCAGCAAATACAGCAACAGCAGCTGGAGCAGCAACAGCAACAAAGGCTGGAGCAGCAGCAACGGCAGCAACTGCAACAACAACAGGAGCAGCAGCGACGGCAGCAGAAGTAGCAGCAAGAGCAGCAGCAGCCGCAGCAAGCGCTCCTGTACGGGCAGCGCAGGCAACGACAATACCAGCGCAACCAGGAAGAAGAGTTGTTGTTGGCACGGAATAGGCAGCACGAGTTCTGTCAGCAATCGTGAAACCCGCCGCAGCCACAAAATCTGGAGTGGCCGCGACAACATGAGTCGCGAACCGCTGGGATAGCAGTGGGAGACAGCATACTATCGGAGCAGCAAAACACTCATCGAGGAGGTTGAAGAGCTTAAGGAGAGTGTGCGAACACTGCAAAGAGTTCGACATCCAACCTCAAGTACGCACTTGGAGGGAGTTCAACCCCCGAGCACGGGCCGTAAACGAGGATCACCGTACGTGAACTTCCAAGACACACTCACGTATGCAGAGTTCAACAGCAGCAGCCCGAGTCTTCAGTCCTCAACAGATGCTGGGAGGAATAATGCCAGAAATTCTTCCCAGCGCCAGACAAGGAATGGCGTGACTCAGGACCCGTCTGAGAGGCATACGTATTTGCCTCAGCAGACCAACCGTGATGTGGGCCAGATAGTCCGAAAATGGCACATCAAGTTCTCAGGGTCCTCAAAGGAGCAGAGCGTCGAGTTATTCCTCATGAAGGTAGAGGAATGCAGAACTCTAGCTAATCTAACACACGACGAGGTGCTTTCGTCGTTGTCAGAGCTCCTAACGGGGATAGCAGCCACCTGGTACCGGAGTAACCACCATACATGGCGATCGTAGCCAAATTTTAAAGAGGCCATAATGCACATGTATGGCGGGGACAGGGAACATCAGCAAGGCATCCTGGCGGAAATAAACGCGAGGACTCAAGGTAGAGACGAACTCACGCGTGATTACGTAGTAAATCTCCAAGCCATGATACTCAAGTTGGTGCCGGTGCCTAGCACTGCTCAACAGATAGACATGTTGTACCGGAACATGCGGCCAGAACCTGGACCTGGGCCGGGAAAATGAATTAGCGCTCGCGGCAGATAAGGTGTATCACTCACCACCACCTCCCGAGCGCACATACTTGCCAGAATTTACCTACGTGCCCACAGAGACGCCCACGGATCAGCCGAAAAAGCAGAATCCAGGTGCGGCGGCGGTGGGGCACCAACAGTATGAGCCTGGAGAGAGCCTCGAGGTTATGTTCCGTCGGGTCATGGCCGGATGCTCATCGGCCTTGACAAAGAAAGGCATCGGCGAGAACAGGGGGCAAAAGCCTAGCCCGCCGTCAACCAGAAAATCTAAGAAGAAGGGTAACTGGGAAAATAGGCGGCGAGAGGGCAGGCAAGTTTCAAACCAGCCTAGTGGGGGTAATAGCTCTTCCCACCAGGCTAGGTCTCAAAGTCCAAGAAATAACGGACCTCCACAAAGGCCGGAGTACCGAAGGAAATCCGGATATGAGAAAAAGAGAGGCATTCGTAAGCTCAATGCTGCCGGAAACCAACAGGGAAACGACCAAGGGGTAAGTGCCCGTGATTCCACTGAATGAAGTCAACCAAGAAACTTGCCCGCGATGATAGCTTCAAGTAGGTGTAGCCGGTTACAGGCTACGAGCACTCTTCGATACAGGAGCTTCCTGGACTGGGATTCCATTGGCCTACAGCTCGCTACGGCCTGTGGAAAAGAGTTAATCCCAGCCAGCGGCCTAACGGCAAGGGTGGCAAACGGGCAGAGCATACGAGTGGTTGGCTATGTATTTCTGCCCATGGTCGTGGCTGACGTGTGCAAAGACGTACGTGTCGCAATAATGCCATATCTAGACACGGAGTGCTACTTGGGGGTGAACTTCATTAAGAAGTTTAGCGACGTCTTAGACCCCACAGACAACACGCTGCATCTCAAGGATGACGATGCAAGCGTAAAGTTAGAAGTAACCGCCATCAGCTATAAGGTTGGCGGACCCAACAGAGGAACAGCGCAAAGAGGTAGAAGTTTTAGTAGCTCAGCTGATCGGAAACAGCCTTGCACCACTAGGGTGTACTTCGTGGATCGAGCATGCAATAGACGTCGGATCTACAAGACCCATTAAACAGAGGTACTACCCTGTATCTCAGAAACTCGAGAAAGAGATGCACAAACAGGTGGAGCAAATGCTAGTCGCGGGAATAATAGAACCCTCAACAAGCGGCTGGTCAAGCCCAGTGGTAATGGTACGCAAGTCCAACGGGAAGTTCCGTTTCTGCGTGGACTTCAGAAAAGTGAATGCAGCGTCAAGGCCAGACGTGTACCCGTTACCATACATGGAAAGTATCTTGCGTACACTGTAGAAAGCACGATACATCTCCACGTTGGATTTCAGCCGTGCGTACCACCAGATACCACTTAGCCTGGAGTCCAAAGAGACTACGGCCTTCACCGTGACAGGCAAAGGGTTTTTTCAATTTACGAGAATGCCCTACGGTCTCTCGATTGCCGGAGCGTCCTTCCAGAGGCTGATTGACAAAGTCATAAGCCCCGAACTCGAACCTTTTGCTTACTCGTATCTCAACGTTATAATAATAGTCACAGAGACATTCGAGGAGCATAAAGAGGTTCTAAAAAGAGTTCTGGACAGGATGCAGGACGCAGGCCTCATAATAAATCGCGAGAAGAGCGTCTTCTGCCGCGATGAGGTCCAATACCTCTGGGTCATAGTAAATAGAGATGGTTTTATGCTAGACCCCGAGAAAATAAAGCCCATCATGGAGTATCCGGTACCGAAAAACCTCCGTCAGGTAAGACGTTTCTTAGGAATGTCCTCGTGGTATAGAAAGTTTTTATTGAACTTCGCCACAATTGTCGAACATCGAAAGGGCTCGTTGAATAATGTCCCAGATGCCCTTTCACGGATGTTCGAGGAAGAAGAGCCAGCGGTCACCGCGTTAGAGCTCGAACGTGATACAAACCACCACTGGTACCTCAAGATCGTGAGAGGTTCAACAGCGGCCGTGAGACTTCCCCACGTTCAAGCTGGCGGGGGGGAGACTGTACAAGTACGAACCAAATGAAGTCATAGACGAATCTCTCGGCGACGACGATGCATGGAAGTTAGCAGTCCCTCACGAAAAACGACGCGAAGCACTGAGAGAATGTCATGACCTTCCAACTGCTGGACACTTGGGCCGCGAGAAGACTCTAGATAGAATAAGGCGGAAGTATTATTGGCCACACATGTCTGGAGATGTGGCCAGATACTTGAACCAGTGCCAAATTTGCCAGCAGTGCAAAGTCGAACAGCGCCCTCCAGCAGGATTCATGGGACGTCGCATTACAGAGCGTTCATGGCAAATCGTGGCCAGCGACATTATGGGACCCCTCCCAAAAACCAAGCACGGCCACGAATACATTCTCATCTTCCAGGACCTCTTCACACGCTGGATTAAAGTAATTCCCATAAAAAGGGCAGATGGTAAATCGGTAATAAAAGGACTCAACGAACGAGTATGTCTGCGATGCGGAGTCCCGGAGTTGTTTCTCTCCGATAACGGGACTGAATTTAAGAATGCACCCTTGGAGGCATTCTTAAAGGAGAGAGGCGTACATTACACGTTTACGTTCCCATACTACCGAACGGTGAAGACAATGATCATGTCTTACGCAGGGGAAAATCACCGGTCTTGGGATGAGAAACTGAATGAGCCGGCGTTCGCGTACAATACAGCCTAGCACAGCTCTATAAAGATAAGTCCTGCCATGCGCATTTACGGCCGACAGCCTGACTCCCCGAAGACACTAAGGCGGGAGGAAGATAGGCTAGCCGAAGAGCAAGGGCAGCAAGAGACGATAGATAATTGGGTGGCGCGCATGGACAAGCTCCGCGAATTGCATGTTCAGGCGGCGGCCGACGCGCAATCGGAGCTGGCGAGATAAGCCAAATACTATGACGCTCATCGTCGACCTCCAGAATTCTGTCTAGGCGATCGTGTATGGAGAGAGAATGAGGTACTATCCTCTGCAGCTGAGGGGATTTCTGCCAAATTAGCCCCGAAGTACGCGGGGCCATACACGATTGTGAATATTCTAGGCGAAAACACCTACGAAATCCTGGGTGAGGATGGTCAGAGGATACGTCCAGTCCATGCGCAACAGCTCAAGCGGTACGACTCCGCAGAAGTAGCCCAGTCGTTACCATCGAGGGACTCTTCCACCAAGCGTACCGAGCCAGCGGGCAATGTAGTTAGCCAGCAGGATATACAGCCTCGGGCGACGGTTAAGTGGCGAGGTCTATCTCCCAAGACCGCGCTATTAGTTAGGCCAGGAAAGCGTGCGAGCGATGTCCGGCCTACGCGTGTGGTCTGTCCAACAGAGCCCAAGCGAGGCTCAGGGAGGCCAAAGGGCTCGAAGAAGAAGTCCGCACTTACTGATGCCGGGTCAATTAGCCCCCGTCGAACCAGAGCGTCCAAAAAGCGCTAACTATGCCGTTCAAGAATTGTGTCGTCCGTACTAACCCGTGTTCGTCCTTGTTTTCCGATCCTGATACTCCACCACTTTCCGGGATCAATTTGCCTATTGCAGAAAATACCAGGCCTCACTCCAGAGGTAGCGGAGACGGCGAAGCAGGTGATCGCTGGACTAATCCAGTGTCAACCTGACCCCGCCGTCATCGACTTCCTGGAGCAAGTGGTGGAGGGCATTGATGCTGTGACACTGGCACCTCCGCCAGTGGAAGAGCCCTTCAACCTCGTGATCGAGGGGATAGAGGCGCCGGAGCCAAGAAGGGGACCCTCGGGACCGGCCGATGCAGGCGCCGGTCCGTCCCCGCTCCGGCGACCTCATCCTCCGGAGGAGCAGCGGGAGGAGAGCGGGATCCGGCTTCAAGAAGAGGCACCAGCCGAGCCGACTGATGCAGGCCGAGTTCCCGAAGAGGAGACGGCCAGAGCCCAGCATTGTGCGCCGGAAGTTGACGCCCCAAAAAGAGCACCGACCGATGAAGTCGGCGCGACCTGGGTTCCGGTGGAGCAGGCCCTTGAGGAGGCGCGGCGCCTCAGAAGTCCTCGCGCGCTGCGGAGGACACTGCCCTGGCCGCACTGGAGGTTTTTCTCCAGTGCCACGGTAAGGCCGGCGAGCGGCAAGCCGGAAAATGGGTAGGAATGGCCCAAGGCCGGCGCGAAGAGCTTGCGGCCGCCGCAGAGATCAGGGCCGCCAGACTGCGCCGCGCCGCCTTGCGGAAGGAGGAGGAGGCTCGTCGGGCTCGTGCGCAGGAGCGCATGGAAGAGGCCAGGCGAAGCAGAGAATAGGCGGAGGGACGGCGCGCCGGGCTAAGGAAGAGGCCCAGCGCCGTCTACAACAAGAAGAGGAGCGCCTCCGGAGGGCGCTCGAAGAGGAGCAGGCGGCCCGAGAGGCATTAGACGCGCAGGCGCTACCGCGTTGCTTCATGTGTAGCGAGCTTGGGGTAAAGAAGTCCAAGAACTGCCCCAACCATATGCGAGTCACGGCAGCCATCTTCGTGTGTGCTACCGTGCAAGCTACATCGTGCGACCGCTCTCTCTGAGTTTTTTTATCGTCCGCGCCGAGGATACAGTTATATCGAATGTGATAGGAGTGGAGGCGCCGACTCTTGTGAGTGCGAGAAAGAGAGAGATAGAGAGAGAGAGCGTGTCCGCCCTGCGTGTGGCACGAAAGCAAGCGAGACAGCGAGCGAGGAGCCGGCAGCCTGCCTGCCTGCCGATCCGAACTAACGAGTGAGAGAGAGAAAGAGAGAGAGCGCGCGCAACTACTGTGCGAGCGACAGAGAGCGCGAGAGAGTCGAGTATACCGGCTGCTCCTTCAATACGTAAGTTTTCTGCTCTCATCTCTCGCGTTTATTGTAAAGGCTTGTACGGACATCGCCCCATGCAAGTTTTCTGTGCCATGTACGTGCGGGTGTGTGACAGCCCGCCGTACTTTAACACCGCGCGCGAGAACAGCTGCTTCGCCGCGCTCCGTAACGTTCGCGCGTTTAAACCGTACCCGTCGCGCGCGAACTAATTTATTGTTCCTAACAGCACTAGTGTTGTGCTTGTAAAGATTAAGTGTTTAACACAGAGTTTAACAACGAGTGTTAATTCTCGTTACTCGTCGCGTTGTTATTTATATAACCCGTCCTTTTCTCGGATACTGGCGCCTCCGCGGGAAAACGACTCCGCCGATCGTTTTCATATCTGAGTATAGCGGCCGCGTGCTTTACTCTTCGAGCGCGCGCTTTTCACTCAGTGATCCAATTAGGTGGACAGCGAAGTTCGCGTGCGATCTTCGCGTTGTTTTCGGGATTTCAGGAGCAGATTCACGGGCAAGTCATTTTTGGCTGACACCCACGGCACCGTGTTCTAGGGCATCGCTGGCCTGTGGCTTTTTGGGATTTTCCCCCACTAGCCATCCCGTTACAACAGATATTTGCAGTTTTTTTCAGATATTTACAGTTTTTTTAAATAATAGTGTAGAAATAAAGGTACAGATAAAAGGTATTAACAGTTGTTAACCATTTTTTACAGCTACCCTTGCAAAAATCGAAAATGTAGTAAATTGTTTAGTAAGTGTAATGTTACAATTTAATAATCGCATACAATTAATAAATGGAGGAGGACTTGGTAAAAAAACGTCATGGCGTGACTTGGCGGGAAATCGAACCCAGGACCTTTCATTTTCGCGACGAGTGCTCTGACCACTGAGCTACCGATGCCAGTGCGCATCCTCGAGTCATCCTCATATTGCTGCTATATGCAACCCGTTCCGCCTCGTCATCTTGTGCATTCTATGCACACGTAAAAGTAGTAAAGTGTAATAAAGTGTAAGAAAATGTAATAATATGTAGTTTAATGTTGGATTTCGGACATATTTTACATCTTTTTACAATTATTTACCTTTATTTACACTTATTTACACTTATTTACACTTATTTACACTTATTTACACTTATTGGCACTTATTTACACTTATTGGCACTTATTTACACTTATTTACACTTATTTACACTTATTTAAAGTTATTTACACTTATTTACACTTATTTACACTTAATTACATTTAGTTACACTATGTTGCATTTTTTTTACATATTTTTTACATTTTTCTACGCTTTCCTATTGTTCATAAAATTTTTATTAACCATAAGAATCTATAAATATAAAAAAATGTAAAAAAGTGTAAAAAAATGTAAAAAAAAGTGTACAAATATGTTAAAAACAGTAAAATAGTGTATTAACATATTATAATGTAAAAAAATATAAGCACCCTGGCGGAAATTATAAAATGTAAAAAACCGTAAGTAAATGTAAGAAAAAGTAAGAAAATGTAAATTAGTGTAAGAAAATGTAAGAAAATGTATAATGTAAACAAACGTAAGAAAGTGTACTTTTTTGTTGGATTTCGGACACTTTTTACGTTTTCGTACACTTTCTTACATTTTATTACAATTTTTACCTTTTTTTTTTAGTATCTTACGTTTCGTTACATTGATTTACATTTTATTACTTTTTCATTTTTATCTTTAATTATAAAATTACTTTACAGTTTTTTACAACTTCTTACAAATTCTTATACATTATTATATCTTGTTACAATTTTTTCACGTCGTTTTATATTTTTTTTATTTTTTATTACATATTCCTACACATAATTATACTTTTTTGTACTTTTTGACGTCTTTTTACATTTTTTTACATTTTTTTTACTTTTTATTACATATTCCTACATTTTATTATACTTTTTTATACTTTCTTACGGTTTTTTATATTTTCTTATACTTTTTCACGTCTTTTTACATTTTTTTACATATTCCTACGCTTTATTATATTTTATTACACTTTTTCACCTCTTTTTACATTATTTTACATATTCCTACGCTTTCTTATATTTTATTACACTTTCTCACGTATTTTTACTTTATTTTATATTTTATTGCGTATTTTTTGTTTATTTACATTTTTATACGTTCTATTACGTATTTTTTCATTTACTTACAATTTTTTACATTTTATTATGTATTATCAACTATTTTCTATGTTTTCTTACATTTTTATATTTTTAAACATGCTATTTTTATCTATTGCATTTTTTATTATAAATTTTACAATCATAATTACAAAAAAAACTTCTGTGTAATGTATGTGTTATATAAATTTTGTAATATGGTAAATTTCAATGCATAAAATATGCAATGTTCTAGCTGACTCTGTCAGTCTACACTGTGTAGGAAACTATTAAATAGGTAAGTCTCACTGGGTAGAAGTCTGCGAAATACATAGTGATGTATTTTAATACAACAGATATCCTGAAATGAGTTCTTACACCCTGACTAAACTTAGAAATTAACTAGACGAGCCAATATTACCAGGGAAAACTAGCTACCCATTTTGCGTTGAACCATACACACAGCACTTTTATATCCCCCAGTTCCTATTACTTATCCCCTCACACTCTAAAGCACTAACACTCAAAGATCACTTAGAGCTACAGAAGCAGCAAAATAGGCCTGGACGGTCTGGGCTGGCACTATTCCATGGATGCCAGTCTGCTGTACGTCAGTAACCACGCCACCTGGGAGGAAGATACTGACAGAGGCCGTCAATTGTATATCAATATCAGGGACTGCCTCAGCCTAGGGATCAACAAAGCACATGAGCAGCAGATCAGTCCCTATTCTGACGGACAACCGAGGAGAGATCCTAAAAATCACATATGACTAATAAATAGAGGACACACAAAACATACCATGCAAATGAAAAGTCTTCAGCAATGGATGTTGTTCACTCGCTGTACCAGCTACCTGTAACCACTAAAGGGGAAGGACTGGTGGAGACCTTCAACCGTTGTTTCACTGCTGGAAACAGCCCCTCCCTGAGAGTCGCTGAAGACACAAGCAACAGATTAACTGTACACATAGTCACTAGTATCAGAGCCAAACAAGGAAGGTTGGGCAACTAGAAACCACACATTAATTAATAAATAGATGACCCAGACAACATTTCCACACCCAAGAAACAGTCTGCAGCAGTGCCCGTCGTTTACACTACTCTCCTTGCCACAGATACCTGCAACAAGAGAAAGTACCATCAGCTCACCTATCAGAGAGGTTAGGAACGAGAAAGGGCTTACTAAATCTGCTCTCGACGTTGAAACACTGCCTTCCCATCTCCAACGAATCATCGTTAATCGGCGGACACGATGAAAGGGATGACATTCACCACTGATGCAGTTGCTGACATCACACATAGCAATACACCATGGACACATGCGCTCAAAGGCATGTCGCACTAGCACTACTCGCTATAGAGTAGCAGAAAGCGCGCGGGGTCCATATCTTATCCTATAGATATATCTTATACACAGGAAGCACTCGCGGTCGCGCGAGTCGCATATGTTTTTCCGCTGTAGGTACTTGGTGTGCGAGCATAGCCTAGTCGAGGTAGCCGTTACGACTGCTGCAATAGTACTCATGCACGCAGGTCGCAGGGCTAAGCCAGGTCAGTATTGAGCTTTCTCCTTCTGTTTTTCTCTTTTCCGCGGTATTAGTGTATATGTGCATATGTGCCACGAGTATTTTTTTTTAATTGAGATTGTATATATCTATATAGGGCGTAGCTCCCCTAGTTAGATATGTTAGTTCTAACGAAATAAAAAATTAAATATATAATAAAAGGCAAAAAATGTAATAATTTGTATAGAAATGTAAAATGATGTAAAAAAATGTAAGTTTCTGTAACAAACTATGAAGTGATCCACGTTCTTAAATTTTCTTGTATTATTTCTTTCCACCTTTTTTTATGTTTTGGTTCCAAGGTGATAAAAAATATAATATATAATGAAAGGCGGAAAATATGTAATAAATTGTGTAGAAATGTAAAATTATGTAAAAAAATGTAAATTCCTGTACAAAACTATAAAGTGTTACACTTTCTCACGATTGATTACATTTTTTCGTTCTCTTTTGAGACTTATGTACAGTTTTTCATATTTTGGTTCTAACGAAATAAAAAATAAAATATGTAATAAAATGTGAAAAAATTTAATAAATTGTATAGAAATGTAAAATTGAGTAAAAAAATGTAAGTTTCTGTAAAAAACTGTAAAGTGTTACACTTTGTTACATTTTATTACATTTTTTTGTTCTTTTTTGTCATTTTTTTTACACTTTTTCATATTTTTGTTGTAACAAAATAAAAAATATAATATGTAATAAAATGTGAAAAAATGTAATAAATTGTATAAACTGTAAAATTATGTAAAAAAATATAAGTTTCTGTAAGAAACTGTAAAGTGTTACACTTTCTTACATTTTATTATATCTTTTCATTCCTTTTGTTACATTTTTTTACATTTTTTTACGTTACGTTAAAATAAATGAAAAAATGCAAAATTTTAAAAAAGTCAAAAACCGTAAGAAAATGTAAGAAACTGTAAAAATATGTAAGAAAATGTAAGAAACTGTAAAAAACGTCCGAAATCCAATATAAATATACGATTACTTACATTTTCTTATGATTTCTTACGTTTTTTTACAGTTTATTACACTTTTTTAACATTTTCGATTTACGCTAGGGCAACTGTAAGAAAGCATAAAAAAACTACAAGAATGTGTTATAAAACTGTAAAAACATGTAAGAAACTGTAAAAAAGGTATAATCAAGTGTCCATAAATGTAAGAAAGGGTAAAAACACTATAATCAAATATTAGTAAGTATTAACTAGGGGGACCGAGCTCCCCTGCGTGTCTTCGAGACGCCACCCCCCCCCACCCCCACACACACCTGCTCCTCGCTTCGCTCGTCGCCCCCCCCTCTCCCTATGTAAAAACTTCGCTTTTACATAATAGGCAGGACTGCAATGCTCAGAAGAACCTTATAATTTTATTATTGCAAAATTATTATATAAAGAACCACAAGATATTTAATTTTTAAGACTACTATAAAGAGCATAATATAATGTCAACAATGTTTTAGTTTGTATAATATGTTTTTTTTTTGTAGAAAAAAGAGAAATAGATATTTCGTTTCTTTAATTATTTTTTACCAATGTGTTTATCAGGTTGAATATTGTAATCAAATGTACTTTTGTATCTCATTATTATATTTTTGTAATTATATTATCTTTGGATATCGATTTTTCCGATTTTATTGATAGCTATTCTATTTAATATTTCTGTATCAAATCGAATTCTGTTAAATAATAAGCGAAAATTGACTATGTAAGGTGCATCGATGCATTAAAAATCGTGTTATAAGTTTCGATACCGATTGATTTTACATAAAAATGTTAAATGGGAAAAATTTTTGTTTTATTATAATCTACAATTTTTACCTTTAACATATTTGTGTAAAATTAAATCCTGTGACGTTATAGCCGACATTCATCCATTTTATGCATATTTAAGCCTTTAAAATCGTTTTTATAGGTCTAACTCGCCAGGTATTGATTTTACGGAAAAATGTTAAATGGGAAAAAGTTTTATTTTATTATAATCTATAACTTTTACATTTAACATATTTGTGTAAAGTTAAATCCTGTGACGTTATAGCTGAAAATTTTCCATGTTATGTATATTTAGGCGTTTAAAATCGTTTTTATAGGTCTAACTATAAATATATAAAATCTATATATAAAATATAGAATTTATATAAAATATAAATCTATATATAAAATCGTCAGATACTGATTTTTTATGCAAATGTTAAATGGGAAAAAGTTTTGTTTAATTATTATCTACAACTTTTGTATTTGACACTTTTGTATAAAATTAAATCCTGCTAAGTTATAAACGAAAATCGACCATTTTAGGTACATTCAGGCGTTAAAAATCGTCTTTATGAGTTTAGCTCATCAGGAATCAATTTTACATGATAATGTTAAATGGGAAAAAGTTTTGCTTCAATATTATCTACAATTTTTGTATTTAATATTTATGTGTAAAATCAAATCCTGCTGAGTTATAGTCGAAAATCGTCCATTTTTTACCTTTTTTGACGTTTTTTCGCATTTGTGTTGGTAAATATTGCTTGGAGCAAAAGATTTCCAACAGAAAAAAGGTGTCTTTTAATTAATTTTAGCAGATAAGCCTATAGATATTAGCTTAAAAATAATTTTTCTAGACATTAAGGTTAAAAATCGATTTTTTGAAATATTTCTTTGTGCTCCCATTTCTAAAATTCTCCATCGATCATCTTCTCTAGGAAACTGTCAGTTACGTATAATTAGACGAGTATTTTCTCCAAAGCCCGTTTGGATCCATCGAAATTTCGCTGAGATAATCGGGTTACTTGATTACATACATACGTACCGACATACATACATCTCCAAAAACGCTTAAAATGAACTCATTGTGGGTGGAAAATAGTTTTTATATCGTAAACTTTCAGATTTTGAAGTGTTACAATTTTCGCATTGACGAAAATATAAGGCTCTCCCGAGAAGCGGTCGTGCCTACAAAACTGTAAGAAAGTGCTAATAAATCTGAAGAAGTGTAAAACCTGTAAAAGAATTTTTGAATTATGGGTATCAAAGAAAGTGTTACAAAGTATAAAAAAAACTATAAGATAGTGTACAAAAATGTAAAAAGTGTAAGGTAAGTGTAGAAAAAGATAAAAGAATGTAAAAAACGTCTGAAATCCAGTAGTTTTTTACACTTTTTTTTACACTTTTTTACATTTCTTTACACTTTTTTACATTTTTTACATTTTTTTACAATTATCTACATTTATTTACATTTTAAAATTTTTGCTAGGAAAATATAACATTATAAATCGAAAGAATCATGTCAAATATGAAGTTATGTGGTCGATTGATTCTAAATATTTCCTGCGGTTCCTAGTCGAAATCATTTTTGCGAATAACTATGAATAACTGTAAATAACTGAAAGTAACTGAAAATAATTGTTTGGTTTGGGACTTAAATAATGGTTATTTTCATTTATTTACAGTTATTTATAGTTTTTCACAGATATTTACAATTACTTACAGTTATTCACACTTTTGTGAATTAATAATTGTAGAAAAAAAGTACTAACAACAGTTATTAACAATCACTTACATTTTTTTGCTGTTATTTACAGTTATTTACAGTTAGTTACAATTATTAACAGTTGTAACGCGGTTCAGTTAGGGAGAGCGTAGTAATCCCTCTCAGGGGTTCGCGAGGTAATATACTAGCGTTCTATACGCCCGGGCGACTCGCCATTGTAGAATCCCCTGTTGGCCGGCAAGAAGTTCAGTGGCATAGGTAATGGACAAGCGCACCCGGCTTCTATTGTAGAAAGCTTAGGGCGCTTTCTACCAGAGCCGAAGCTGCGAGCTGTCGCTGCTGCCAACTGCTGCCCGCGAACTACTGGCTGCTAGCTATGAACTAGCCTCACCTACGCAGCCAGTCTTTCCCGTACAACACCGCTGACCTAACCTCAGCGGCTCGAAGTTACTTACTCCCGTTACTGATGATCCTCTAGGAGGCAATGCCTGCGACTAGCTGCAGCACTGAAAATGGTAGAGGGCGGTATTCGGGGAAAACATACTTAGGTTAGGCGCGCTAAATAAGAATGCGTAACTCGAGAAGTAAGATAAAATAGATAAGGTTTATTAATCGTAGTATTGAGTCGCGCTAGGGGCGCGAGACCCGAACAAAGTTAAAACAATAAACACGCGTAGTCCGAGACTTGGCGACCGATGCCGCCGACCTAACCTCCGCGCGAGGTTAGGGTTTCGCGCGCACGCGGCCGCTGCGCAAGCGGCAACAGATACAGTGGCAGGGCTGCTCCCTCGCTCACTCGCTACAATAATGCAGACCTTACACGTGTCTACTTACTCGTGGCTGGTCAGCCATACCGCAAGTCGCAGTCTCGCTGTCTCTCTCTCTCTCTCTCGCACTCGCTGCAAGATTGGCGGGGATGGAGCCTGGCTTATCTCGTTGCCTCTCACTTACCCCGTCATGACGCTCTCTCTCTCTCTCTCTCTCTCTCTCTCTCTCTCTCTCTCTCTCTCTCTCTCTCTCTCTCTCTCTCTCTCTCTCTCTCTCTCTCTCTCTCTCTCTCTCTCTCTCTCTCTCTCTCTCTCTCTCTCTCTCTCTCTCTCTCTCTCTCTCTCTCTCTCTCTCTCTCTCGTGTTATAAATGCCTAGTGTTATAAATGCCTTCAGTTTGGTCATAAAGCCAAACACTGCACTAAGGATGTATGCTGTAGCCACTGTACTGGAAAACATGAATATGGCATGTGTAAGAAGGAAGGCGACGCCCGCTGTGTCAATTGTGCATCTGCGAACATCAAGAACGTAGCACACTCAGCTCTTGACAAGTCAAAGTGCCCGTTACTAAGGAGTAAAATCGAGCGGAAATCTACCCGTATAGATTATGGATAACACACCAGTATGTAATATACAGTCCACGCCTTTCTTCAATGTTGCTCACACGAGTGCCCACTCAATCGACGCCCACCTATTGAATCTTCGTTCTGCGGCAATAGATAATAACATCTACGTGTTCGGCATTAGTGAATCGTTTCTCAAACCTGGCTTTCCCTCTAATCTTGTCGAGATCCCAAATTTTACATTCTTCCGTGTCGATCGACCAAGCATAAGGCAGGGCGGTGTCGCTATTTATGTACACAACTCGATCTTAGCAAAAGAAGTATGCCGCTCTAATCAGCCGGAGGTATACGTGTTGAGGCCAGAGTTTTTGTTCCTCGAGCTGACTTTCTCTGGAATCAAAATACTATGCGGTACGATCTACAGCCCTCCGAAAGCTGGTTATTGGTCGGACGTCGAGGAGGCTATAATGAGCTGCCCGAGCGCGTACGACTTCTCGTTTATCATGGGTGACTTTAATATTGAATGGAGGTCCAATTGCTCAACTAGGAATACACTCGCCGACTCTCTTACATGCTGCCACCTTGAGCCGCTGGTTTTCTCGCCGACTTACCACCACGATGAAAATACACACCATACTATAGACTACATCTGCGTATCCGATATATCAAGAGTCTTATCGCACCATCAAACGCATATTCCGAGTATCTCTAAGCATGATGTACTTTTTGCCAGCTTTTCGTACACCGTGCCGATTTTCGAGCCATCTCCCATCAAGCGCCGATGCTATAAAAACTTTAGTGTAGAGAAACTTCTGGCAGATCTAGCAGCGGTTCATTGGGCGGACTTTTATTGTTCAGACGACATCGACTTTAAAGTGGCTTTTCTTACAGAATCAGTTCTGAAAGTGTATGACACGCATGCGCCGTACCGTACTTTCACACCTAAGAAGCCTCCCACTCCATGGGTAACTTTTGAAATTAAGAAGATGATTTCGGCAAGAAATAAGGCTTGGCGGGCGTTTAAAAGGAACCGCTGTGAGATCACGCATGCACGTTACAAACGCCTTCGTAACACGGTAAAAATTACGGTTAGAAATGCTAGGTATAATTACTACAAAAATAGGCTTCGAAATTGCGCATCATCAGCAGATATGTGGAAAATTATACGTGAGATTGGCATCTGCAGCTCCCAAGAAAATGCCAATGCCTGCTGATCCCGATACCTTCAACAACCACTTTATAGGACCATCGAGTATTTCTCAGACACCTTTAGTTCTATCGCCACCTACTGTTGAGCCCTCCATCAGATTTGACTTCAAGCAGGTTGGAGTGAATGATGTTCTGGAAGCGCTAGCATCCTCACGCTCTAATGCCCTCAGTCCAGATAGTATACCTCTTCGTCACCTCAGAGAATGCTGCCCTGTTATTTTGGAACCTCTAGCAGATATCTTCTCAAGCTCATTAATTAGCGGCTACTTTCCGATGGAGTCGAAGCGGGCTATTATTCGCCCTCTCTCCAAGTGCAAGTCCGCAGCGGGACCAGCAGATTTTAGGCCGATTAGCATTCTAAGCACGGCCTCGAAGCTACTCGAATCTGTAGCCCTTCGCCAAATCTCCAATTTTGTGGAGGATCAAAATTTGCTCGACCAGTTTCAATCTGGTTTTCGCAAGGGATACAGCACACACTCTGCAGTTATCAAGGTCGTTGACGATGTCAAAAATGCAATTGATAAGGAGCAAATTACCTTAACTATCGCCATCGACCAGACTCGCGCTTTCGATCTGGTTAACATCGATATTCTTATCGAAAAACTAAGAGTATTAGGCTTCCCAGATAGAGTTTGTAATTGGACTAAATCCTATCTCTCTGATCGCTCCCAAGTGGTGGTTTTTCCGAATGGAGATCGCTCAGCCTCTCTGTATAGAAATTCTGGAGTACCTCAAGGCAGCCTCCCAGGACCGCTGCTCTTTTCGCTGTTCATAAACGATTTGCCTAAAGTTTTGAGATACAGTAAGCATCACCTTTACGCTGACGATTTCCTTATTTACATTCACTGCAACCCTTCGGAAGTTCTTGATGCCATCTCTAAAATCAATGACGATCTCAGATCTATCTCTCGCTGGGCTCAAGATAATGGTCTCTTAATTAATAGCCGCAAGACTAACGCACTGTGGATGGGGTCGCGTTACTTTATTGATCACCTTCGTGACTACGATCTGCCTCCTATTCTTATTGAGGGCGTACAGATAGTCCCTGGCGTATCTTTAAAGTTCCTCGGAGTAACTTTGGATCCCACGCTATCTTGGAGAGAACATTGTAATTTGACCGCCAAGAAATGTTTCTCTGCCCTTGCACGGCTTCGTAGATGCAGGGATTATCTATCCAGAGATATCAAGATTATGCTGGTTAAAACCCTCGTTTTTCCTCACTTAGATTACTGTGCGGGTGTATTTCTCAATCTCTCTTCCGAACTAACCGAGAAGCTAGGCAGATGCAAGAATGCAGCCCTTCGTTTCATCTCTAACGTAAAAATCTACGAGCATATTACGCCAACATATCATGATCTGCAGATCATGAAATTTCCAACGAGAAGAGAATTTATCATCATCTGCCTAGTTGTAAAGATTCTGTGTGATGGCGGTCCACCTTACCTGCGCAGTGATCTAAGTTTCATTCCATCAAATAAGCCAGGCAGTTTGAGACGCTCCCCACATAATTTGGAAATCGATAGGTTTAAAACGGAATTTTGCAGAGGTTCCTTTCGGGTTGGGGCTTCTTATGCGTGGAACGCATTACCGCGTGATTTGCAAGCATTGTATGTACGCCCGTATTTTAAAACCAAGCTGTATGAGTATCTTCTTGCGCGGGATACTTAATATCATGGTATATAGTACTGTATTTTTAAGCTGCGGCGCTTTTTACCTTTTGTTATGTTTCTGTTTTATTTGTAAATATTATTTATTTTGTTATTTTAATTTATTTTATTTTATTTTACTTTATTGTATTTTATTTTATTTTAATCTGTATAAAATATAATAATTTTGTTATGCGGCTTTGAACAGGGTTACTATGCCCTCCTTACGTCACTTGTACAAATAATTTTTTGTTTATGGCATTGGCTATTATGGACCTTGAGTCTTTGGTCAAAAATAAATTGCATTCTATTCTATTCTATTCTCTCTCTCTCGCTCTCTCTCTCTCTCTCTCCTCCCCTCTCTTGCTTCGTCGGCATGGGTTCTCCCGGTCAGCAGTCCTGTGGATTAAGTCATTCTTGCAAGGTAGAACACAGATGGTCTGCTCCAATGGAAACGGAGACTCAGAATGGTTAGAAACAAACCTGGGGATCCCACAGGGATCTGTCCTGGGCCCATTGCTATTTTGTCTTGTTGTGAACGACTTGCAGAATGAACTGAAGGGACTGCCTACCAGGCACATCTTCTATGCTGATGACCTCCAGATAGCTAAGGAAAGAATTCTGGAAGGTATAGCTCGGCTGGCTGATGCTGTACGAGTAGTCGCTGAATGGACGGGACGCTCTGGCTTGCGCCTCAATGCTGGTAAGAGCAAAGCTATTTTATTCGGATCGAGAAAGAATGTTAGTGACATCAATTCCATACACCTGCCGGGGATTGGGTTGCAGGATGGGGAGCTCATCCCGTTCAGCGACAAAGTTGTAAGTCTCGGTGTTACTCTGGACAGCAAATTGACATGGAAACCGCAGATAGATCGCATTACCAGTAAAGTTAGTAAAGCCCTGTACAGTATGCGGTTTATCAGGGCGAGCACCACCGAGACTCTCCGTAAAAGACTGGTCGAGTCCTTAGTCCAGCCGCATCTGGACTATTGCGCAATCATGTATTTAGACGCAACAGTTGAACAGCGCATAAGACTTCAACGTCTGAGCAACTCATGTGTTAGGTATATTTTTGGTGTTAGGAGGGATGTTCACATTACCCCCTACCGGAGACGCCTGGATTGGCTGAGGACTGATACTCATAGGCAGTATTTTTTGTCCTTATTAATGTATAGAGTCACTAGGATACGTGAGCCTGGATATCTTGTTGAGCTTTTCACGAAGCATGTACCCAGGCCCTCTAGTAGGGGAGTGCTCCGTGAGCTTAATATCTCCGGAGTGTGTACTGAGACTGGAGCCAGAACTTTTCAAGTTCAGGGTGCACATTTCTGGAACTCCCTCCCTTCCTCCGTACGCCATTTACCATCTTATTCAGCATTCAAGGGGGCGGTGAAAAACATCTTTTCGATATTGACCTTATCCTCCTTAGGAGAGAGCTGAGAGATCAGGTTTTCAGTCAACGTTGAAAGCGACAAGGCCTTGGTCTAAAATGACTGATATTATTCAAAAGGAAGGACATTGGGTTCCATGTAATTGAAACCAAGGGATATTGAGAGACGTTTTTTGACGTGCGAACTGCTGCTCCAACTGCAGAAAAGAAAAGGTCTTTTGTATCTAATTGTTACCGGTGATGAAAAGTGGATCCATTATGACAATTCGAAGCGCAGAAAGTCATCGGTTAAGCCTGGCGAACCATCAACATCAGTGGCAAAGTCCAATATCCATGGGTCAAAGCTCCTGCTCTGTATTTGGTGTGATCAGAGGGGTTCCATTTACTACGAACTCCTAAAACCCCATGAAACCATAACTGGGGATCTCTACAGACTGCAACTGATGCGCTTGAGCCGTGCATTGAAAGAAAAACAGTCGGAATACTCCTAAAGATACGAAAAAGTCATTTTGCTGCACGACAATGCTCGCCCACACGTTGCAAAACCGGTAAAAACATACCTGGGAACACTTAAATGGGAAGTGCTACCATACCCGCCGTATTCTCCTGATATTGCTCCTAGCGACTACCGCTTGTTTCGATCAATGGCTCATAGTTTGTGAGAGCAGAAGTTCACATCTTATGAAGATTGTAAAAAATGGGTCGATTCGTGGATTTCATCTAAAGACGAAGAGTTCTTCCGACGCGATATTCGCCCACTGCCCGAAAGATGGTCAAAAGTAGTAGAAAGCGATGGGCAATACCTTAATTAATGTACTTTTTGATTTTCATATGAAATAAATAATATTTTTTCATTAAAAAAACGCTACGAATTAATTTCAACACCCAATATATAGTATTTCTAAAAAGACTGTGATAGTTTATTTTATTTTACTTTATTATATATAATGTCCAAAAAGATCTAAAACTAACTGTAAAACTGACTGTGAAATTGTAAATTGACTGTGATATCTTTTATATCTGTGAAAGACGAAATTGTAAATTGACTGTGATATTTTTTATACCTATTGTATAGTTTCTTTTTATAATCGAATTTTAATGACTGACCAGTAGATAGTCCTTAACCAAAGACTACATTCCTTTTAATTATATATTGGATATTTTGTATATTTTATTTTTGTATATTTTATTATATTTTGTATAATTAATTTTATTAAAGATTGTAATTTTGTCTGTGGGTAAATAAAGGATATTTACCTCTCTATCCATCTCTGCAGTTGATGGCGGCGCGTCGATTCTCTCTCTTTCTCTCTCTCTCTCTCTCTCTCTCTCTCTCTCTCTCTCTCTCTCTCTCTCTCTCTCTCTCTCTCTCTCTCTCTCTCTCTCTCTCTCTTCTTTTTGATTTTAGTAAGGCTTTCGATTCAGTCTGTCATGTAAGACTCCTTAAAAAGTTGCTTGACTACGGTCTCTCCAGACTTGCCATCCGTTGGTTAGCATCCTACTTAACAGGTAGAGAGCAGGCGGTTATTGATGGCATTGGAAACTGTTCCACCTACCTAAAACTCAATACAGGAGTCCCGCAGGGCTCTGTGCTAGGTCCCTTACTTTTCTCAATTTATGTCAACGATATATCTTTGTGCCTGGATCACGATATCTCTCACCTCATGTACACGGACGATCTCCAAGTTTATATTCGCTGCCCTCTAGGCGAGCTTGATCGCGTTTCCGCTATAATGAGTGCAAACGCCATCCGAATCATGTGCTGGGCCACTCAAAACCACCTTAGACTAAACGTTGGAAAAACAAAAGCAATGGTTATTGGCTCGCCATACTATATAAACAGACTATCGGCAGTGGCCAGAAACTACCTTGATATAGGTGGTGACCGTATCGTCTTCGAATCGTCGCTACGGATCCTGGGAGTGATATTGGACTCCAAGCTCTCTTGGAAAGACCACATCGCACAGGCGAGCCGACGTGTGCGTTCCCTCATGTACAGGCTATACTTCTTTAGAAAAAGCACAAATCTCAGGCTACGTAAGCACTTAATATTAATGCTCCTCTTTCCAATCATAGACTACTGTTGTCTTGCTTACTGTGACCTGACATTGGATCTAGATGATAAACTCCAAAAGCTTGTCAACACTGGGATTAGATACATCTATGGTGTGCGAAGAAGTGAGCACATCACACCCTACAGACGCGAACTGGGCTGGCTAACCACATCTGGACGTAGAAAATATTTTGCAGCAAACCTACTGTGCAGGCTATTCAACACTGCTACTCCATCATATCTGCTAGCATTTTTCAACTTCCGTCTCACTACTCGTCCAATTAGGGGTAATGCGGCAGCCTTAGACATCTCAAGCTGTCAAACAGAGACACTGAAAAGGTCATTTCACATCAGCTCGGCATATCTGTGGAACTCCTTACCATCTCACCTTCGCGATATCACCTCCATCCCTCACTTCAAATCACTACTTCATCATCATCTCCTTGAATCCGTATAATACAATTATATTCTGTATTTAGCTTCTCTCACACTGATTATGCTTCTTTAATTTTATACTTAGCTCCTTTAAAACTATTTTTTGCCTTGCGTAACTTATTTATATATTGTAAAATTTTTGCTCCATGTACTCTGTATTTTTGCTTGCGTTAACTTAAAACTTGTAAACTTATATATATGTATATTATAATTCTTTATTTAACTTGTACAACATAATGTACAGATAATAAAACTATATAATCTAATAATCTAATCTCTCTCTCTCTCTCTCTCTCTCTCTCTTTCTCTCTCTCTCTCTCTCTCTCTCTCTCTTTCTCGTTGCAGCGGTGGAGGCGCGGGGCAAACACACTCACGAATACCCAATCTCACGGCACGAAGACTCCCTTTTACGTCTCCCTTGTGACACCGCCGTAGACAACATGGCCGCGGCGACGCTCTCGTAGCGGCGCGGCGGCTTCGTCTTCTTCTCCGTCTGCCTTGTTCGCACGCCACGTGGCGCGCTACGAATTCCGTACGTGCAAGCGCACGAGATTCGAATCTCAGCAAGCTGTATTCGTGATTATTCGTTGCTTATAGAATAAAATAGAATAGAATAGTTTTTATTTGTAAATTACAAAATAATTAAGTTACAGTCTACCATCCCGCATTCGCCCAGGCTCATGTCTGTGAGACGGGGAAAACCCAATAGGCAAACCACGTGGGATAAATCCTATTAGGAAAACCCGCCTCAGGATGGTTCAAAGTATTGAACATAATTAACATTTGTGTACATTATATCGCAATCGTATAATCATCACAAACATAGTCAATGGCAATCGCCAAGTCACGAAGTATCACATAATTGAACTTAGTTATTCTTCAATCTAGCGGTTACAGATTGAAATCATCACATTGCTTTATTCATACGATGTACGTCAGAAGATTAATCACAAAACGATTTTAGTACTGTTATAAAAATAGCAGTACACGTCCATATTCTATTTACACATATATACAGTCGACATCGCATGACCTTTGCATCAAGTACTTCCTAAACGCCGCTTTGAATTTATTCGCCAAGGAAACATTCTTAACATCGCGAGGAATCGAATTCCATAGTCGCGTACCCTGGGACCAGAAAGAATCCAGCCCTACGTCAGTTCGTGATGACGGAACTATAAGTTCTCTGCAGTGAGTTCTACTCGACGTTCTATCTTGGCACTTTTGAAATAAGAGAGCTAGGTACACTGGCTGACCCAAATTTATAACTTTGTACATTAAAACCGCTGCAAAATATGCCCTTCTCTCCCTTAAGTCAAGCCACTCTAGCTTATTTCTATATGGGCTGATGTGTTCATCTTTCTTAGCACCACTTACATATCTCACACATGAATTTTGCAATATTTGCAGTTTCTTTTGAAGTTCACGCGTCACGTCAAAATACACTAGCGAGCAGTAATCTAAATGAGATAACACGAGAGAGCTTGCGAGCTGCTTACGTAAGATCTTGGTGGTGCAGGATTGAAACCATCTGAGTCCGTATAGGGCTCTGTTAACCTTTCGGCTAACTGCATCCACTTGTGCTTTCCACGTTAGTTTCGAGTCCATTACAAAACCGAGATTAGTTACAGTGTCGACAAAGGGGACGAAAACGTTGTCCTGAATCTCAATGCCAGACAAATGCATACTCCGTAGTATGTTAATATTGTGGTTAGATCCAAAAATAATAACCTTAGTTTTTCTTACATTGAGACTGAGGGCGTTGTCGACGGCCCATGCCGCCACTGCTCTACCTATAATCGACAAGTGTCGTATCCCTTCATTCAGCTCGTCTATGGTTGTCTGCGTGTAAACTTGTAAATCATCTGCATATAGCAGGTGCCGGACACCACTCGATTGAGAATTATTATTAAAATCCAAATATATATTATATCGACACCCATTACACCCCCATCCAGATTTGGCGTCCCCTGGACGCTATATCGGAAAAGGAAAAGGCGCCGAGATAAGTAGGCAGAACAACGAAGTAGGTGGTATTTCTCCTTTCTGGTGGTGGGCACGGTCTGGGCCCCGGCGAACGTCTTTGACGCCGGGCCGCCTACAGACCGAGCAGTATCGCAGGTGGATCAGATTCGGGCAGAGAGGAGCCGAAGTTGCTCCTTGCCCCAGCGCCTCGGCGAAGCGCTCCCCTAGTCGTTACGCCGCCTCCCGGCGGGCGCGCGTCTCTGGAAGCGCCTGTTCTTCCGCCAGACGCTGGGCCCGAATCTGCCGACAGCTGGGGGCGTACGCACGTCACGGCCACTCGTCGGCCGTGACACGGGGCAGTGGTCAATCAGGGTTTTCGGAGACGGCCACATCCCCGACATGGGAGCCATGGCGGAAGGCCTGGCCGGAGCAGGCTCGTCAGGTCCCGCGACCTCGACTCGGGCCCCGGCGGCCTTTTGTGTCTTCTCTTCGGGATTGACCCCGTCGGGGCGGCGACGGACGATGCGCTCAATGACGGGGGCTCGGGGCCGTCTCTCCCCTCCGGCTCTTCGGGCTCGGGTGACTCGGTGTGGTAGGGCGTGATTTGTTCCGCGGCCACCATTTCCCCGACCGAGCCGCCTTCACCTACTAGCCGGCAGGTGTTAGAGCCGAAAGTGTCCGTAATCCAATACGGACCTTCAAACTTTGGTGCTAACTTCGCCGCTATGCCCTTGGTGGTCGAGGGAAGCGTGTGGCTACGCTTCCACACCCTATCATCTGGCTTGGAGCTCGGCTCCCGCCTGCCAGCGACGTAATACGTGGCTTGGTGATCCTAAGCCGCTCTCGCCTCGGAGGTGGCTCGCTGATGTAGTTCGGGAAGGGCGTCGAGCCGCTCATTCCGGTGAACCAAGCTTTCCTCTTGAGCCGGGATTTCTGCTGCCACCTCTTGCAACCTACGCTGCGTGCCAGAGGGTTCTGGCTGCCTCCTATAGAGGAGCAAGGCAGGCCCATTCCGGTGGAGCTCTGCACAGCGGTGTTCATGGCGAAGAGAAGTTCCGGAAGCTTCTCGTCCCATGTGATATGCCGCTCCTTAAGGTAAGAAGCGACCATCGTCTTTAGCGTGCGATTGGCGCGCTCCACCGGATTAGCCTGAGGATGGTAGGTCGGAGTATTGGTGTGATGCATACCTCGTTCCTTCAGAAAGTCTTCTACGATATGGTTTTTAAACTCTGTGCCGTTATCGGAGAGGAAAACTTCCGGGCAGACGAACCGGAGGTCTTCACCCACCTAGTAAATAGGTTGGCGAGGTCTTTACCCCCGCCCCCTCAATGAATAGGTTTTGGAGTACCAAAATATACTCGAAGCCCTTACAGGTGCGAGGCAGCGGTCCGATGATATCTCCAGCCACGACCTGCCATGATTCCTCGTCGACTAGGTGTCCCATGAGGCCCGCTGGAGCTCTCTTTTCCCCCTCGTCCTTCAGCTCCTCTTGCTGAAGGTTTAACGTCGTCTGGCCCAGTGGCAGACACGGTGCTAGGATCGGCGGCCAAGCTGGCTACCTCCAGCTTAACATAGGCTTCCGCCTCTTTGTAGAAGAGCCTATCCGTATCCGGGTCAAGTACGGCCCTAAACGTACGTACGAAGTTGACCCCTAAGTAGCAGTCTACGTCAAGATGGGGCATAATGACGACTCGTATGTCACGCGTGATGCTCGCCAACGTAATCAGCAGGATCACGTGGCCTAGTAGAGGGCTGCGGCTTCCATCTGCGAGGCTTACCCCTTGCTTCTCGGACGCTACGACGTCCCTCTTGACGCTGTCGTCAGTTGAAGCCCGATGGTACCCATGACCGTCGTGGATGCTCCTGGATCCAACAGGGGGCGGAAGTCGAACTCGCCAACTCCGATCCGTAGCCACCATCGTGTGTCTACGTCGGGGGGTGAGTAGTCGAGGCCTCTCCTCTACTATCCCCTGGCTAGCGAGCCTGTTGCTCTATCGTGTCCGGGCGACCGTCGCCCGCGGTCACGGTAACCTCTGTTTTGGAGATTTCTACTTAGGAGGTGGCGGAAGTGATCCGCTCTACACCTCCGCTCCCCCCCTTGGCGGTTCACGCTCAGGTCGGTTAGTAACGCACCATGTATCCGAGGAGGCCGCACGAGTAACAACTCAGAGGCGGCCTCGGCTCTCTCGGAGGATTTCCCCTGGAGCCTGCGGGCGGCGCTGAGCAGAATCGAAAGTTAATGTTTGCGCAATTCTAACAGTCCGATGCGCAAACGATTCCGCGCTAGTGGAATTTTAAATTCGATTGTTACCCGCTGCGCATGTGCAGAATCGAAAATTAGTTTCTCCGCAAATCAACCCATCCGATGCACAAACGATTCCGCGCTAGTGAAGTTTCAGGTTCCCTTTTTGTTCGCTGCGCATGCGCGGCACTAAAATCAGTATATGTGTCAGTTCACCCTTCGCATGCCAAATAGTTTCGCGTGAAAAAACGGAAATTCAATTTTTCCACCCTTTGCGCATGCGTAACACCGAAATTAGTGAATGCGCAAATCTCCTCACGAGGATCTCACGAGATGCACAAACGAATTCGCGATAATGAATTTTTACTTTAATTTTTCAGTTGCTGCGCATGCGCGGGCCCAAAATCACTGCGCGCGCAATCAAAGCTGTCCTTCGCGTAAACGTTTGCACGGATTACGCACTTAATTCACAAATTTCCACCGAGTAACAAATTACCCCTCCGAAATTCCTAAAAGTTAATAATCGGCTTCGCCTCGGTTTTGCAAAAGTCGGGCGGGCATCAAAAAAAGCAGAAGTCGCATCTTATGTTCCGCGATATGTAAAGTGGCGCTGAAGCAGGCCTCTTATACATATGGCCGAGCCGTAGTTAGCAGCTAACAACGCTATTTTATTAATTAATATTAACTATATGGACGTACTTTCGGCTGGGGATGAAGAAAAATAGTATACGACACTTGGCCGGAATGTTGGATGCCCTGGCCGGCGCCCATCGACGCCCTCAGCTTCGCCTCGGGCGTCAAAATGGCGCCGGCCAGGAAATCTAACTTTCTGGCCTTGTGTCGCAATATACTATTTATTTATAATTTTCAGTAATTTGTTGTATGTTGATTGTATTATAGTTTCATGTTATTATCTTAAGCACCATCCCAGGCAATTACCTCATAATTAATTAAACTATGAAAGAAGACATAATATATTATCATTAATGTTTTTATATCCATCATATTTTTTATCTTAGCAAAGACAAAAATTTGGTATTTAGTTTTTTAATAATATATCTTATGTGCTTATCCTATTTCATATTTTAGTCAAAATGCAGCCCTAAGTATTTATGACTTTCTACTCTTTTTACTAATTGCCTTCCTATTTTGATGTTTAGTGTTCTAGTCACACTATCACAGTAGTTTCTGAGAGTCATGTAGACCATTTCATCTACATTTAGCGACAGTTATTTTGTGCAAGCCATTTGGTCACATGATTAAGGTAAGCACACATTTTTTCCTGAGCCGAGGACCACGTGTTGTCACTTGATATGATAATCGTGTCATCGGCATAGGACATGATTGTGTCATTTTGCATACCTCCCAGTATGTCATTGATATAAAGTATAAAAAGTAATGGTTCTAATGTAGTTCCTTGAGGAACACCCGTAGTAATTTCTTTATATTCACTTTTACAGTCTTGAATTTTAACTTTTTGTCGCCTATCTGTGTGATAGCTAGTCATCATTTTCAAGGCACTACCCCTTACGCCATATCTTTCAAGCATATCTAAAAGAACTCTATGATTTACAGTGTCAAATGCTTTGGCTAAGTCTAAAAAAGCAACAATTATTGGTTTACTTTTATTTAAATTTTTGTATATGATATTTGATATATAATTTAATGCCTCAGTAGTTTCTCTATTCTTAACGAAACCGAATTATTTTTCTGATATTATTTTATTTTTTTCAAAAAAGTGGTATAATCTATTATAAATTATTTTTTCAAAAATTTTCGTATTGTTCGATATCAGAGTCTGTAATCACTGACGTAAGATTTTTCACCAGCCTTGTAGATAGGGACTATCTCAGCATTCTTGAGCGCGTCTGACCAGATAAATTTCGCAATACATAAATTAAAGATATATGAGCATATCCACCGAATTTTTAATTTTCGTGTTACTGAGATAGATCTTTCATATAAATGAACCTAGTTAACGTTCAAATACATAGAACTATTAAACAAAATTTTCTTAAAATCGCACTTCATTTTTATCAAGATCAACAGTGGCGATCATGACTAAAACATGTCTTGAATGGTCAGAATTAGGGGAGTCTCACGTGTACTTTACCAAGTTTTTTCCACTAAATAGTCTATAAAAAAAATAGCTATCCTCCAAACAGTACCAAAATTTTTTTAGGCCATCCTGACATTATATTTTTTCAGAAAAAACAACCCCCGAAGGTGTGCCTATTTTCAAAACTGAAATAAAAATAATTGAAACATCGTACTACAATTTATAAATTTCAAAAAAAATTTTTATTTGTACCGTTTAAAAAAAATAGCAATTTTTTTGTAAATATAAACAGCGTAAAATATTCTTTTTGGACTAACGAAAAAAATGACGCCTTGCAAATATGTGTGCCTTATTTCTAAAATAATCTACAGCATTTGAAAGAAGACTACATCGAAGCGTAACTTGTTTAAAAAAAGTGTATTATTGGGTGGCACATCCACAGAAAGCATAATATCATCCTTAGCATAGATGTGAACTATAGATTTGATCATTTATAAAGATATTATCCATATGTTAAAATGTCATTCAACTTTACAGTGCCGAAATTATAAGGTCACACGAGAACATTTCTCTGAATTTTACGAACATATAGAAAATCGTACGTAAACAGAAAGCGCGTAAAACCTATTATAAAAATAGCTATTATAAAAAATGAGTAACTCTTTTATTTTCATGTTCTTTTGACCTATATAGAATAAAGAAAAGTGCTTCAGAAGGTGTGCCTTAAAAAAATTTAGAAACTTTTTTTTCATGCCCAAAATTGGACGATCGAGCGAGCCCGCCGAAGGCGGGCGAAGCTCGATCATAATTATGCAGAGGGTCTCGTTCGAGAAGATCACTAGGTGTAGTACCGCCAGTGTACACAGATGTCGCCACAAACTTCAGCTATCCCCACTTCTAAAACTCGACTGCTGGCTCGCCCCGCCAGGCCGGCCGGTCTCTCTCGTCATATAGTTTACAGTTGCTATGTTGTCCATATGTTATCAATGGGTGGGAACGTTCTTAAGATAATGTTAAATGAATAATATATGTTATTATATGTATTTTTATGTTATAAATTTTTATTAAAATTTATTTAAGGGTGGGATGTGATCTTCTCGAACGAGACCCTCTGCATAATTATGATCGAGCTTCGTGTCTCGTTCTCGAGATCACTAGGTAGATGTTCAGAGTGACTATTCAGTCTTTTATTTCAGTAATTCTAAATTCTAGATAATTACGAACTTCGTTTGAAAAAGAAAACTATTTAACTTAAGTACTTTAAGTATCAGAATCAGCTACTGGACTAGCTTTATCAGAATCTACCACATGTAATAGTTATGTTTATAAAATCAAACTACATCCCACTGTTTATCTTAATAATTAAATCATTTGAACTAAAACACTTTCAAACCTAACATTTTAGTTTCTAGGTTTTGACTGTGATATTATAACATAGATACGATATTGAGGAGACTGAAAATTAGTCGTTGACACATTGAAATCTCAATGTACAAGCGATATTCAAACGCGCTTCGCGCGTACTTTTCTGTTTTGAGGTTATGTATGCTATCTTCATTACGTTTTACTTTTAACGCATTTAAGTATTTTTTCAAAGTCAGAACTTAATCATTTTTATACTACTCTAAATGTAAAAATTCCATTAAAAAATTCAACATTAAATTCCAAACAGTAAATTTTTCGCGCCTTCTTCTTATCGACCAATCAAAATCAAGCCTTTTGATGCTTCAACATGGCCGCTCATCACTTTAAGAAGGGATATTGTGTATTTCTTATGTTTTTATGTAATTTTCTCGTATTGAAAAAGATGTTATTATTACGCAATGTTTTAAAACTTTTTAAATCTTTTACATGTACAGTAAACGACTATTATTATTATTCAATCACTAGAGTCTCTCAAAACTTGTTGTTATTATTATTATTATTATTATTATTATTATTATTATTATTATTATTATTATTATTATTATTATTATTATTATTCACTTAATAATTTGATTAACCCAACTGAAATCAACCATACCTCATACTCTTGTAGAATATCTTTGTTCTCTAAGACTATGTACGATATTTCTTTAGAATTTTGTAATAAAAAAAAAAAGAATTATAATTATGTTAAATTATCACAACAAACTCGCGAGATTTTTTCTTATATAAATATATATTGATTAAATACACAAAATACTAAGTATTTAGTAATACTAAAGTCAGATTACGGATAGACACTACTATCGTTCTATTTTACTTGAATAAGGAGGAAAAGTTCCAATTCAAATATTAAATGAAGAGAATTATAATATAATATTAAGACAATCATTATATATATTTGAATTAATGAGTCGTGTAATAACTTCAATGACGCCTCAATTCTTTCAATTACTTTTTCTTTCAATAAAATGTATTTAAATGATTCAATTGGAAATTTTTTTTTTTTCAGTGTATAAACGAATAATCTACGGTAATTCACCTGATATTTTCCCTTTATAGAAAAATTTAGACGAACTAAAGCATCGAAATAACATTTTTGATATAGATTTGGTGTTGACTGAGACCACCAGTTACTTGATTCAAATAATAGTTTATCCATATCACTTTGTAAGAATCGTGAAGGGGTTGTTAAAAACGCCTTTATAAGACCTAGACATCAACTACAATTGAATATTCATCGATTACTCGAACCCATATCATAGGTCAGTAAGAAATTAGGCAGTATATATACTTTAAGTAGCGTAACAAATACTTAAAGTCAAAAATTTAAGATTATGATATCTTGGTTGATTAATAAATATGAAAAATATATAAATAACCTTAAATGTAAATAGCCTTAGCTAATGAGTAATAAATATGATCTAAGTTGTTGATCGTATTCACGGTCGACAAATCCGTCGACGAAACGTCGCAAATATTTAACATCTTTGGAGATTTATTTTCTTCCTCGCTCCCAACGGATCTAGTCAGAATTGACTAAAAACATTATCAGTAATACATATGAGTAAAGAATAAATTATACTCTTTATAATAATATAATTATTATTTGTGTTGATAATTGCGTTGACAAAATTTAGTAACAGAAATGTTTGAATTCGATATCTCGTAATTCTTGAAGAGTAACTTTTATACCCGCAAGAAATCCGTATTGAAAGACTCGAAATCAAACCACGATAATTATCGTTAATTAACTTAAAATTAAAATTTTGACACATTTTGATTTACATATATACGACCAGTATAATAACCAACGAACGTCAGCCTGTTTTTAAAACGTTCTAAAGAATCTCATGCTATGCATTTACAATTACCTTTTTATTACAATATTATAATCATAGTAATTATTATATAATTTTGCGTTAATTGGAGTGCTATGCACACAAATGTTTATTTATTTATTTATTTATTTTTTGTTTTCAATAATTTATTTCACAATCGATTGATATAATCTTGAATCGTACTATTTTATGAAAAAAAAGAATTAAAGATCATCAAAAACATGACAGCGCACTGCTTGGCAATATATATAAGAAATTGAAAAGGAAGTGAGCGGGGTCGCAAAGCACCCTTTATACTTTATTCTATCAATTCTTTGATCAGGCTAGAAAGATTCATGCACGCTTCACGCGCCAATGTTTCTCTTGCCAAATGCTTTCAAATTAGAAATAAAATTTTCTTTAGACGAACCAGTCCTTACGGCTTGTCTTTTTTTTTTTTTTTTTTTTTATAATGGCTAACGTTAACTGGCGGGCTACGCACACCTGTGTTTGTCTTTTCCTCGAAAATTTTATTCGATTGCTTACATGATCGATAAGACGACAGTTCAAGAATAGGATTTTTATATTTCTATATATTTTTATATATTAAGAATATGCTTTAAAATGTAACACTCCAATGGCACAGCATTAAGGTTAAACTTCATGACCATTCAGTACATGAGTTATATAGCACTAGCTGCATGCGCCTATCGTTCGTATTCAGCGAGACAAACAGTAGATCGAGAACTGTGTATTGCTGTAAAATCGATCCTGATTTGGGAAACGAACCTGCTTTCTCTGGTGCAGGGACTTTTTTCCTCCCATCGCCCTTATGTATCTCGCTTGAGATGGTTCTCGGCCTCTTACTCATTGAGGAAATTAGGAGGAAGATTATATTCCTTTAATCGTACATTCGGGCATAGCCATCTAAGTGCGCTTAAGCGAAAAAACCGTCGAAATGTTCGGCAGTTTCTTCCTTGAATAAGTTGGCAATCTAATCGCATAAAACCGATAGTCTTTTACTCAATGAAAAAGCCTATCATTTATTTTTACTCATTATAAATGAGATAAGGAAAATTACCGGTAACTAAATTCCGAGCATTTCCTTGTTTTTCTGAAAATTAATTTGTCTTTTCAGACTCTGTCTCTACCAAATTCTTGTAAGCATAAGCTGCATTAGCGTTGTGAGATTGTGATTCTTGTTTACCTCGCCGCCATCTATCAACTCACTTGCGAATCTGGAAGAGCAATATGCAGATCTAGGTTATGTGCTGTCTGTAGCCAGACGCATTACATAACTCTAGTCAAATTGTACAGTTTGTCTCACCTCTCGTGTGAGCTCACTGCCAACAAAAGATCATGTTAATACAGGTTATGTACAGTTTGTCTCACCTCTCGTGTGAGCTCACTGCCAAACAAAGGATCATGTAGTCATGATAATACAGGTTATGTCAAACATACGACCTGTCTCACCTCTCGTGTGAGCTCGCCGTAAAACAAAGACTACAACCCAAACCGTCTAACGGCTTAAAAAGAACACAATAAAGATCTATAGTTTATGCAGTTTATAAGAGAAGTATATTTTTTCTTTTCTCTTACACATGCATAACTGCAGTCCATTGAGATTTGGGCGGCATGTCTATAACTTCTCGTGTTAACACGCCGCCGCATAAAAACGTCCTGGAACGTATATTTACTTATTAATCCAAATAATGACGATTCTGAATCTGAGACATCGTCCGAAAGGTTAAGCACTATTTATCTGTTTCCACAGTTGAATACGGCGGTCGGGAAATCTTCATCAATAATCCTTCCGTAAAGGATGAAAAACGAAGGCTTCTCTTCTACCGCCATGTAGCTAAAGCGTGGCACACTCTACGCGCACAAAAAGCGTTATGACGAGAGAGACCGGCCGGCCTGGCGGGGCGAGCCAGCAGTCGAGTTTTAGAAGTGGGGATAGCTGAAGTTTGTGGCGACATCTGTGTACACTGGCGGTACTACACTTAGTGATCTCGAGAACGAGACACGAAGCATAATTGAAAATTCGGTGGATGTGCTCATATTCGAAGGGCACACTTATATGTTTCGAAAGAATTTTTAATAATTTAGCATTAGTATTGTCTACACCTCCAGATTTATTTTTCAATGTATTGATTATTTTGTATATTTCAGCAAAGTCTGTAGGACGAAAGAAAATTGATTTAGAGTTCCTATCTGGAATTTCCATGTTATTATTATTTATATTAGCAATTTGAGCACTCAAATTTTGTCCTATTTCGCAAAAATAGGTGTTCATAGCATTTGCTATATCGATTTTATTTTCGATTTTTTGGTTGTTTTCATATATCGACGGCTGAGCGGAACAAGGTCGTATCTCGACGGGCGGACAAACAACGTCGTATCTCGCCCCGCGGATGAAGAACGTCATATCTCACCGCGGGGACGAAGAACGTCGTATCTAACTGCGCGGATGAAGAACGTCGTATCTCACCGCGCGGATGAAGAACGTCGTATCTCACCGCGCAGATGAAGAAAGTCGCATCTTACCTCGCGGATGAAGAACGTCGTATCTCAGCGCGCGGACGAAGAACGTCGTATCTCACCGCACGGAAAAACGTCGTATCTCGGCGCATATTTTTTTTTTTAATTTTGTAGTGGTAGCTCTGCGTGCTCGCGCGGCGTGTGTGTATTATCTCACTACGTACTTATATGAATAATTCCGCGGTATTTTTCAAATTCGAGTTACTCTTTGATATCTTTATATATACTCACTACATGGAATTCTGTGCAGATTACAGTTCTTAAATGGGGTTAGAAAAACATCTTCTTGGTACCGAAACCCAATTTGGAATCGTACAAATTACGTATGGTAAGGAGAAAGACTAAAATTAAAGGCATACTTAAGTGGTACTCGTACAAATTATTATCTTCTTTATCCGATTTAAAAAATGGCTTTTCTCTAAATCATTTGAAAAAAGTTTTAAGGATTACCAGATTTTTGCAAATATTGAATCTTTTTCTCTTTATTGCTTTTTAAAAAATGGCTTTGCATTTTTTTAGGTCTTTATAATGGAAAAACCTTTGTTTTAGCATAACAAATAATATGATTTGTTAGTCATCATTGTGCCGCTTATAGAATTTATTTTACATTACTTTGAATGACATTATTAAAAACGAAACTCGTTTTAAAAACACAATTAATCGCTGGCATACTAACAAGGTCAATGAAAAATAACTTTTGTGTAGCGTGATCGATACATTTTATCCCTAACAAAAACATATATCGCATGTTCAAATAGGCAAGTAAGTAGTTTTCCACTTACTACATAAAAACCGACGACTTTTATACAAAAAAGATTATCACGAACTACCAGATGTTCCCACAGCTTTCATATGAGTTTCATAACGCTACCACTTTTTCACTATTTAAGGTCTAGAAAGGAAGAAAGAAGTTCACGTGAAAGTGTAAAGTGCGTGTTAATTTCTTTTTTCAATTTCACTCTAGCTCAAATTTAAAAAGTTCGGCGGAGTATATATATACTTTTAAAAAACCAAAAATAATATTTTAGCCATTAATATAAAGATAAAAACATAAATTATATTATTTATTTTTTATGTTTTTATCTTTATATTAATGGTTAAAATATTATTTTTGGATTTTTTGAAGTATATATAGGTATGTAGAGAGAGAATACACATGCCTCACGCGAGCGCGCAGAGCTGCCACTACAAAATTTCAAGAAAAAAAATACGCGCCGAGATACGACGTTCTTCGTCCACGCGGTGAGATACGACGTCCTTCATCCGCGCGATGAGATACGGCGTTCTTCCTCTGAGCGGTGAGATAAGACGTTCTTCGTCCGCGCGAGAAGTTATGACGTTCTTCATCCGCGCGGTGAGATACGACGTTCATCATTCGCGCGGTGAAATACCACGTTCTTCATCCGCGCGGTGAGATATGCGTTCTTTGTCCGCGCGCCGAGATACGACCTTGTTCTGCTCAGCTGTCGATATATATTTTATTGCACTATCCCGGGTACTGTTTTTCCCTAATTTGGTTTTAATTATGTTCCATAATTTCTTAGAGTTTCCACTATTTCGTTTTACAATATCCTTCTCATATCTAAATTTCGCTTCTTTAATAACTCAGTTCAATATCTTAGTGTAATTTTTATACTCTTTTTTTAGGAATTCGGAAGTGGGATTGTTTTTCCAAAAGGTATATAGTGTCTCTTTAGTAGTACACGAGACCATAATAGCATTAGTAATCCAATTTTTTCTCGGAAGTTTATTTTTTAATCTTTTTTTGTAGTGGCAGTATCAATACAATTATTTATCATGTCAATTAATGTGTTAACTGCAAGATTAGGATCTTGCATAGACAATATTGAGTACCAGCTTGACTTATTTGCAGCATGTTTTAACTTGTTGTAATTAATTGATTTCAAATTAAAGATTACATCCAAGATGGCGGACGAGGGTGTGCTGCTTAAGCAGACCCCTCCGCCAGAAATTTATATCAAATGTCATCCCGGGACGCCAGTGGGAGTTGTGATATGTGTAGTGTGTAACAATGTCTACCATAAAAGTGATTATAACAGAAAAAGAACACAAAACTACTTATCTGCCATAGAAATAATATGTGAAGAACATAATATAGATGACATAACCTCTAAAGACCCACGTGTTGCAGCAGTGTTACTACGGAGGGAACTAGAAAATCTGAGAAACCAAAATGATCTGATAATGACAAGGAACGAAATACTAATAAAAACCAATGCACAGACAGAACAAAAATTAAAATAAGCTGAAGAAGAATTGCTACTAATAAAAGCTAAGGAAATTAAAGGAAATCAAGAATTGACAAGTTTTCTTGAAGAAGAAAATCTATTAAAACAAATAAGTACAGAAGTACACAACAATAATCTCATGCTAAACCAAATTTTAGACAAAGAAAACTATACCAAAAACAAAAAAACATTTGCAGAAGTGGTAGTAAGTGATAAGCAATTAGAAAAGAAAATACAAAAACTAATAGTGAAAAGAATACAGAATGATAATAAAGGAACAAATGTGCCAGATATAAAACCATGTATAGCTCACTATATAAATAAAAATTCATCTATACAAGCAAAAAGTATAAAAATCAAGAACAAAGATGAAGCAATAATAAGCTTTATAAATGAGGAGAGTTTGATACAAACTGAGAATATACTAAAACAAAAGTATTCTGCCTACTATAAAATAACAAGAGAATCTATTAAAAATCCCAAGATGAAAATAACAGGCTTCGACAATTTTGAAGACATGGAGATTAAAGAAATAGAGCAAGATATTAACAAAAGGAACTTCAAACACCTAAACAGCAAATGCAAAGTGTTACATATATTTGAAAACATCAATTAACACTGTATTAATTGAAACACCAGCGGAAGTATATAATCAAATTTTGAGTAATAAATATAGAGTTCATATTGGTTATCAAAATTGCAGAGCATTCGATGACTTGAATCTAGACCCGTGTTTTAACTGTGGTCGATTTGGTCATAGTGGTAAAAAGTGTAAGAATACGAAAATCTGCCTACGTTGTGCTGGAAAACATAACGCGATCAACTGTACTACCCCAAACGAACACAATTGTGTTAATTGTATCTACAGTAATCATCAATATAAAACAAATTATAATACTAAACACGTGGTAAATGATACCGAAAAATGCGTGGTTATGTTTCACAAGATAAAGAAGTTAATTGCTGAAACAGATTATCCAGTGAGACCGCACATTCCAAAATATGTAGGTAAAGTAAATTTTCAATCAGTTACAAAACACTCATACAGCTACCGGTAAATCACCGGTCGTAACGACACCAAGAAGACAAAGTAGAATTTTTATCAGCCCGGCAACATCAGCTGTTATTTATCGGCCACAACCTCACCAATAAATTTAAACAGAACCATATCACAAATTTATTACCCAACAGCAACTTCTGAACTTCTGAATTTTGAACATGGATCAACAACAACTAAATTTTGAAGTTATTTCACAAAAAGAACAAGCTTTTGGTAATGTACAAACACTCAATAAAAGTATCGATAAAGGTAAAAATTTGATTTTATGTGTAAATATTAGAAGTATAAAACAAAACTTTGAAAAACTTGAAACTTTTATTGAATGTTTAGCCGTAAGACCAAGTGTCATTATATGTACTGAATCTTGGAATGTGCAATATACTCCATTGTACAACATATCAGGTTACAAAAGTTACTATAGTGAGAGTAAAATGAATAAAGCAGATGGAGTTATGATGTATATAAAGGATGAACTATCTGAACACACAGAAATTATAGTGGTCGACAACATACGTATCTTAAGCTCGATTATAAAACTAATTGGCCCCGAAACTGTAAGAATCTCAGCGATCTATAAATCACACAATATAAAAAAGTATGAATTTGTTCATAGCCTGAAAAAATTCCTAAGAGACCAATTAAATACTAAGAACCATTGTATAATCGGGGATTTTAACATTGATATATTAGACGAAAATTTTAGTAAGATTGACTCAACAGATAACCTTATAACACAAGAATTTTAAATGATCTCTTGGAACATAAAATTACGCCATGCTTTACTGGAATAACAAGGCCTTCATCTGATAATAAAAGAGGTACCTGCATCGACAATTTCTATATAAAAACTAAAAATATAAATATGAATTCATTTAAAATAACGAATCCATTTAATGATCACTACCCATTATTTATAACTATAGATAAATTAGAAATAAATCAGCCGAACAAATTCAATATGAAATCAATTAATTACAACAAGTTAAAACATGTTGCAAATAATTCAAACTGGTACTCAATATTGTCTATGCAGGATCCCAATCTTGCAGTTAACCCATTAATTGATATGATAGATAATTGTATTGATGCATCCACTACCAAAAAACAATTTAAAAATAAACTTCCGAGAAAAAATTGGATTACTAGTGCTATTATAGTCTCGTGTACTACTAAAGAGACACTGTATATCTGATGGAAAAACAATCCCACTTCTGAAGCCCTAAAAAAAGAGTATACAAATTACACTAAGATATTGAACAAAGTTATTAAAAAAGCAAAATTTAAATATGAAAAGGAAATGGTAAAACGAAATAGCGGAAACTCTAGGGAATTATGGAATATAATTAAAACTAAATTAGGGAAAAATAGTGTGCATGATAATCCAATAAAATATATATACGAAAACAATCAAAAAATCGAAAATAAAACTGATATAGCAAATGCTATGAACACCTATTTTTGCAAAATAGGACCAAATTTGAGTGCTCAATTTGCTAATATAAATAATAATAATCTGAAACTTCCAGATAGGAATCTTGAATCTATTTTCTTTCGTCCGACAGATTTTGCTGAGATATACAAAATAATCAATACATTGAAAAATAAATCTGGAGGTGTAGACAATATTAACGCTAAATCATTGAAAATTCTCTCTGAATATATATATGTGTGCCCTTAGAATATATCTTCAAATTATGTATTGTGAAATCTATCTGGCCTGACGCGCTCAAAAATGCTGAGGTAGTCCCTATTTACAAGGCTGGTGAAAAATCTAATATCAGTAATTACAGACCAATCTCTTTAATATCGAACATTGCAAAAATTTTTGAAAAAATAATTTATAATAGATTATACCACTTTTTTGAAAAACATAACATAATATCAGAAAAACAATACGGTTTCGTTAAAAATAGGGGAACTACTGACGCATTAAATTATATATCAAATATCATATACGAAAACTTAGATAAAAGTAAACCAATAATTGTTGCTTTTCTAGACTTAGCCAAAGCATTTAACACTGTTAATCATAGAGTTCTTTTAGATAAGCTTGAACGATACGGAGTAAGGGGTAGTGCCTTAAAACTGATGAGTAGTTATCTCACAGATAGGCGGCAAAGAGTAAAAATTCAAGACTGTAAAAGTGAATATAAAGAATTTACTACGGGTGTTCCCCAAGGAACTATATTAGGACCATTACTTTTTATACTTTATGTCAATGACTTACTAGGAAGTATGCAAAATGACACAATCATGTCCTATGCTGATGACACGGTTATCATACCAAGTGACAACATGTGGTCCTCAGCTCAGGAAAAAATGTGTGCTTACCTTAATCATGTGGCCAAATGGCTTGCACAAAATAAACTGACGCTAAATATAGATAAAACGGTCTATATGACTCTCGGAAACTACTGTGATAGTGTGCCTGGCACACTAAACATCAAAATAGGAACGCAATTAATAAAAAGAGTTGAAAGTCATAAATACTTAGGGCTGTATTTCGACAACAATATGCAATGGGATAAGCATATAAGATATATCATTAAAAAAACCAAATACCTAATTTTTGTCTTTGCCAAGATAAAAAATATGATGGATACAAAAACATTAATGATAATAATTTATGCTTTCTTTCATAGTCTAATCAATTATGGGGTGGTGCGTACGATAATAATATGAAACTAATACAATCAACACAAAACAAAATATTGAAAATCATAAATAAAGATAAATTCTCTCAAACTAATCCACCTCTTGAAATAAAAAAATTATTCCAGTTAGAGTCAATATCCTTACATTATTCTACATTAAGAAATAAATATATAAACAGTGCGAGCAAGACCAGAAACAAAACAATTCAATTACCTAAATGTGATAAAAGAATTAGTGATAAAAATAGCTACAATGAAGCTATAAGGGTCTTTAATGGGCTATCTAAGGATCTCAAAGTTATGAATTTACATAACACAGTAGACAATTAATCGAGAAAAAATTAAAAATGTTTATAGTAAAAGATGCAATATAATTTCAAAATAATAATTAAATCTTAACCAATATATCTAACAAATTATTTAACTGTTATTTATGTACTACAATGGATTTTATCGATGTTAACAAACACTACGCACATACCATTATATAGTTTTTAAGAATTTTGTAGTCTGTAATATTTTTTTTTTAGTTTGTAAGTTTTCTATGTACCAGATCTACACACAGGCAATAATATTTGCATCAGTAGGATTTACTTACTTATGTATATTTCGTATATAATAATGTAATGTAAATATTTTCTGGAAATAAATAAATAAATAAATAAACTTGTTCGGCTGATTTATTTCTAATTTATCTATAGTTACAAATAATAGATAGTGATCATTGAACGGATTAGTTATTTAAAATGAACTAATATTTATATTTTTAGTTTTTATGTAGAAATTGTCGATGGAGGTACCTCTGTTATTGTCAGATGAAGGCCTTGTTATTCCAAAAAAGCATGGCGTAAATTTATGTTCCAAGAGATCATTTAAAAATTCTTATTTTATAAGGTTATCTGACGAGTCAGACTTACTAAAATTTTCGTCTAATATATCAGTGTTAGAATCCCCGATTATACAATGGTTCTTAGTATTTAATTGGTCTCTTAGGAATTTTTTTAGACTATGAACAAATTCATACTTTTTTATATTGTGAGATCTATAAATCGCTGAGATTCTAATAGTTTCGGTGCCAATTAGTTTTATAACCGAGCTTAAGATACGTATATTGTCGACCACTACAATTTCTGTGTATTCAGATATTTCATCCTTTATATACATCATAACTCCATTTGCTTTGTTCACTTTACTCTCACTATACTAACTTTTGTAACCTGATATGTTATACAATGGAGTATATTGCACATTTTACGATTCCGTACATATAATGACACTTGGCCTTACGGCTAAACATTCAATAAAAGTTTCAAGTTTTTCAAAGTTTTGTTTTATACTTCTAATATTTACACATGGAATCAAATTCTTATTTTTATAGTGAGGTTGCAACCGATAATTTATCGGTTGATGTTGCCGGACTGAATATAATTCTACTTCGTCTTCTTGGTGTGGTTGCGGCCGGTAACTTACCGGTTGCCGCATCGGTGTTTTGTAACTGTGATTGAAATTTTACTTTACCTCTATATTTTGGAATGTGGGGTCTTACGGGATAATCTGTTTCTGCAATTAACTTATTTATCTTGTGAATCACAACCTCACATTTCCCAGTATCATTTACCACGTGTTTAGTATTATAATTTGTTTTATATTGATGATTACTGTACGTACAATTTACACAATTGTGTTCGCTTGGGGTAGTACAATTGATCGTGTTATGTTTTCCAGCACAATTTAGGCAGATTTTCAAATTCTTGCACTTTTTACCATTATGACCAAATCTACCACAGTTAAAACACGGGGTTAGATTGAGGTCGCCGATATAGAGGTAGACGAGGAGCGCGTTAAATAATGATAATTATTGACACGAGGAATTACGCGGCACGGTAGAAATACTAGTGCACGGGCGCGGACGCGATGCGGATGTCTACAACCTTTCAATTACTCCTATACCTCGACAACCCGCTCCTCCGTGAGAAGGTGCGGGGAGGGACAAAGGTCCCCTATTTTCCGCCGAAGGTATAGGAGTGCCGATATAAAAGGAGAGAGTCAACGAGTTGGACTAAATCAACTCGGCTCACGCTAGTTTCTCCCGGGGGGATAATCCTAGGCTATTCTCGTAAGAGCATTACCTTGAAGTTGACTTTTGCTGGGATTCTGGAGCACGTCTCGCGTGTACTGCTTGAGTTACCTGGGAGGGAGAAGGAGAGGTCCTTTCCTCTGCTCTGCTAGGCGCAGACTGACTCTTCTCCGTTCCATTCGTATTCTTCCCACTGCTAATTGTTCGAGTACGCCTACTCCTTGAGTTTGTGTGTATGCTCTGGATTTTTCCTGATTCTTATTATTTTTGGTTCGTGCGCATCGGTTACACACATCTTCAAGGTAGTATGAGTACTCGGTTTGTGCGCGCTTTTCAATCTCTTACTCTTTCTTGTTCTAGTATTTTCATTTATTTGATACTCATTTATTTATCTTTTGATAAGTAAATGAGTGTGAATTTATCTATTTTTATCTTTCTCTTTTTCTTTTTTTTTATGCTTATTTATTTGTCTTTTGATAAATAAATAACTGTGAATTTATATATTGTAAATTTTCTCATAAATATAAGTTATGTAGATATTTTATATTTAGTTATAAACATTAATTATGTAAATTATGAGTAATACTAATTATGTACTAATTCTGATAATTTTTTATAAAAGTAAATTTATTTGGAAGTCAAAGTATTTCTTAATAGTTATTGACAATTATTTATTTATTCTTGGATAAATCAAGAATTTCATCTTCTTTTTCTTATCAAAATAAATGTAAAAATTTCTAAATTTCGTAATGGGTGTTCGTACCCGTTGCAGCAGTATATTTTTGTTTTGGTATACTCTCAGTGTGTGCCAAGCTCTCCTAATTTATAAAGCTTATTATGGCTTCGTCTTTATTCTTGATTTTTATACTTTTTGCTTGTATAGTTGAATTTTTATTTATATAGCGAGCTATATATGTTTTTATGTCTGGCACATCTGTTTCTTTATTATCACTCTTTCTTCTTTTTACTATTAGTTTTTTTATTTTCTTTTCTAGAGGTTTATCCTTTGCTAGCATTTCTGCAAATGTGTTTTTGTTTTTAGTTCTTTAGTTGTGTTATAGTTTTCTTTATCTAATATTTGATTTAGCATGAGATTTTTGTTGTGCACTTCTGTACTTATCTGTTTTAGTAGATTTTTTTCTTCTTCTGGGTAACTTGTAAATTCTTGATTTCCTTTATGTTCACTAGTTTTTATTAGTTTCAAGTCATCGTCAGCTTGTTTTAATTTTTGTTCAATGTGTGTATTGCTTTTCATTAATATTTCATTTCTTTTCATTATCAGATCATTTTTGTTTCTCGAACTTTTTAGTTCCCTCCGTAGTAGCATTAATGCAACACGTGGATCATTAGAGGTTATGTCATGTAGATTGTGTTCTTCACATATTATTTCTAAGCTAGATAAGTAGTTCTGAGTTCTTTTTCTCATGTAATCACTCTTGTGGTAGACACTGCCACACACTGAACATATCACGACTGACACCACCGACCCAGGATGACATTTGTAATAAATATTTGGCGGAGGGGTCTGCATAAGCAGCACACCCTCATCCACCATATTGAAACCTTATATTTTATGATTTTTAATTAAGATTTTAATTCACGTTTATATTCGTTCTCTAGGGCTGATTGGTTAAAGGAAAGCTGAGGAACAGAGATTGCATGATTATTATGCTTAAAATGTTTAAAACAAAAGAGTTTTTTCCAATAAATAGTGCGGAAGAGAGTGTTCTTTAATTGGGACCAAACTGATAGAACACCGGGATAGTCGCATCAACGCTGTACCATAAATACGGACGTGTTGACGAACCTCTTTTCATACTTAATTAATTATATAATTTCTTCTGTATTCACTTATTTTGTTGATTTTTTTAGGTAGGTAAATAATTGATGTTGATGAGTACAATAGTATTATTATTAAAAAACGTGCGACGTCTCGGTAGCTGGTTTGCTACCCTTCTCAAGCACTGAAAGTTTATTTATGAAGTTAACCACAAGTCAAATTAAACTATACATAAACATCACAATATTGCTCGTCATTCTTACCTAAATTTCAGTTACGGCTTATTAACATCGTCGAGTTTTATTACAAAATAAGTACTTGTACTTTGTCTAAAAACGAGAAACGATAATGAGAATTTAATATGAATCTTTGCAAAGAGGTTAGTTTTCAAGTGAAATTAATCGTTACCTTCTTCTTTGGTATAAATATTCTGAATTTGAATAAATCCATTCTTACTGTTAACTCAAAAATGGGACAATAGTAAATAAATTAACACCAAGGACGAAACAGTTTAATAAATTAACACAGAAGAAAGCAAAAGCAGTCAGAATTTTAAAGAAACGTAAACAGGTAACTGTCAACATGACTTGTCTTAATCAAAACAATTACACTGAATATAATTAGCATATGTAGATAAGTAATCAACCCAGTATAATACTGTCTAAATTAAAATTCAACTGATAGGATAAAATCCCTTTTAATTAGTCAAATTGATAAAAAAACGTCCCAATTATTAATTTAATATACAATGTGATTAATTTAAAACTCTACAATTATTTAAAAATTAATAATAATAATTAAAATTCCACCTTTAAACCTCTGCCTTTTCAAATCTTCCCGCAAATTTTCGGGCACTACACCTCTGCACGGGCGCACCAAAGTTTTGATGCGCGCTCGCCGACCTGCAGCGCCCGTGTGGCAGTACTATACCAACAAAGAACGGCCCCGCGGTTAATTCGAAAATTTTTGAGGTTATGTTACTTTAAAATTATGAACGGTTAATTTTACTTTACAAACTTGAACATTTTATCTCAGTTTTTCAAATAGTTGTGAATAATAATTGCTTAAATTTTTTGTGTCTTCTTTTACATTGATTGGCTTTTCTTGTAATTTTATATTCACCATTTCAGAAATTAACCGTCTTTTCCAACAACTTTCGTGATCTAATATTTTCGCGTTGTCAAAATTAAAGCTATGTTTATATTCTTTGATGTGGTTGTTCATGACGAATTTTTTATCACTTTTTTTCGTATTTGCACAATGTTCTTTTATTTTTGTGCCGAGAGTACATTTACTCTCACCAACATAGCTAGCACTGCAATTATTACAATCAATCCTGTATACAATATTGGTATTTTCGTATTTTTCCATCCTATCTTTACCTCTTATTATTATCTTACTGAGACTGTTATTAATTTGTGGTACAGTTTTTATAACAAATTTTTTCAAATTAACTGAGACTTTTTCAAAGTTGTCTGGTATGTATGGTAAACTTAATGTTACTTCCGTGTATTCTTTATTCATGTTATTATTATTTACGTTTGTATTATTATTATTATTATTATTGATCTTATTTAATCTATTTTTAACGTGATGATCAATGAATTTTTCAGGATAGTTATTATTAATTAAGAATTTCTTGACCAGACTAATGTTTTTTCCCCAAAACTTTCTATGTAAGAGTAATATTGCTTTGTTTTGCGTTGTAGGGTGATGTGATTTAAAATTCAAAAATCTACCTGAAAAAGTAGGTTTGTGGTACCAATCGGTAATAATTCTGTTATTTTCTTTGATTAGACTTAATTCTAGAAAACTAATATTGTTATTTTCTTCAATTTCATGTGTGAATTTTAAATTCTCATGATAAAAATTGAAAGTATTTAGTACTTGTTGTATTTTTTCTTTTGGTAAGCACATGATAATATCGTGAACGAACCTATAGTAGAACAATGGTATGAAATCTAGTTTTTTTATGCAATCCTCTTCCAAATCAACCATAACTATATCGGCGAATGACGGGCTAATTGGACTACTCATGGGTGACCCATATATCTGTTTGTAAAAATTACCATTGAATTGAAAAGAGGTGTTGTTCATTAAGAACCTGGACGTCTCTATTATTTTATTAAGTGGTATGTTATGGTGAAACATATGTTGATATCTTTTCTCTAAACCTTTAATAACTAACTCTTGCGGTACATTGGTAAATAATGATGTCACATCTAATGATATTATGACGTGATCATCCGGAACGATAACATCTTTGATTTTATTTATCAAATCCGAGCTATTTTTAATATACGACTTCGGTTTTGGTATACCACTACGTATCAGTGAATCTAATCTTTTTGATAAATTATACGTAGGACTACTAACACATGACACAATTGGTCTTAAAGGTGTGTCTTTTTTATGTATCTTGGGTAGTCCATAAATCTTCGGGAGGATAGTATTTGTTTGTGTTAATTCATTTTTGTGATACTTTTTACTGAAATAGTTGTTATCATTCCAACGATTCATTATTTTCTGTACACATTTTTGAATTAACTGCGGGGCCGTTCTTCGTTGGTATAGTACTGCCACACGGGCGCTGCAGGTCGGCGGGTGCGCATCAAAGCTATGGTGCGCCCGTGCAGAGGTATAGTGCACGAAAATTTGCGGGAAGATTTGAAAAGGCAGAGGTTTAAAGGTGGAATTTTAATTATTATTATTAATTTTTAAATAATTGTAGAGTTTTAAATTAATGACATTATGTATATTAAATTAATAATTGAGACTTTTCTTTATCAATTTGACTAATTAAAAGGGATTTTATCTTATCAGTTGACTTAATTTAGACAGTATTATACTGGGTTGATTACTTATCTACATATGCTAATTATACTCAGTGTAATTGTTTTGATTAAGACACGTCATGTTGACAGTTACCTATTTACGTTTCTTTAAAATTCTGACTGCTTTTGCTTTCTTCTGTGTTAATTTATTAAACTGTTTCGTCCTTGGTGTTAATTTATTTAGTATTGTCCCATTTTGGAGTTAACAGTAGGAATGGATTTATTCAAATTCAGAATATTTATACCAAAGAAGAAGGTAACGATTAATTTCACTTGAAAACTAACCTCTTTGCAAAGATTCATATTAAATTCTCATTATTGTTTCTCGTTTTTAGACAGAGTACAAGTAATTATTTTGTAATAAAACTCGACGATGTTAATAAGTTGTAACTGAAATTTAGGTAAGAATGACGAGCAATATTGTGATGTTTATGTATAGTTTAATTTGACTTGTGATTAACTTCATAAATAAACTTTCAGTGCTTGAGAAGGGTAGCAAACCAGCTACCGAAACGTCGCTCGTTTTTTAATAATAATACTATTGTACTCATTAACATCAATTATTTACCTACCTAAATTAATTAATTATAATTTTAGCCTAATTGTACTTTTAAAAAATTTTAATTGCTTTAGTAGAGATAATATTGTTATGTATTAGTCTATTGTCATTGAACATGAAAAGAACGAAAGCGTTGCTAAGCGATTAGTTTGTTGTTCTCGATTCAATTTAGTTTTGTGCCTTTAGTTTAATACGTTTTATCGTATGTGTTTACGACCTTGAATAAATTAAATGTTGTTCTTTTTATTAATAGTTTATTAATAGTTGTTATTAATTATTGTACGTGTGTGTATGTGAGTGTAATAATATAACAAGCTAATAAAAAAGAAATTCAATCTATTAGCTTTATTTCATTTAAAATTAAATAGGAAACCTCATTGGCCCTCAAGATGTGTTTCATAATTGGGCCTATTACCTTATCAGAACCTTTCACTACACAATAATCAAATTTCTTTTTGATACGTGGTGGAAACATTTTAGCCTAACGTTATACCTTTATTAATCTACAAATCAAGTTTGTACTGACTGCTATTAGTAACTGTTAACCGGATGCTGTAAGCGCTACACTTAAGCGACGCATCAACGTCAAGCTTAGAGTAGTTCTACCTTTCGGTAGCGGACGACACCACTCAAAATATCAGATCCCAATAGTCATCCACAAAGAGATATAGAAGGAAAAACTGAGATACATGCAGGAAATGAGAGATAGAAAGGCAAAGGGATAGAGGCAGATGGAGAGATAAGAACAGAGACAGAGAGATAAAGGCATAAACAGAGATATAGGGACAGGCAAAGACAGAGCAATACAGAAACAAAGAGATAGAAGCAGAGATAGAGAGACACAACTAGAGCGATAGAGGCTGAAGACAGAGAAAGGTAGACATAGAGGCAGACAGAAAGAAAGAGTCAAGTAGTTAGAGACATAGGAACAGAGACAGAGACGATCAAAGACGGTGACATGAGCACTTGAGCAGATACATAAACCGAGACAGAGAGGCAGATTTAAATAGGCATATACGGAAAGAGGAAGACGTAGTAATATAATCATCGACAGAGAAATAAAGGAGAAGACAGTGATATTCAGGCAGAGAGAAAGAAGCAGAGAGTCAGAAATATAGAGGAAGACAAATGAATAAAATATAAAGGAAGACAAATAGCACCAGGAACAGAGAGTTGGAGGCAAAACATAGATAGATACAAGGCAGAAAGAGAGAGGCACAAAGATAGAGACAGAGAGCAAGAGACTAGAAGTCGGAGACATCAACACAGACAGAGGCAGATGAACTGAGAAAATTATTAAAAAAAAATTAAAAATTATTAATGTGCCTATGACAGTACCACAGTGGTGGGACGAAAAACTATTTCTTTATCGATTATACATTATTATATCAAAGTACATACACAATTAAAAAATGAAATTTATTTGGGAAAATAGAAATGTACACAAATGTAACCTATTACATGCTAAATTACAATTGATACTTTTTCAAAATTCTAATTGGGGGTTGACGAGCGGAGCGAGTAGGCGGGGGTACCCCCTAGTATATATGTATATATCCCTACTGAAAAATCTCACGCCAAAATCTCATGTGAAATTCTGGTCCGCGAGCTGCTAAAATCCCTTTAATGATAAAAAATCAGTTTCTGGGAATTAAGATTCGCCTATTAGGTTACGCGACCCCCCAGATAAGTTCAAAAATCTATGTTTTGAAGCGTTTTAGACGTTTTTTTCATTTTTAGAAATTTTACACATGAGATCTCGCGTGGAACCTCATGTTTCAAATTTCTCACGTAAAATCTCACGTGAGATTTTTTAGTAGGGATATACCCCGATGGAAATGGAAAATGTATATAAATTTAAAAAAGTATATATCAATGTAAGCTAAATGTAGCAGTTGGAACATTTTTTATACTTATATACATTTATGTACATTTTTTTTACCTTTTTTACATTTATATACATCTATATACACTTACACACATTTTTTTACATTTTCTTAAATTTGCGCTATATAAGACATAATGTACCAATTTTAGGAAAATTTATATAAATCTAAAAAATGTATTTACATTTATTAAATTCCATTATTTATGACATCAAAATAAAATATTTATTTTTATAAACATAAATTTCTGTAATAAAACGTATCCAAATGTAAATAAGAGGTGTTTCACGTCTCTCCGGACGCGGCGCGCGAGCGCATATCATGCTGTTTTCAGCTTGTGTTTGAAGGGCTAAGATGTATCTAAAAAAAATAATCCCCAAGTCATTTCGATGTATTTTTTCCTCAGCTTTCCGATGGTGCTATTAGTTTCTCAAAATTTTTCAATTCTAACCTCAAAAAAACATAAAACGTGTTATATCTCAAAAACTATATTTTTAATATTTTTTTTTGCCTGCTAGATCGAAAGAGGAGGAAATTTTACATGGATATAGCCTTTTTCTACATAGGGGTTTTTTGATTTTTTCGAGATATTATTCAAGAAATACTTAGAATTGAAAAATTTTGAGAAACTAATAGCACGATCGGAAAGCTGAGGAAAAAATACATCGAAATCATTTGGGGATTATTTTTTTTAGATATATCTTAGCCCTTCAAACACAAGCTGAAAACAGCATGATTTCACGCTCGCGCGCCGCGCCTGGAGAGCTGACGTGAAACGCCTCATAAATGTAAATACATTATAGCACCGTGCTCATCGCCCTCACAGGATATTTATTGTACGGATAGGCGTGAAAACTGTCTTGGTACTGATGGGTACTTTACCAAATTTATATTTTTTTACACTTTTTCACATTTTCTTGCATTTATTTGCGATTTCTTAAATTTTTACATTTTTACATTTTATTTTTATGACTTCAGCTAGGGTTATCTAATCATTCTAATATTTCTATCATTATAAAATAATAAAATATAAATTGCGTGCTCAAAATATTGTAAATAATAGTTAAATAAAGAACAAATAGAAAGTAAACTGTAAATCAATTTTATAACGACATGTAGTATGATTATATGTTTTGTAGGTGTGATAATGGCGAGTCTACAGGCGGTACAGTCCGTGATAATCTCAGGCAAGAACTCATTCGAGCTCTATGGTTACGATGTCCTTCTCGACGAGCATCTGAAGCCGTGGCTACTCGAGGTGAATGCTTCGCCTTCGCTCAATGCTACCGATTCCGAGGACTTCCGTCTTAAATTCGACCTTGTCGATGATGTGCTCAACGTCTTGGACTTCGAGCGACAGCTCACGGGTCGAGAATCACGCATCGGCGGTCTGGACCTCCTCTGGGATGATGCGCCCGTCTGGATCGGTTGCTCTTGTCGCGGCGACGCCTGCCCCGAGCCACCCCGCCGGCTGAACATATTCCTTGGTGCTGAAAACGACCGAATTGAGCAGCTGCAGGAACTGCGGTGCAGACTTGGTGCACCGGAGCCTGGCGACTAATGATTTTGAGCATCTCATATGCAGAGAAATTTGTTATATACGAATAAATTCTTGTTGAAATGCTTCAAAACGCAACAAAGCGCCCAAAAGCAACTACTTTTGTGACATGATTAATTTTATATGAAATTGTATTAAAAATATAATAAAAAAAAAAAAAACAATATTTACTTTCTAACTAGAGTTTAAAAAAATATGTTATATAAATAATTAAAATAATTTTGAATTGCGTGTGAAATTTTTTTCATGTATGCGTGTCTAAGTACATGTACCTTTAATAATTCGAGAATTTATGACCTATTTGAACCGAACAAAACTTGTCCTTTTTTCTTTGCAATCCCGCGAAAAAATAATTTGTATATAGTTATATATGATTATATATATCCTCATGTAGAACTATTGTTTGGGAATTGTACTATTTATGAATTCCCTGCGGTGGCGCCCAACTCGGCCCGACTCACTGCGCTACCTCGCCGCGGCAGCATCTCGTGGCACCTCGGCGGAACAGCTGAGATGCTGCTTTGATTACCTCGGTCCGAATGCAATATATACGTAAATGGGAGAGACACTAATTTGATTCACGCCCCTGTGACAGGCAAAACGAAGAAGACGGATGTTCGCTCTCACAAAAACTCTTTCACTCGCGTGAGGAAGCCGGCCGGAGTAAGTAGTAAGGGGAGTGGTATTGCGAGATGGTCTCAAGTGGCACCCCCGCTGTGCCGTGCGTATGGGCCATGTGGCACCTCGCTGTGCGGTGTGTATGGGTCCCAAGTGTAAGAAGATCATTAACCCAAGTGTTTACAGTAGCAAGTGTGAACACTAGCTAATTAGGGTAAACAATTAGGTGAATAATTATCCATAAACAATGATCCACTTAACGTGTCCTCCATGACGCCATGCCACTATACCTGCCCCAAGTGTGCCGCCATATATGCCCCAACTCGGGAGTAGAGGTGGTGGGGGGAGAGACCTTTAGTCGTACGCGCTACGCCAGAAAGACCCATAGGATGCTGGAGCGAGGCCTCTCGTTGTATATACCGTGTGTGTGTCTATGTGTGTGTATATGTCTGTGGAGCGAGCGGCCCCCCGCGCTATATACACGTGTGTGTATGTGTGTGCGTGCGTGCGCGCGCGCGTGTGTGTGTATGTTCGCAATGAAAAGTTGGGGGGTGAGGATAGCGAGTTGGTGTAAAGGAGGGATCTGCAAATAAAAAAGTGTCCTGAGGAAAAATAAATTTTATTTATTTAAACGGGCTGAATGCCCCGATTGTTATGAATAGTTTTTTCTCGTTAACATAAATGTGGTTCTTAAAAGGACCGGTTATTATTAAGTGTTTCCAAAAGATGAGTTATATTCTGAATAACTTTCTTTTTTTTTGGGAAGGAGAAGGAATTTGTGGATAAGGAATGGTGTGGTGGATAATTTTTTTTGCTTGTCCAAAAGTCTTTCTTGCCTGCCTGGCTGATCAGAGGTTCTTTGTCCTCTGGTTTGGTCTGGTGCTTGCTAAACGGAGGCCCCATGGTATTGCCTCGTCGGTGGTCTTTCGACGAATGACTTATGTATAATGCTGTATATATAAATATATGCATACTAGCAGAATAAGAATTTAGGGGTGTAAATAGGAATAGGTATAAAAGAGGGGTCCTTAAATAAAAAAAAGTGTGATAAGGTAAAATACATTTTATTATATAAAATAAAAAATTATTATTGTACATTTTTAAACTTCTAACGCACTAACAACACTTTTTTCTAGTATTATTAAATATTCGGCATATACTTCCAAAAACATTATTTCGAGAGAAGTCTTGCTAAAATTTGCAAACATTAATTGATTTAGCGCGAGTTCTTTCATTTTGTCTTCTAGTTCATTAAATACCACGCCGATGAATGTTTGGTCTAGCAAATGCACGTCGTTTTTTCTAATTGCTTCCGTTTTAATAACATCGATCATTATACCGAAAACCCCGTTTCCTCTAACATTTTTAATTTATAGTCTATACATTGTTGGAATTTTTGCAAGCCGCTGAAAGTTGTACACTGCATCATAATCTTCGGTGGCTTCTCAGACTTCTTCTTTTTTGTAGGAGGTTCCTCACTGGTAGTGGAGGCGGGTGTCTCCTGATTGGCGTTGTCGTCTTCAAACTCGAACTGTTAAGCCTCGTGTTCATCCCTTAGAGTGAAAGATGGCGGTGTTACTTGAGCCCTAGCGGTGATTGATACGGTCCTGTAGCCGTAGGCTGTGGTCAATTCGACATCGTGTTGCGGCAAATATATTTTTGCATATTTGCTTTGCTTAACAAAATCTTCTGTCGCCCATAGATACTCTGCGAAGGTCTTGAAATGGTTTTTTAATTGTTCCCAACTGTCGATATCCAGAGTTATATATTTATCCGGTGCTCTATGCCCGCCGAACCTGATGACGGGTCGGAAATAGCCAACTGCATAATCCAAGCCGACGTAAACGAACTTGGAGTACGAATTGCTGAGAGCTTAAGTCGAATTGTACAGTAAATTCAAGCAGTTTGTTTACGCCAGCTATTATAGTCAGTTAAGCTCAGTAGTACGTCACGATTTTCACAATGAATACAAATATTGAACAAAGAGTTTGCCTCAAATTTTGTGTTACCAACGAAATTTCGTGCGCGGAATCTTTGAAAATGTTGGAAAAGACTTATGAGGAATCAGTTTTATCAAAAACACAAATTTACGATTGGTACAAAGCATACAAGGAAGGTCGAGAAGTGTGTGAAGATTTGCCTCGGTCCGGACGGCCATCGACAGCATCCACCGAGGAGAACATTAAAAAAGTGAAACAAAACGTATTGGAAAATCGCCATTCAGGCTTAAGAGAGATAGCACAAGAGCTAAACATCTCCCACGAGTCAGTTCGTACGATTTTGGTGGATGTTTTGGGCATGAAACGCGTCGCCGTTCGACTTGTTCCAAGAGAGCTGCATTTTCTTCAAAAAGAGTACCGCAGAATCGTGCTAATTCCGTGCTAAGAGTACCGCTGAATCGTGCTAATTCCGATCTTACATTCATGGAACACATTATAACTGGAGATGACACATGGGTCTACGAGTTTGACATGCAAACAAGTCAACAGGCATCTCAATGGCAAACAAAAGACGAGCCAAAACCGAAAAAACTACGTTAAAGTCGATCAAAAGTGAAAGTCATGCTGACTATTTTCTTTGATATTCATGGTTTGGTGCATCATGAATTCCTACCAAAGGGACAGACGGTCAATAAACAATATTATTTGAGCGTTTTGAAGAGTTTGCGTGAAAAAATCCGTCAAAAACGGTCAGAATTGTGGAAGAACAATTCGTGGATTTTGCACGACGATAATGCACCACCGCATAGAGTCGCAGTTGTAACTGAATTTAAGGCCAAAAACTCAATAAATACAATCGAGCAACCACCGTATTCACCAGATTTGGCCCCATGTGACTTTTTTCTGTTCGCGAAACTAAACTTACCTCTCCGTGGAAAACGTTTTGAAGCGATCGAAGCCATAAAATAAAATTCGTTGAGGGAACTGAAGGCCATCCCAGAAAACGCTTATAAAAAATGTTTTGATGATTGGAAAAATCGTTGGCACATGTGTGTTGCATCAAATGGGGCCTACTTTGAAGGCGACAAAATAAATATTGATAAATAATTGAATATTGTGTGTTTTATTTAAAAATTCCGGGTAGTTTTTTGACAGATAGTATTTGGCGGGTCGAGTCGATTTCGAGAACGTTATAGTACTCGGCATAAACAACGCAATTTATTGTGCTCGTTAGAGCCACCTCAAATCCCACCTCTGTGCGTAAGGTACCCGAGCGAACAAGATTACAATGTGAGGCGCAGTAAGCTGATAAATCGGGTGTGAGATCGAAAGCCGTGAGAAAGTAGCCCAGTGAATAGTTGAAACGTTTTATGCCAAGCCTCTCATTGAGGAAATGTTTACCTGTGCCTGAGTAGAGGGCTTGAAATGCATCTATAAACATACTATCGTTATCAGCAAAGCGCTGCTGTAACGGTTTGCTCGAAATTTGAGACCCATCGACGTAGAGGAAGAGGTGATTTATTGAAAAGTATTGAAAATTAAACTGGTTAAATGTTCGATTGCAATTGAATGCCTTATTATCGACAAATCCTATTATTATTTTTTTAGGGAGTTGCCCCAGAATGGCATTATCGATGGTATCGCCATGTATACCGATGTGAAGCGTAAAAGTTTTGACTTCTACACGCGTGATGGGATACTTGGCCGTTTTTTTGGTGAGAGCATTGGCGTGCGCAATTAAAATACCCGGATTTATCTTTAAGCGTCGAACGATGGGCGTGGCTTCCTTTATTTTTAGTTTGAATTTACTATACTTACATTTCTACACTACTGATGAGCATTCTGTCTTGATTAAAGACTATGTATGCTCTGTAAGTATATGCATTGTTGGGTGAGAAACGAGTTTTTGATTGAGAAAAACGTCGATTTGATTAAACATTGAATGCAGTAAATTATTTACTGGGGCAACTTTGTTTTCAGTACGGGTCTCCGCATTCAGCTGTACTCTAACTTTGACATAGAGCATGGTGTGCGCGAGATCTATATAATATTCGCTTGCGCTCGGGATGACGGACTCTGGGAGTCTCCTTCGTCGCTGAGCGACGACATAGGTTTATAGTGTAAATAACTACTACTCTCAATCGACGTTTGAGTCACCGGAAGAGTAAAAATGTCGAGCTCGTTCGACATGCACTCGTTAGAGTGCGAGTGCAAGAAGGCTATTTTTACTTTGGCCCAAAAATATCATTTATGTTTCGAGGGGCTTTCCTCTTCTTCTTCATGCTCGTTCTCACAGTGGTCTTTCTTTTGCTAGGTTTTTTCTTACCACCTGCCGTGCGCGTCCGAGTGGGTTTCTTTCTCGACTGTCGCCGCCGCTTGCCATTTACGGCTGTTTTATATTCCGAGCCTTTCATAATTTCCGATATTTTGTCACCAGCTTTTCTTTTGAGGTTGCATCCAAATTCTTTGGCCCGTGATTTTACAGCCTCTTTGAAATTGACAACGCTGTTAGCAACGTCGTCAACAACCTTTATACCTGCGCGTAGCGTCTCTTTACCTACAGCCTGGGCCCCGCTCGTGACACATCACGACCTCTCTGAAAAGTCGAGCGAACTCGAATGGTATACGTTGCCCATGTTGATCTCTTATATCGATAACGATGCTACGAAAATTAGGATAGAGAAGAGGTATATAGTAGTAGGTAAAATGCTGTATACTACTGCATCCGTACTTAAAGCTGGAGTTGTCTGTAGAAACTATGCGCAGTATGGCGTCACCTACTGTATAAGGTTCACATATATCGGTTTAGACGTACATCTGGTCGGACAAGGCTCGAGAAAGCGAGGCAGGTCTGTTGGCTGCAATGTCCCGGTAACCCTCATTAAGCGTTGTAAACGAACCTTTTTGACCTGCTTCGTCTAAGCTGAATACTCGCCTGATTTTTTCGTTGAAATCCGTAATGTGTATTTTTGGGCAGTCACAATTGCGTCTTCTGATGTAAGACCCGGTACCTTCCTTGTGAGTTTTCGGCCAATTCTTTTAAAATGAATTGAGCATCAAAAGCCTTGGCATTGTGCGCTATGCATACAATTTCCGAAAATTCCGTGTTTTCCCGTAAGCACAAGCTCAAAAGCTGTTTTACCGGCTCGTCTGTGAAAATGAACTCGCGCACGCCACATTTGCTATAAATAATTTAAAGGTCATTCACGTCCATACAATCCGTGTAAACCTGATGAACGACATAGAGATTCGGCACGTGAATCCGGCCGTTTTCTCCATACGAAATATCCTGACGGGTCTCAAAATCGTAAAAAATGTAGAAAAATTTTTTTTTCGCTTTCAAGTTCCCACCACCCTCCAACTGGTTGCATGAAACATGCATCATTGAACGGGTGACGCTTCGAACATTATTTGCAATAACTAATACCACACTCGTGTTGACTGTTTTGCGTATTTACTATTTTTAAACAATTTTCGCATAGCCGTGCGACGTCGCGCACTTTACGATTATTTTTTTTGTACGAACCCGCGCGCTTGTGATTGACGAAACGGCCATGTCTGAAAAATTTACGTCCACGCTTTGTGCACTCTATAATTTCTACAACGTTACTTATAGACGGAGGCGTAACAAGCAAGATTCACAAGTTCATTTACACGTGTGTTGCCCGATATGGCGAAAACCCTTGTTACAATAAGAGCAAAAAAAATTTGACCCGCAGCAAACAAATTAGTGATTACCTTAAAGTGCCTCGACTGCTCCTCAAAAATTGAACAAATAACACTGTGAAGCGGTGCATTTAAATCTTGAAGACTGTTTCGGCCGTCAAATAACGGAGGTTCGCCGCTACCCAAGTTACACTTTTCAAATACAGGGTGTGTCAAAAGTTCCGGGACGGCCAGTTATCTCAGCGGGAATGCATTTTCGGAAAAAATGTTTCATACAAAAGATGTAGGATTTTTCCCTGGCTATCTGATGGTGACCTTGAATTTGACCTTGGGCTTGACCTTCAAGGTCATTTGAAGGTCAAGTCGAATTTTTTAAATGGGAAGCCCCCTTTTTTATTGCGGAAACCGAAAGAGGGAAAAATTCTCTTTCTACCGATATAAGATACATACGGGGTCAAATGTGATCTAGAGGTCGTTTCAAGGTCAAGTCGGTAAAATGAGGTCAAATTGATCTTTGGCAGTCCATAGCATGGAAACTAAGGGCGTTGGGAAAAAACTTTCCATACGAAAGTTTCCGCAAATCGAATGGAGCATCTGATGGTGACCTTGAATTTGACCTTGGGCTTGACCTTCAAGGTCATTTGAATGTCAAGTCGAATTTTTTGAATGGGAACTCTCTTTTTGTTGCAGAAATGCGGGCCACGGACCCATGGGTTTTCGGGCTCGCTGAACCCGTATCTGGGGTCGGTTTGCCCCGCTGGATCGACCCAAGGTCGTTCCAAGGTCAAACTAGAAGGAATTGCAGAAGATGCTTAAAACCACGGACCCATTGGTTTTCGGGGTCGCTGAACCCGTATCTGGGGTCGGTTTGCCCCGTTGGGTCGACCCAAGGTCGTTCCAAGGTCAAACCAGAAGGAATTGCAGAAGGTGCTTGAAACCACGGACCCATGGGTTTTCGGGGTCGCTGAACCCGTATCTGAGGTCGGTTTGCCCCGTTGGGTCGACCCAAGGTCGTTCCAAGGTCAGCGGTGATTAGCCAGGTCCCAGGTCTGGATTTTGATCCAGAAACGTTTGCACAAAAAATGTTTTTTAACGCCCGGATACACGAAATTCGATGGGGTGTCCAGATGATCGGAGTATAAGAACGTTGACCTTCAAATAACCTTCAGCTCACTTTTAACCCCGTATGTATCTTACACCCCTGGAAAGGTAAGTTTTCCCGCATTTCTGCAACAAAAAGAGGGTTCCCATTCAAAAAATTTGACTTGACCTTTAAATGACCTTGAAAGTCAAGCCCAAGGTCAAATTCATGGTCACCATCAGATGCTCCATTCGATTTGCGGAAACTTTCGTATGGAAAGTTTTTTCCCAACGCCCTTAGTTTCCATGCTTTGGACTGCCCAAGATCAATTTGACCTCATTTTACCGACTTGACCTTGAAACGACCTCTAGATCACATTTGACCGCGTATGTGTCTTATATCGTTGGAAAGAGAATTTTTCCCTCTTTCGGTTTGCGCAATAAAAAAGGAGGGTTCCCATTTAAAAAATTCGACTTGACCTTCAAATGACCTTGAAGGTCAAGCCCAAGGTCAAATTCAAGGTCACCATCAGATAGCCAGGGAAAAATCCTATATCTTTTGTATGAAACATTTTTTCCGAAAATGCATTCCCGCTGAGATAACTGGCCGTCCCGGAACTTTTGACACACCCTGTATAACCATAGCAATACCCTCCGCAGCAAAAAATCTTGGAACGCCATCAACTCGCGGAACCCACATCCCTCTAGCCGTAAAATTACGCCGGCAAGTTTTTCTGCGCGCTCTTTCTGTAATTTTCGCCGACCGTCGCGGATTACGCGCCACTCGTCGCGCGCCGTGACGCATTCGGTTGTTTCAAGAGCTAAGTGCGCTGTCGCTACTACGAGCGCACGTGGCAAACATAAATTGTCGTGGTTTTGTATTGTTACGATCGCGCGTTTACTAAGACTACCTATGCTTAGCACTTGTTTTGCTCATACTCTCCCTGCGCCAACAGGCATTTCAACGTAATATATTTGTAAGGCGAGTGCATCATCGATACTCAAAACTGCGTTACTTTGACTTATGGAATTTATCAAATTCCATAAATCTAAGTAACTGAAATTTGCAATAGGCCTGAACGACAATCCTCTGGGCCCCCGCGTAAACCGATCATTACGAATACTCACGCCGATTAATGTGTTAGGAGGAACGTCCCTAGCGAAAATGATTTTCGTGGAAAACTGTTATAAACTGTTATAAACTGTTATAAGAAGTTTGGTTTGAGACGCGTATTCCAATTTATAATAGTTTTTAACAATTTATAACGGTTTATAACAATTATTTACGGTTACTTACATTTTCGTTAAATCATGACTGCAGATTTAAGAGTGCGCACAGAAATTATGAATAGTTTATTCCAATTAATAACAGTTTTTAACAATTTTTAACAGTTTATAACTGTTGAAAATAGTATACATCTATATTGTACGCATGAATATATATATATACAGTAGGTATGTGTGAGCGCGCGACTGTATCGAGAGCGCGCAATGTCGTATGGGTCCGAGTGTAAACATGTACCTCTCCCCTTCCTAGAGTGTGTGCGTGAGCAAGCATTAAGTCTAAGTCGAGAGGCAGCGAACGATACGCTGCTCTGTCTCTCTACTGCCGCACACTGAGCGGAAAGCACCTTGCGCGAGTCGCTATGAAGCGCTTGGATTACCTTTATACTGAAACTGAATAAACTAGTCATTCTTTATATATAAAAGTGTCTCTCCTTATTAATATTACCACACCTCAACATGGTAGTAGAGGTCCGTGGTTTTGCCTGATTGGTAAGTAAAAAATTCTCTTATCTTCTACGTCGACGCTCGAGTCGCGTAGAGATAATAAAAGTGCCGCATATGTGAACACCGTGAGAAACATATATGAAAGAAGAATCAAAGTTAACAGTTGAGCAAGAAGACGATTCGCAGCACGAAGGAAAGCTCGAATCACTTGAAGAAGATACAACCACAGAGGTTAAGCAAGAAGTAAATTCCGAACACGAAGGAACGTTCGAGAACGAAAACAAAATGGAGAGAAAAGATATCACGATACCGGTGTTTGATGGAGAAGACTACAGTATGTTGAAGAAAAGAATTACGATGTACTTGAAGATGAAAAAGTGTGACACAGTAATAACCAGAGCAAGAGTTGCGGCAGACAAAGATGACTGGGAAGAAAATGACTTGAAGGCCATCAATTTGATTTACAGTGCCATTTCCAACAAACAATTGGAGTTTGTGTGTGAAGAAGATACGGCGTATAAAATAATAAAGAAACTGGACGATATGTACCTAAAGGAGTCTACAGCACTACAGATTGTGTGCAGGAATAAATTGGAAAAATTGAGACTAGAAAAGTACAGTGATACAGCAACATTTTTCAGTGAATTTGAAAAATCAGTGAATGAGTTAAAAAGCGCAGGTGCAAAAATAAGTGAAAAAGAAAAATTGAATTACATGTTGAACACGTTGCCGAGCCAATACAGTTACATTGGCGATTTAATAGACACGTTAAAAGAAGAGGATCAAACAGCATCGTATGTGAAAAATAAAATACAGATAGCTGAAATGAAAAATAATAGCGAGCATAGCGAACAAAGGTCAAATGTATTCGCTGCAAAAAAAGACCAGAAAGGAAGCTGCTTCAAGTGTGGCAGAACAGGGCATTTCGCACGAGAATGTCAAAATGGAGGACAAGCAGGATAAAACGGCACAACATGGCGAGGCTCAACACGTGGCCGCGGCCGAGGCAAGGCAGGAAGAGGCAACTACGGCAGGGGGCACGAAAACTTCCGCCAGCAAGGAGCCAGCACGAGCGAGCAGAGCGGCGAAGGTACGAGTGCGTGGATAGCTACGGCGCATGCGGCGCAG